>JAEQBH010001632.1:0-106303 GCA_016808115.1 Tetrastigma voinierianum
ATGCAATAGTTGAATCAAAGTGTTATTGAGCAGTAGGATTGAGTTGAGGGTTTTCCATGATAGGAAGGTGAGGAGTTCTCTTGTGGTGAAAGAAACAGAAAGCGAAAAGAAATGGGAAAGAAAATTAAGGATTCTAGAGCCAAAGCTCTAATACCATGAAAGAGAAAACATGGGAAGTGAAAATTGGGGAAAAGAAAGCAAGGGAAGAGCAAAGAAGTTGCAAAAGATACAAAAACTTGTGATTCATTTTCGCAACCTTGAAACTAATTACAACAAGGTTTATATAGACATTGAGAGATTAGATGACTGAGTTAGTTTTGCTTTTACAACCATGGAATCTTTTTGTTGAGAAGTTGGTTCTGGAATTTTCTTTTCTGTAGAATTATGTCTATCAAACCCTTGGCTGTCGGATACCGAGTCAGGACTCATCAGCAAACGTTTGGGTGAAGAATTTGAGAAGGCCAAAGTCAATGATTTGATTATCCTTAAGCAACTCCAGTGGGATTAGGACCTGGTTTGGGACCTCTTCAATAGTAGAGATAAAGAACTTATTCTCAAAATACCTTTGAGCTTGAGGAGAATTGAGGATATGTGGTATTGGCTACATGATGATAAAGGGCACTACACCGTGAAGAGTGGCTATCAGATACTTCAGGAGAGATACCCAGACCCGGCGACACACTTATGGACCAAAATGTGGAAACTCCTATAACCTCTAAAGGTTAAAAACTTCTTATGGCGAGCTTCCCACCACCATCACCTTGCGCAGTAGAATAGTAAGGGTGGATCCTCGCTGTCCGATGTGTGGTTTAGAGAGAGAAACAACGCATCATCTAATAATTGGCTACATTTTTGCAAGAGAATGTTGGGGCCATAATGCTATGCCAATCCAGGGAGGTTGGAGACGCTCACAAATTGGATGTGTAGAATTAATCAACTTGAATCTCAGGAGAATATATGTACTACAGTAATTATGAGCTGGGCATTGTGGACAAATCGAAACAACGTGGTTTGGCGGGATAGGAGATGCCCAGCTCATCATTCTCTTATGTACTGCACTAAGTGATCTGACTGCTAAATTTAAACTTATTAAAAAGTTTACCCAAAAATCTTTTTAGAATCAAACACAAATTTATAGATAAATATAATTTAAAGTCACAAGAAACATTTTTGTAATTAAAAACTTGGTAGAAATCAAATTAGGAAATAAAGTATTTTTTTTTTTTTTTTACGTAATTAACAAGATGGATTAAGTGTAAATTGTGTTTTCATTCAGTATATGCATTTATTTCATCTCGACTTGCTCTATTTCTGCACCTTATTTACATGGTAGTGTTTGGCCAACATTGATATGTCTTTACTAGGAGTCTAAGATCAAGAGATGATGACCCCCAAGGATATGAATAGAGCAACACTTGGTCAATTAGTGAATAGAAATATCTTGATTCCAAGTGTGGCATTTAAGGTTTAAACATTTAAGCGTTTCGGAGTCCAAGGTTGAGGCAGAGATGCAATACACCCTATTGGCAAGATAGGTAGATATTTCTCGAGAGAGAATATCTTATAGGCATGATCAACCCGCTAGCGTGAATTTATGAGTATACTTAATGAATAATCTATCTAGGTTACAATCCATTGAGTGTGATAGGTGAAGGCAAAACCATAGTTTTCATCAATTGATTTAACAAACATCTTAGGATTAGTTTTTCTTTCTGATTAATCGGGATTCATTACTATTTTAGGTCTAAATAATATTTAAAGAGTCAATTCAGTAATCAACACACTTCTCTAGCTGGGACGACACTTGTCTAGCCATTATACTACGTAAACTCGACGCGTATACTTGTGCGAACGAGCATACATTTCATACGAATTTATACACCTATTTGGCGCTCGTCAATAAGCTACATGCAGTTCCTCTCACATTCAGCCCTTGCAGTCATTCAACAAACTAAAACTATAAATATTGGCCAAATAGAAAAAGCTTGTAGTTTGCAAAACCCTAATCATTGAGAGACTTGGGGGAGGCTCTCCATATGGTTGTAGGGAATTTTTGATTCCATATTTGCCTATCTTTGATTTCTCTTTCTTTATTTGTAATACCAAGAATTTCTTAAAAATAATTTTTGAATCCCAAATCCTAGATAGAGAGTGGTAGAGAGGGAAGGGAGGGACATAGACCTTTGAGATCCACCATTTTTGAATTGTTTTTTTCTTGGAAAAAAGAAAAGAAAAATGGTTACAAGAACCCCACTAAAGAAAAAGAATTTGTTGATCCTCTCAATCCCATTCTTCTTAGAGAAACGGTTATGAAGGTGGCAACGTCATCTCTTTCCCTACAATTTTCATTTTCCTTCTTCTCTGTTTGAGTGCTTGGTTCTCGAGAAAAATTGCAGAATAAGAAAAATTAAAAAGTTCCTGGTTTTTTAATCTTTAGTCAAAATTGTGATAATAAATCTTATCGTGGTCTTTTTGAATTCCCATTGTTTTACGAATCTGTTCAAATTGTTGGAGGAAAATCCAAAGAGAAGAAACGTGAATTTAAAATTTATTTTCTTACGGTTTCTCAAAAACCAAATAGATTGTAGTTATGGTGTGGGTTAGAGAGGAGATAGAAGAGAAGAGAGAGGAGTGTGTGTGAGTCCCATAGTGCCACGTGGAGGCCACGTCAGCAACTAACGGACCAAATAACATATGTTAGCTGACATGGAAAAATGGGGGATGGTAGGAACCTTATCGAGCTACGGAGTATAACGTCGGGGATTGATTTGGATAAAAAAAATAGCCTTATCAAGTTAGTTGCACTTTTGTGAAAACCTAGGGAGATTTTTGTAGCTATTCTCCCGTTAAATGAGACAAGTATGTTGGTGACGTAGATTATATTTTAATCCTAATATATTTCGAGTTCAATTTGGGGCAAAAAAGATCTAATCGCTCAGGTTCGATTTGGGAAACTATTCTTACCAAATATTGTTCTTCCTTATCTTCATCCGAGTACTCGAATTCAATCATCGGAAACCTTCCTTTCACCTTATTTGGTAATTTCAAATTTGAGTAAATTTCTGATTATGACCTCTTCACATCCTCATCACTTGAGCTATGCTATCTAGTCCATCGTCTCCACATAAGGTTGTGGAGTGACACTTAAGCTTGATGGGTTCTCCCACCTATCAAGTTGGTCTTTTGAGTTGGGCTCTCCTATTGAACTCAGGTACCTATCATCGGTTCTTTCATTAGAGCCGGCACGTAGAGAAAAATGGCTACTTGGAAGAGGATTATTCGGTGCCCCAAAGGTGGGTATGGAGTGAATGCTATCTAGAATGTGAATCGTCAATAGGCGTTCGACTTCTCTAGGGTGGGTAATGATACGATCCCACATCAGCTCCACATAAGGTTGTGGAATTATACTTAATCTTGATGGGTTCTCCCTCCTATTAAACCAGTCTTTTGTGTTAAGATCTCTGATAGAAGCGAGTACGTATCATCATTTGTGGCAATATATTCACAATATGAAACACACGTTCCCATACTTCTAGACTTCTCTCTAGAAAATCGATAAAAACCCAATAAGAAACGAGTCCTTTCGGACCTAGGCAAGAACCTAGATGAAATTTCGGTTCTAACCCCTCAAGAATGATCTTTTAGACCATAATGAGCTTTTGAAAGCCGAGTCAGACACCGACTCAATAGCTAGGGCAATGATGTACGACTCGATGGGGGTAGAGATTACCATTGCTGGGGTTCACACAGAGAGACTAGGTAGAGAACCTAGTATTCTTCCAAGCCAAAATGGTGAGAGAATCGATGAACAGTTGAGAAATGGTGGAATTAGGGATAAGGTGTACAAATGCCCCCTCTAGTTCAAGATATTCCTAACGTTTACTTTCATAACTCAACCATGCCCCTTGCTCCAAATAGAGTTTCCAACTGGTGTAGATTTTTTGCATGATGAGCATGGGTGAGCTATGGAAGTAAATGGTGAGAACATCTTAGGAGAAAGAGTTATGAGACATCGTGCAAAAATCGGGGCATTGTGTGACTATCCCATGGACTTAGAAAATGGGTTTGGAGGTGGAAGGAGGCTAGATTTCCCCAGTCAAGCCTCAATAATTAGGGCTTTATACCAATTGAACTTAAATATATTAGGGTTAAAATTTAATCCACCTCACCCGCCTACTTGTCTCATTTAACCGTCACCATAACTCTCGTTTTGTGATGGGGAGGGATTTAAGTGAGCTATAACGATAAAAGTGAGGGGTCTTTTGGACAAAAAATAATGTTATGGTGCAAATGATATATCCAAAAAACACAGTTTTATATCCATCGATATATTATATTTCGCGAAAGTTGTTTCCCTTGAGACATGCAACTTATTGTATGGAACAATACCATCTATGGTACATCTCCATAAAACAATAATAATTTCCCAAAAGAAAATTGAAGTATTCGTTATGACACGTTCTTCATGTTGAGAGTAAAAGAGGAAAATGTCAGAGCAGAATGATGGTACTATCCTTCAAGCATATCCTCTTTGTTAGGGGACGAAATAATAGGTTAGGGTTTGCCCCCACGGTACGATATGTTCAAGGTATAGGAATATTTTTGTAATTTGGTCATATTCAATGATAGTAAAAGTTTGAGCCATCGTTTTCATGGGCTGTGACACATTCTTGAACAGTAAAGTCTTGTGTGTGTTATTCTTATTTCTTTCACGATTTTAATTAAGCGATTATTTCTTTGAGCAGAACAATATTCAATTGTCTTCAAGTGAATATATAAATTGGAACCCTCCCATATTTCTCATTTAGTAAACACAGTTTGTAGAATCCATCAATCAAAAAAGAAAAAAACAACAATCATATGGCTAGTGTTCCATCTGCTCAGAATGTCGGGCTCCTGCAATCAAGAACCGAAGACGATGAAAAGTAGAGAGTCTAGGGAAGCCATGAAGAGATCATTTCCACACTTCTAGTGGAGAAAAGATGGAGAGCTGATATTCCTTTGTACCAGTACCAAGGGTTTTGGTGCTACGCTTCTGCTATAGAAGGAATCATGTGGGTACTGTGAGTACCGTGGCCTTTTGGCCTAAACCCACTACTCAATAGGCCCAGCTCTCGTGCGGGCCTACTACCTAGCCTACATCATGAAGCAGCCTATGTTGGCCTGCCGTGTTAAAACCATGTAGGAACTAACCAAACGACAGTATCTTAAACCCCGTTTGGGACCCCGAGTCCCCCAGCCGACCATTCTACCACATTTGGAAAGTTCGTTAGGGATGAATACATTGAGGCGAAAATTACGCACGGGATATTTATCCACCGATCTCCTAATATCCAAATCTGATATGTCTCAAAAACATAAATCCTTAATAAGGAAGAATTAGTCCTTGATAATGAAAGAGAGATTTGTTAGCTAAAATCATGAGATTATCTTTCCTTAAATCAAGGAGAAATTCAAGTATAAAACAGAAAGACTCCTCACGAGGGAGAGGGAGGTAATTCCAACTGCGCAAACTCTCTTCTTGCTCTTCTCCATCCTTTTGCTAGCAATAATCACGAGGCTGTGAGCCCTGCGCCCTCAGACTCTCACGCACTGCGAGGTTCACATTGCGTGGTTACCATGCTCGAGAAATAGACGATCAAAGATCCCTCGGCTGATGACCGGGGACCGAAGATCGAGGTCTCGACGATTGGGCCGTCTTTGGGAATCGAAAAGTCGACGGCTGCAAGGGATTGGCTGTGATTCTCTAGTAGCCCATTTACCTAGAACACTTTTGACTCCCCTTACGGCATACGATCGGCGAGAAGCGGCCTTGATGTCGAGCAATCGTTTGCCATCAACACACGAAGATCAATTCCTCCATGGCGTCGAGATGGAGAGCGGGAAGAACAAGCAAGGAGATGAGGAGATTTCAAGATCGTCTTGAACATCTCTGATGTGAGAAAGATCAGTTGCATGCCTAAGTAGAAAAGTGATCTTGGCGAAAGAGAATGTCTTAGCAATCCAGCGAAGCAAGGCTTTGGGCCTCTTCTGGTGAAAAGGCCCATAGTCCCTAATAACATAGATACCTCGGTTGACGACGAGTTGTCCTCAGGTAGCTTGCCAGACCTCTCCCCAGTAAAAAGTAGTAGGGCTAGGTCACATCGGAGACGCTTACATTGCCCTATATTCAGCAACGTTGATAGTGGCACATTCCGTCGGGCAAGAAGAGAAACATGCCGAGGATAGAACCAGCCAAACAAAGTGCTTGGGAACGCGTCTGTATTACCCATGGGCATAATGCCGCCCATGCGCGAGTATCTTTTGCCTTGGTGCAGGGACCCTCATTCTACATCTCCTACGGCTGGCAATTCGGGTCAAATGACATGCTCTTCTCCTAGAGCAACGCTTCCTCAGCTATGAGGCCACCACAGGGTTCGTCATGCCAACTTTTGCTATGTTCGATGGTTCTAGCAACCCTTATGATCACATGCTCCATCACAACCAGGCAATGACTTTGAATGTTGGCAATGACCATCTGTTGTGCAAAGTCTTCCCGGCCAGTCTACAAGGGCCTGCACTAGCCTGGTTCCATAAGCTCTCGCGTAATTCAATAAATTCGGTCAATAAGCTTTGGACCGTATTCATCTCTCAGTATCTCTGTTGAGTACGACAGAAGAGGAATATTAGCTCTTTGTAAACTATTATAAAGCAGGCAAAGGAAACCATATGGGACTTCACAAGAGGTTCGGGCAAGCCATCCAGTAGGTAGAGGTTTATAACATGGACGCAGTCCTTCAAAACTTTTAGGGCTTTCATCATCACACTTCTTCCACTCCGCAGTCTTTGGGCAGTCGACTGTGGAAGAATTATACAAGCAAGTAGATAGATATTCAGCATTGGAAGATAACATCCATGCAATGACTCGAAATGTCATGATCCGCAGGCAAGCTGGGATGGCGTGAAACGGAGGAAGAAGTCGTTTGAGCCCAAGGAAGGTCAGAGCAAAAACCGAAAGCGATGTCGATATTAGTCATAGAAAAATAGGGAACCCCTGTAATTCACCCCCCTTGAACATCACATATGAGAGGCTATTACCCCTCATTTGCGACTTGTCAAATTTCAAATAGACTGTACCAATCTAGACGGATCCCTCTCAAAGAAACTCGTCCGTACGGTGCGATTATCACAGAGATCATGGGCATGAGACCAATAGGTGCCAAAGCCTAAAATTCATGGTCGAAAGACTAATCAAAGCGGGGCACCTCTGAAGATATGTCAGGAAGTTGACCGGGGTAAGAATCATACTGACGATTAGATAAAATTCTGATTGGTGCGAGTGCGTATAAGAATCAATTTGGCCATAAACTATATGCTGGGGAGGACCATTTGTGACTAGTACCAATCAACTAACAAAGAAAAAACTTTTGAGGCGGCCACGATCAAGGCACAGGTGGCAGTTGTTCACACGAGGGTGGCGGGAAGAGACCAAGCCGATAGATGGCCCTATATCCTTTCCCCTAGTAAACCCGAATAGGGTCATTGTGCCCCATTATGATGCACTTGTACTCACCCTTTTTATTAGCGGTTTTGATGTGCACATGATCTTTGGTAGATCTTGGCGACATAAAGCCCGGACTTATTTGCGGTTACCCTCCATCAACCGGATAAAGCTTTCTCAGATATTGAACTTAGTCGAATTGAATCCTCTCTTTGGTTTCAAGCGGTATGACAACCATGACACTGGGAGACATCACGCTTCTTGTACAAGTAGGGCCGGTCACCCAACAGATTTTGTTCTTAGTCATCAAAGACCTAGGGCCTTACAATTGCATAGTAGGTCAGGCAGAAGTTTGCCCTTTCGATGAAAGCCGTCCTTGACATATCACTGATGGTGATTATTTGACCCGATGATGAGCGAGGTTGACCTTTTAAGTAGTTAGTTGGCTGCACGACAGTGCTACCAACTATCCATACGGGAACAAAAAGGGGAAAAGATCTCAGATAGTCTTCCCCTCGAGGATCACACTCCCGCGTAGCAACTATAGTTGGCCTCCCAGTTAAGGGCGGAAGAGAAGGATCCGTTAGCTGTGGATCCATTGGAGATAGTAGCTCTAGACAAGCCGGAGAAGTTCACAAATGTCAACGCTCTGTTATCCGACGAAGAGAAAGAGCAGCTACAACACGTATTGTTGGGAAACACAGACGTGTTCGCCTGGAATCACTTAAACATGGCCGGAATTGACCCGACACTAACCTCTCACAATTAAACATTATCGCCTCGGCAAAACCTATGAGACAGAAGATAAGGCGTTTCCACCCGGATCGTCATTAGATTATTCAGATATAGGTAGACAATCTTCTGAGAGCAGGTTTTATCAGAGAGGTAAAGTATCCTGAATGGCTGGCCAACGTGGTGGTCGTCCCCAAGAAGGGCGGTAAATGGAGAGTATGCGTGGACTACACGGACCTCAACGAAGCATGTCCAAAAGATAGCTTCCCCTTACCGCGAATAGATCAGATCGTTGATGCCTCAATTAGAATGGGATCTTTGCCATTCTGTTCTCGGCTACCACAGTTCACATGCACGCAGCGATCACGAAAACAACCTTCATTACACCATACGAACAACATCTTTGCTATAATGTGATGCCTTTGGCTTTAAGAACGTTGGAGCAACCTATCAGAGACTAGTGACAAAGATATTTTGACTACTAATGGTCAAGACCATGGAAGTCTATATCGATAATATGCTTGTCAAATCCAAGAAGCATGCGTCATCTGACACCTACAAAGAAACTTTTGAGGTATGCACGTATGGTATAAACTTAAATCCTGAAGTGCGTTTAGAGGAGTTAGTTCGGGGAAGAAAATTTTTAGGCTTTGCTAAGGTAACACAAGGGGGATTAGGCCAATCCCCTATTCAACCCAAGAGCTATTATGGAATCTCGGACTCCTACCTCCAAAAAGGAGTGTAGCAACTAATTGGCCAGTTGGCGGCTGATGAGTCTTAAACTCATATATTTTTAATCCATTTTTAAACTATTTTTAGTATATTCGAGATATGTTTTAATGTCAAATTATGGATTATTCACCAACTGTGTTTTGTAGGTTTAATTCAAAAGGAGAAAATTCTAGCAAGAAAGAAAAATAGCAATTGCAACGATGCTCTCCTTTATGAGTTTTATTAGTATGCAACAAAGCGTTCAAGCGAATGGTATTTAAAAGAATGCATTCGACAATAATTTTTCTGTCACAACACAAAGGACTGAATATAGAACAGGAGCTATGTCGCGACAGGGTATCTTATGTCGCGACAAGAAATTAAAGAGCAACACAGGAAGAATACTGCGACATATCAGTTTATGTTGTGACATAATGAAAAATAGAAAACGAATATATGTCGCGACGCGGTGTACAACTTGGAAAGCACGTTGAGACAGCGTATAAAGAAGTCTGTCGCGACAAGGTAATGAATGTCGCGACCTTTGAAAGACAAGGTTTTACGGTCCTAACGGAGAAACAAAGTCGCGACAAGTAATCTTGACTTATTAGGCCGGCTGGATTCTGACAAAAGAGTTTAATGTTGCGACATACTTCAAGGTTGAAGAGAGGTTTCAATGTCGCGACGGGGATCTTAAGGTCGTGACACAAAAATAAGCTTAACACAGATAAACAAGGTCACGATATATAACTCCCATCGTGACAAAGATTCCACAAGGAAGAAGATAAGTCTTGTTCGACATAATAGGCTAGTCGCGACCACAAGATGAGCTAAAGTAGTCTTATAGTGACATAAAAACTTGGTCGCTGACGAGCATTTGACACCAATAGACTATGTCGCAATATCAAAATGAAGCTGCAACAAGAAATCAGGTTAAGTGGAGAGAAGACTCTGTCGTGATAGACTTTCCTAGTCGCGATAGGAATGCGACAATCTGAAGCTTGATGTTGCAGCCAGAACCACCAAATCTTGTCATGGCAAAAGTAGGTCTGGCGCCAAATTTGAAGAAAATTTACCTGAAACAATAATAGCTACATAATTGTGAATGTCGCAACATAACTGTTTCAGTAAACACACATGAGAGTGTCGTGACATAGAATGGATAGAGATAATGAACCTTGCGAGAATGAAGTGTTAAGAGCGAAGAAGATGCGTCGCGATGGGGAAACTTTGTCGCGACAAAATAAATATGCTGAAGAAACAAATCTTTGTCGCGATAGACTCATCTTGCAACAGAGACCATCTGACAAAGAATCAAAACTTCTATCGCCATGACACTTCCAGTCGAGACGGAAGGTACAATGGGCGAGTTTTGGATTCACAATGTAACCTCGAATTTATGGCCCAAACTTGAGGCTCTATAAGTAGCTTATTTAGAAGCAGAGAGCGATCAGTTAATTGGAAAAAACGGAAACATCTAGGGAGGCGAAACTCTTTTATTATATATATATATATATATATATATATATATATATATATATATATATATATATATATATATATATATATATTATTTTCTTTTATTTTCTTCGTAGATTAGAATTAGCGTAGGATTCCACTTTGTTTACTGGACTTGAAACAGTGAGTTGTTCAGAAGTTTCGAAGTTGAGCTAAATTGTTGAAGATAAATTCCGATTACTCTTTGAATCTAATGAAGTCTAGATAAAAGCTGGATTCATTTCTTTCAGTTGATTACAGTTGCATTGGAAATTTCCTGATCGGTATTTCAGTGTTCACTGTGATTCAGTTTTCGAGAATTACAACTTCTTCTGGGAAAGATATGATGTTAGTTATGGTCTTCCTACACAATTAGAAAGTGATTTATTGGATTGTGAATTTTGAATTTATTTGAATGATGTTGTTTATTGTTGGTATGTGAAAATATAGACTAAACCACTTAATTTAACACTTATACAGGAGCCTTACAATTCTCTTGCATCTATGTTAAAGTTGAATAGAGTTGTTTGAAAAGGAATAAAACTAATTTTATGTTCTGGAATTAATAAAGGGTTTAGTCTATGACCTTTGCAAATTACCTGGAGTCATCTAGTAGTAAGTGGATGTAAGTCCAGGATATCATTCCCACTGGTCAATAAGAATGTTGAAATCAACTACCCTAACTACTCAAGATCCACACTATTTGAACCTTCTTTCAATAGTTTGAAAGCTGGAATTTAAAATTCAAGATAATCCTATATTACTTTCATCTATTGAAAATAAAATTTGAATTGAACTAACAAATAAACTGGACTGAATCAGATCTCTGCTATAAATGAACATTGAAATGAAATTGTTATTGAACAGTCAATTTCTTCATTTTAATTCATTGATTCTTTATATCCTGATTTTTTTTTTTTGGATTTGGATTTGTCAGATGCTGATAATGCAACCGTTTCTCCATTGATTCACTAATGAGAGGTCATTTCTTAACTTTTTCAAAACGGATCTAATGTCCGATTACGTATTCAAAAACACTCTTTATAAGATAAATTATTTTTTTCAATACTTCATACCCATTTCTTAAGACTGTAGATTTCTTGCATACTAAGTTTGGGTCATTGCAAAACTTCTACAAAATGGTTGATGACTCATCCTTTAGATCTGATGGATTTTTCCTTCTCCTTGATTAGATCTCAGCTAACACAGGATCTAGATCTATCTAACAGATTAAGGTGAAATCTCTGATGAGTGAAATTGATAAATATTTCCCTTCAACCTCGTATGGTGAATGAAATCTATCGAGAAATGGCTCGAGCTCCTTGGATTCTTGATGATAGTCCCGACATACCCCTGGCTAAATGTTCCTAGCCTGGGGAATCTCATCTACGTGTCACTGAAGAGGTTTCTTGGAAATCGGAAGCGGGGAAAGCGATCCTTGAGATGGTATTCGATACTACCATTGCAGAACGACTCAATTCCGCAACAACATCGATCAAATAAATCAAAATCAATTTGAAATTCCTTCCAATTAAGCGAGGAAAAGCGCCAACTAACGTGAATTGCATTCAATGGAAGTTGTGCCTTCTCAATTCTGATCCGCGATCAACAATGGAGTATTGATCATGAACATCCACTTGTAACTATAATTCTGCCCAAGAAGAAAGCGAATTCCAAGGGTATGCAAAATTCATTGATTACGAGCGTAGTGGAAAAGAGAATGAAAAATTAAATCCAGCTTCTATATTCTAATAGATTATTGGTTCAGATCCAGAAAAAAAAAAAGAAAAAAAAAAGAAAAGAAAAGTCTATTCTAAAATATATCAGCGAGTCTTCCTCGTCCTCCCAGACAATGGGTTTTCAGAAAAACGGAAGCTACTTTACTAAAATTGTGTACGCTTATTTATAACGTTCAGAAATTGGGCTTGATTCCTAGGCTCCAAGTGGATTTCCCTAAAATAAATGGCTGACCTACATTTGGGGTTGTGACCTTGAACGATGTCGCGACATGAAATCACAGTGCGATGCATCCAAATGCAATCGTGACCTCATGAAAGCGAGCCATAGCGTTAACTCACTTTGATGCACAATTGTTGAGCTACGACCTTCTTATGTTTTATGTTGCGACTTGACTCGATTGCATTTGATTAGTGAGTCGCAACATGAATTCTTTGTATCGTGACCATGTTGGTTGATAAGCGGGAACTCACGGTTTGCGACCTTCTTATTTCCAGGAATTGGTGTCGCGACCTAGCTCTCTCTACCTTTACTACATTTTTGTGTCGCAACCTTGATTCAATGTTGCGACATCATTTTTGTTGTCAGCCTCTTTACTTCTTGGTCACAACTTCTCTTTCGGGTTGCAACATCATTCAGTTGTCTTGAGCCTTTGAGCAAGTCGCGACTCAAATTTGCTGGTCTACTTGTTTTCTTGTTGCGACGTGGACATTAAGTCACGACCAAGTAGTTTCTTTAATCACTGTAATTCCTTTCGTGACCTCAAAAGTATGTCGCGACCATTCTTTCTTCCTATTCAGTCACAACCTCATTTCTCAGTCTCAACGAGTTTTCATTCAATTTTTCTATTTAAGTTCGCGTTTGTTGTTCTTTACTATTTGAAATATATGTTGTGACCTCAATTTCATGTTGCAACATCATTTTTGCTACCAGATATGATGTTGATCTTTGTTGCGACCACGTTTGTCTGACCCCTTAATAAATTCTATGTCGTGACCTCAGTTCCATGTCGTTACACATTTTGTCTTGCTTTTCCTCTTGCATTACGTGTCAGCGAACTTCGAAAGCATGTGACACCATTTCTTTTATCGACCAACGAGTCTTAGTCACGAAGCTCACTTTTCATGTTGCGACTTAAAGTTGTTTAATACGTTCATTGTCTTGTCGCGACATAGGTTTTGGAGTCGCGGCACCAGTGGTTTCTTTTTTTCTTCTTCGAAATACATGTCCGCGACCTTAAAAGCATGCCAGCGACATCATTTCTTCTCCCCATCTGTCCTGATTTCACTTCTTAGTCACAACAGTTTCTTCTCAATTTAGCTTCTTTTATTGGTCGTGACCTAAAAATTCTGTCGCGACTGAATGGTTGTCTTTATCACTTTTGCTCTTGTTGCATTTGATGTCGCGACCACAATTCCTTATCGCGACGTATCTTTCCCTTTTACGTATTACGTGTGTGACTTCTGCATTTCTATGTCAGCGACACCATTCTCTAAGATTTTACGCCCTCATTGAGTTCTCGACTTCAATTATTGACCTGTTTGTTTTCTTATCGCGACATGGAAATTAGGTCATGATAAGGTAGTTTATTTGCTCCATGCCATTCCTGTCATGATTTTGAAAGCATGTCGCGACCGTTCTTTCTTCCAATCTTGTCGCAACCTCATTTTTTTTACTCATAACAGTTTCCCATCAAGTCATTTTCTTTTTTAAATTGCGTGACCTGAAAGTGTGTATCCCTTGGCGAATGGTTGCTCTTCTTGCCTATGCTCTTGTCCCAGTTCTTAAATGTAGTCGTGACATAAATACCTGGTCGTGACCTTGATTAGAGTCCCCAACTTATATTTTTGTCGCGGCCTTAAGATTTCTGTGCAGAGACCTTGTAAAGCTTAGTCATCAGCCATTCATAGTTGCGACCTCAATTATCTGTTCCAACCATAGTTGTCTTCCTTCGGTGTCTCGACCTCAGAATGGTGTCGCGACATGAAATTCTTCCTTGAAGCCCTTTTTCTATCTCAACAACTTCTCTTTTGTCCCAATAGCTTTTCATTCAATATAGTATGACTTCTCGTCGCAACCTCGATTCTCTGTCGCAACCTCACCTTAGCTATTGAACCGCTTTCACTTATGATCCTTACTGGAATTTTCATTTTTGCTATAAATTTCTACAAAATATAAATTTGGTAAATAGTACATTTTTCTGCATAAAAACAAGCAATTACATTGTAATAAAAATCAGAAAAATGGACTAAAAATTCAATGAGTTTTTTACTCATCATTTATGAAGTCAATTGTTCCCAACATTAGTAACTTATGCCCAATTAAGGACTATTGTCTGGCTCTGATTTCCAAGAGGCCCTTCGAGTGACACAGAGTTGGAGATTCCTAAGAGCATGGATGCATTACTTAGGGGTATTCTAAACTATTTTTTGAAGAGTGAGCTCTACAAGTGCCAGATAAATCATCAATTTACTCATGGTTTGAGAATTAGTTGAGGGATCTATCAATTTAATCAATTAGAGATTTCTCCATGGCCTTGTGGAATGATCTTGATCTTGTGTTATCTTAGATCTAATCAAGGAAAGAGGGAACTCTTTTAGATCTAAAGGATGAGACATCGTCGTCTTAATAGAAATCTGCGATGACCACCACTGTCTTGGGAAGCCAATCTGCGATCTTAAGAAATGGGTATGGAGTGTTGGAAAAGAAAAATACCGGATCTTATAGGGAGTAAATCGATTACAAGTAATTGATTGAACACATGTTTCATAAATGAACATGAATCTCCTAATCAGTGAAATGTATAGTTAAGGGAAATCCAAACTATACTACACTTTGCCTCTTTGACAAATTGAATTCGATTCATGATAGAATAGAATTAGTTTATGTTGCAGGAATTGATAATTTCACAGCAGTGAAATCCCAGTGTCTACTTCCAGCAACAATTTGGTTCGGTCCAGTTTTAGGTCTAGGATTTAAAATTTTCTTTTATTATAGATGTATAAATTTAGATAGTGAAATTTTTAGTTAGGTTATTGAAAACTTTATGAAATGGAAGTTCAAATAGTGTAGAACTTAGTGGTTGGGGGTAGTTGAACTTTGAATTCTCTTGATCTGCATTGGGAGCGATATGGGACTTATAAGTCCACTTTTATTACTTATGCGACTACATTGCACTTGCGATGTTATGACCCGATCTAAATTTTAATAAAATCATTGACAAAGCCATTTTTATTATGAGCATACAAGTTCTATTTTGGTCAACAAGTTTTTGGTGCCTTTATTGCGGATTCGGTAATAGCCCTTTGGTAACAGTAGTAGAAATTTGCATATATAATTTGGTCTAAACAAGTTTTTGGCTTCGTTTCCGGGGATTGAAGGAATTTAAAAAATCGATATTTTGAAAAAAGAGAGAAATGCTAATTTGGACATTTTTCTTTGTTTTACAAAAATTTCAGAAAAACAACAAAAACAGTTTTGACAGCAGTGGTTGAACAATCTACTGATACTTTTAGAGCCTAAATAGATATATAATTTTTTATATCATTGACTCCATTTGATCTTAGTGTGTTTCTATTTTTAGGAAGGTGTGCATAGAAGACCCCGAGGAAAGCCGGATCTGTAGCTGCCTCATATCTTGAGGGTGAGAGAACCTGCGAGAATCTAAGGAAGAATAGCGATGCGGAATCCAAAAATATGGCCGTCGGATAGAAAGATGGTGGCTATTCGAAGAAGAAGAAGAAGTAGAGACCCCTTGAAAGGCTGGCTTTCTTATGGAGGAATTTTGGAGCTATTATCCAAGTGGTCTTTCGGTTGTGAGACAACCTCCCATTGAAGCAAAAAATTTTGAGCTGAAGCCAGCTTTGATTACTATGGTGCAACAACATCAGTTCATAGGCCACCCTTCTGAAGATCCCAATGAGCACCTAGGGAGATTCATGAGGATGGAAAACACAATCAAGCTGAATGGGGTGAGACCAGATGTAATTAAGCTTCAACTCTTCCCATTTTCATTGAGAGACGTGGAAGCAACATGGTTTGATTCACTGCCAGTGGGATCATTGAACACTTAGGAAGAACTGGTGGAGGCATACTTGAGTAGATATTTCCCTCTAGCTCTCACTGCTAAGAGAAGAGGAATAATAATTGTCTTCAAGCAGAGGGAAGATGAAAGTCTCTATGTTGCATGGGAAAGATTCAAAAGATTGTTAAAAAGATGTCCTATGCATGGAATAGATATGATCGCTCAGATGGATATTTTCTACCATGCTATGAATTATGCCTCAAAGTAAAGTAATTGATGCATCCCACGTGGTGCTTTAAAAGAAGAAGTCTTAGAGGAGGCAAGGAATTGATTACAGACCTGCCAAATGCAACTACAAGGCTCTATTTGAAGTCAGGAGCAAAGAAGAAAGTTGAAAGGAAATGGTCTTATTGGGCTTGATAGAATGACAACCACGGCAAAGCCGAAGGAGACAATAAACTCGAAGCAATGTAAGAAGAATGCACATTGCACATGAAGTGGGAGCAGTAGAAGAAAGAATAAGAAGAAGTGCTGAAGGGCTAGTTGATGAAGAGCCTTACCAAATCGAGGAGATCAAGTATATGAATGAGCAAAGAATTTATCACTGCTTCCAACTCAACTCCGCTAATGCACTATACACAACACCGAACCATGAAAAACTTTCATGGTGGAGGAGAAGCAGGCCATAGACCTACGTAATTACCAAGAAGCCTATGTTCAAATTACAGTTCCAAGAACAACAGCATCAAAGGGACAATAGAGGAGAGTATTAGGGTCAAGAAAGGACTCAATCCTTTGAAGATCAAATACTTCATTTCATGACAAAAAACAAAAGGATTTTGAATCTGCATGAAAAGAGATTTTCTGACCTTGAAAATTTCCAAGCAAACACAATTGTGTTTCAAACAAATACCAATGCTACAATGAGAAACTTGGAGACTCAGGTAGGGCAATTGGCCTTATCATTGTACAATCCGTAACATTTCCTAAGAATACTCGAGATCAATCCAAAAGATCTCACACCAACTACATTGAGGCAACATGACGGTAAGAAGCAAGAAGGTGAAAAGCATGCATGGAACTGGTATAACAAGAATAGCCTGCACTCGTGAGGAGAAAAATAAAGAGACCATCGAACCGAAGACACTTTGCACCGAGTCCACTATATGACACAAATCCGAAAGAAATTTTCTCAGAGGCAACCTGCAGAATTTTTAATTTTATGTTTTAAATAGTTTAATTGATTAAGTATAATTTTATGTATTTGAAGTTTTAGTTAATTTGTTAGCAGTTTTATGTTAGTGTTGTTGATTTTCAGGACAATGAATTATTAAGAAGCACACTGTTTCAAAAAGAAAATATGTAGAAAATGACCACAAGGGGGAGTTATTTTAATTCCCTAAATTTGTATTTAATGAAAATGCATTACTTAGGGGTATTCTAAACTATTTTTGAAGAATTAATGAGCTCTAAAAGATTACTTAGATAAATCATCAATTTACTCATGGTTTGAGAATTAGTTGAGGGATCTATCAATTTAATAAATTAGAGATTTCTCCATGGCCTTGTGGAATGATCTTGATCTTGTGTTATCTTAGACTAATCATGAAAGAGGGAACTCTTTAGATCTAAAGGATGAGACATCATCTGCCTTGTAGAAATCTCAGCAATGACCCCCGTCACAAGAAATCAAGTAGCCTTAAGAAGTGGGTATGAAGTATTGAAAAGAAAATACTCCAGATCTTATGTATAAATCCGACATAAGTAATTGGTTAGATTAGTTGCTTCATAAATGAACATGAATCTCTAATCAAAGCTGGAATGTATGGTTATGAGAAATCCAAACTATACTACCTTTGCCTCTTTCGACAAATTCAAATCCAATTCATGATAGAATAGAATTAGCTCTATGTCAAGAAAGAACTGATAATTTCACAAAGGAACTCGTTGTCTACTTCCAAAGAATAATCTGGGTTTTAGTCCAAATTTTTAGGTCTAGGATTTAAAATTTTCTTTATTATAGATGCATAAATCTTGAGAAAGTAAATCTTAGTTAGGTTATTGAAAACTTTATGAAATGGAAGTCCAAATAGCGTGAGAACTCGAGTAGTTACAGTAAAGGAACTTTGAATTCTCTTCAATCTCTCGTATGCACGACATCTAGATGACTTATAGAACCACTTTTACTTGTACGACTGCACTTGCAGATATAACCAATCTAATTAATAAAATCATTGACAGTTTTGTTTTATGAGCATACAAGTTCTATTTTGGTCAACAAGTTTTTGGTGCCTTTACTGGGGATTAGGTAATAACCCTTTGGTAACAGTAGCATAAATTTGTATATATAATTTGGTCTCAAAAAGTTTTTGGTGAATTCCCCCAAACTTAAAGTTTTGCTTGTCCCCAAGTAAAGAAAAGAAAATTTGTTTGTTCTCAAACAATCAGCTGTATTTTTACGGACATTTTTCTACTTTTTACTGCAATCCTTTTTTAATCAGCCTCCTGAATTGAAACTAGTTAGTTGCAGTGTGGTTTCAAATTTAGTTTTCAATCTGCATTTTGGTAATAAATTTTCAATTTTATCACAAAACAAAAGTAATGATTTCTCTAAAAGCAAACAATTCTGGCCAATCTATCCTGACCGTGAAGGCAGATGTCTTTCCTTTCTTTGGAAAATTAACTTAATCTTCCGGGGTCTAACACGCTATCAGAGATCATTTTAAGTCCTATATGCTTGTTTTTTCATATTAGTCTCCACTAATGTAGGCAACACAACCTTCAAGATCAATTAGGTCTTTTAGACTTGTAAAGTTTGGTCAGGGTTATTCAGTGGATAATCGAGAATTTGAAATAAAAATTACCCAAATTCCAATCTTCACTTTTGCATCTATGTCTCTATCCTTCGTTCCTTTTTCACCGATGTCGTAAAATAAATTTTCCCCCCAAACTTGATCTTGATACCATACGCATACTCTCATCTTGGTAATCTTATTTGCCACTGTCATTCTTATCAAGTCAGTCCCTTTAGATAGAAGCCCTTTTTGCTTTTCTTTTCACTTGTCAAACGTTTTTAGAAATAGTGCAATGTTTTGTCTTTTTAGGCTTTCTACCACTCTTTAGAGAACTTGAAGTTAGCAACTCCCATACTGGGCCAGTATTAGGTACTAGGTGTTGAAACACCCCTTTGAACTTAATTGTTCAAGAGAGGAAGGCCACAAGACAAAACTTATTCCAATTTGAAAATTCACAATCTTTGACTTCTTCTTTTCATTCCTTTCTTTTCCTTCATTTGTTCTTTTCTTTCTTCCATCCATCATTCTTGTTTTTCTCTTCAAATCAAAATAACATTCCCCCAATCTTGTCCTTTTCTGCATTTTGAGGTTTTTTCCTCGAAACTCAAGTAATAGCTGCCTTTATTATAGGATTATAATAAATGAAGGGTTTGAGGTTTCTAATTGCTAGTTCAATGAAGAAATTAGGAAATTTACCTCAAATCTGGAACTAGAGTGTATGATTGTGCATATTATGAGAGTAGGCTTGAAAGGCTCAATCTTCTAAGGATGGCCTATATCACTTCCCTTTGCAGGGGACAAGTAGGATTCGCCTTGACTAATAATCTAACAAGTTCTAGGACATTGACTATTTGACTGTGAATGTCTTAAGATGTCCCTAATTTTTCACAATTTCTTAAGGACTCACTTTGACCATGTGTTTTGTTAGGATTTTATTGACTCACTGCTTACACAACAGCCTAAAAGACTTATTCGTGTTTCCTATTGAATACATCTTCCTAAACTGATCATTCAACTTCATTCCTCAAATTGCAACTTCCTTCTCCACTGGGGATTAGCCTACCACAATGCATCTATCGCTGGTTGTTTGATTAGAATTTTGTTGTTGTGTTATTTTTAATCAAGTAAAGAAGTTCATTTTTGATCATGCATTTAAATTTACATAAAACAACACAACCACAATTGTTCTCAAGTCATTTCATCTAAACATGCCAGCAATAAACTATTTGATCCGTGTAATTACATTTTTCTTATTCAACCTAAATGGAAAACAATGAATAAAGACAACTAACAAAACATAATCAACAAAAAACAAAAATAAAATGAACATAAATTTTTGTACAAATGTTATTTTGCTCAGAGGAATGTAGCTTTGAATACAAAGAGGTTGAGGAATAGATTTAGTTTACAGAAACATAATACAAGGGTTATCTTCTTCAGGATTTGGAAGTTTTCAAGCTCATTGAGGCCTACAATAAAGGTAGCTAAAGATGGAGGGAACTGAAACTGAGATTTTGGATTTTCTTTTACCTGTGGTTCTTCTCTCTAAAGAGGCAAAGATTCATTTGTATACTCCATCGTATGATCAAATGATTCTGCCTATGGAGCCATTGTTCACAGATCCACATCAAGTGATCACATCGTGTATGTTCACTAAATTTGAATTCACTTGATCTAGACTATCATTCCACAATTTTTTTCTGTAGTTATTATCCATCTCTAGCTCTCTTGTCTCACTTCTCCAAGGACTTCCTAAATTTCTTGAATTGTCTTTGTAAAGATATTTGAACCTCTTTCCTCGCCTTCTCGCAGCATGCTTGCTTTCATCTCTCCTCTTTTCAAAAAGGTCAACACATCATCCATTTTAGTTGTTCATTGTAAGGCATTTGCATTTTTGAGTCCAACCTTTGCATTAATGCTCTTTTCTATTTCCTTTCATTCCTCATCTCTTTTTTTTTGAGCATTTGTCTCCATTGTTGCTCTCTCTTCTTCCGAAATTAGCCTCTCGTAAATTCCTCTCTAATCTTCCGTCACGCTCCAACCTTTTCTTCTCTCCTCCACTTTCTTTCATCAATATGATACTCTATAAATTTTGATTTCCTTGATTTCTGCCTCAACACTCTGCTGGTTCAGAAAAAGTTTCCCTTACATTAGGAGGAGAAGGAATAAATGGACTTCTTCTGTTATGCATTTCATCCTCCATTGGTAGTTGGCTTTCCTCTAGGATTTGTTCCACCCCTACTTGCTCCTCTTCTTCTTCTTCATGCTCCTCTACCACTTCCACAATTTCCATTTCTTTCATATTTCTGCTTTTTGGGCCTTCGATCACCCCTGTCGGTGTCAAGGGGGAAACCTTAGGACAGGTTTCTTCCTCTACCCATATCCCTTTTATTCCAAATACCCAAGATGCGTAGTCCGTGATTGCTGGATGGACGAGGGATTAGTCCATTTACATTCTGGTGGAAGCCCTACAGATGTTTCTAATTATTTTCCCCACATCAAACTCGTATCCCTTCAGTAACGCAAACAAGATGATGGCTTCGCTTCCCTTATCAGGCTCGCATGTTTGTAGGAATTATACTGCAGGCTATGAAATAAAACTACACTCGCTTCTTCAAGAAGAGTCTTATTGATTGACTACAGGATTTTACTTCAGAGCCTTACTTCCCTTTCCTGAATCGTTTCGTGAATCCACGATCTTCTCATGGTCAAGTTCCTTGGATGCTTTTGTATTTAGATCCATTCTAGATCTGATTTTGAAAACTTCATTGATCCTTTCATGGCCTATGGGAACCCATTTTCCTCTTACATACACTGAATCTTTTTTTATCTCTACCATGTTGGCATAAAATTCCCTGACTACTGTAGCAAACCCAGGTGGTTTGTGCATGCAGAACAAACTCCAGCCCCTTTTCTCGATTATCTCTGCAAAGGGTGAGATGAATTTACCAAACCCCTTTTCTACTATAAACCCTTTGTCGCTCATATTCTTCCCTTGTAGCTGAATAGTTTTGTCTAAATAAACGCTTTATCGCCTTCTTTACCTTCACTTGCTCACTTTGCTTTATTCAAATACTGCTTACTTTCGGGTCCTTCTAAGCCGGGCTTTGTTCCTTTCCTACCTTTCTAGCTTCGTCTCGGTTGTTTCACCAGAGGTTCCATGAACCTCCACTTCACTTGCTGCATATTCCGTCATCATCTCATTGAGATTTGGAACTAGGTTTTGGGGTTCTGCCATGGATGAGATCTGAGGTTGGGGTTTAGGATCTTTGAAGTATAGGGTTTTGAGATGTCAAAGAGATGAAGATATGAAGAGATCAGAGATTTGGTGAGAGTATGAATGATATGAAGCAATTGGAAGAAGGTGGTCTTTCAGTTTTGAAACACTCTTCGCTAATGGCTCAATTAATGAATGTTTCAGCTATCAAGACAATTAATGGCTAGGTCACAACAATAACCTTTAGACTTAAATGTGGAATTTATCTTGTGACTCTTCAAATTAAAATTTGCACCCATCCTTTATTATCAAAACATTCATGTCACGACAAACTTTAGGGATCTATAGGTTACAATCCTATTGCAACAAGAGAAATATTGTCGAGTCAGAAATTTGCCCTATAGACAGAAAGGTATGTCTCAACATTGAGAAAATTTTTGCGAGATTCTTGTTAATCATTCAATTTGAGATTGTGTCGCAACGTTCTAACTTTGTGTCGCGACATAAAATTGCTTTTTTCAATTTGAGTCCCCAATTATTTATGTTGCGACATAAAGGAAGTATGTTGCGACATTCTTTTTCAACATTTTGCCTAAAAGTTTGTTGCAACATGCAAATCAGGGTCACGACAAGCTTTTCATCTCGTTGCAGCAGTGATGTCACGACTCGACTTTCTCAAGTGTCACGACAAAATTTGATTTCCCAAATGTCTACTAGTTTAAACTAATCTTCCAATTCAGCTAATTACCCACAATTCAATTATAATCTGTGCTTGTGAAAACATTTCTAGCAAATAGAATTTCATTCCACCTAATGATGAACAACAATCATTAGCATCAAAATACTCAATCAAAAGCATTTAAGCACTAACACTTCTGAAAGTTGTCTTTTTAATTAGGCTCTAATATCATCAACCTTTTCAAACCTCAACTATGTTTTATTATTTAAAACAAATTTTAGGGAAATAGAATTACTCCCCCTTGTAGCTAATTTCTACACATTTTAGTTCTTCGAGGTAATATGTTTTATAATAACTTATTCCAAATATCTTTCCTATCCAAAATAAAAATATTTTAGCAAATACTTAATTTTTCTAAATAAACTTCTAACCAAATTAAAAGTAAGACTTCAAAGTTAACAAAAATAAAGAGTCTGTTTGGGTTGCCTCCCAAGAAGCTGCTAAGTTTAACGTCCTTATCTAAACACAAGTTGCAGAGTGTCTTCAGTTTTAGTAGTTTTCTTCTCCCTTTTCCAATTCTGGTTCTACCTTCTTCATGCTTCCTCCAAAATAATGCTTTAGTCTCTAACCATTTACTTTGAATTCACCCCGCATTCAAATTTCAATGTTATCGCCCAAAGGGTGTATTTGCTTACCATCGTGCTTTTGACCGCCCATCTTAACTTCAGTTTTCCGGAAATAACTTTTTAGCCTCGAGTTGTATAAGAGAACTTGTTCTCCGCTTTGAATTTCCTTAAGATCTTTTGATCACACCTCTTGGTTCCTTTCTTTATAGATTCCGGGCATTGTCATGCTTCATTTCACAAATTCCTCTTCCAGCCATTCATTCGGGAGTTGTCCCTTTTTCAGCTTGGAAAGTCACAATTCAGCTTTTGATGGCCCACATAGCTTTATTCCAAATGGGCGGAGATGACAAGGTTTTCCAGATACAATTTGTATGGGGATGATCCTAATGGGAGTCTTGGTGCGCCTCTATAGGCCACAAAGGTATCATCCGGCTTTTATGTAATTCTCACTCTTCCCGCCATTAATCGTTCTAGAATTTTCTTGATCTCCCTATTGGAAATTTCAGCTTGTCCATTTGATTGGTGATGATAAGCCAATCCCATTAGATGTTTGATTCCATATTCGTCATGAGAGTTTTGCAAAAAATTTTATTTGCAAATGGTTTCCCCTCATCACATGATTGTTCTAGTGCTCCAAATATGCTCAAATGTTTCTTTGTATAAACCTAACTATCAGGATGACATCATTTATGGGACAAGCTGTTGCTTCCACCATTTGACATGTTATCACATGATAATCTCAAACATATTTATAACGTACCATCTCCACAATGAAAAACCATCCACAAGAACTGAGGTAAACCCTCATGAGTCTCACTAACAGAGATCAGAAGCTGCATCTCGATTCAACAATCTTTGAATATAGGCTAATAAAATCCTCATTGAGAATTTTCCGGGATGTCTTGTTCCCAAGAAAGTGTCCTCCTATATTTCGACGTACGACATTTCTCCATAATACCACCTTGTTATGTTTCTAGACACATCTTCTTACATCATATCCGTCTTCTATACAGAGTGGGTCATCTCATATATGCAATATGCAACTGGCCAATTTCCTCCTGTTGGTAGCTGAATTAAATGGCATGACTCCACAAGCTAAGTAATTCACAATATCTCATACCAGTAGTGTTTGTACTCGATAACATAAATAGCTCAGCCATCGTAGAAAATTCTGCATATTCTCGTTTCTTTTCTGCCCTGCCACTTTCCAATCTAGATAAGATCTGCTATCACATTGTCACTACCCTTTTTATCCTTGATTCAAGATCAACCAAGAACAAAGAGCACCCATCTAATCAAATGGCTCGCATCTTCTTGCCATGATTTAATTGCCGCACGACGCTGTGTATTACAACATGGGACCCCAATATATAGGCCTGAATTCCTTTTCTACAAGCAAATACCATTGCTTCAAGATCTCCTTCTCCTCGTGGTGGAGAAATTTCTTATGCCCTTCATTGAATGTTTTACTAGCATAGTATATGACTCAATATCTTTTCAGCTTCTTTTGTCCCAATACGCTCCCATTGCATAATCACTGCATCACATAATTTCAAACTCATTGTTCCAAATGTGTCAACATAATGGGAGCCGATATTAACTGGATTTGATTTCCTCAAATGCGCAGATCCGCATGATTCACAAAATCAAAATTCGTGATATTTTTCCAAATAGCCTACACACGGTCCGAGATTTTGAAAATCCTTTATTAACCTTTTGTAAAATCCAACATATCCTAGGAAGCTTCTTATTCCCTTCACCGTTGTAGATGACATGAGAATTTTTATAACAACAATCTTGGCTTGATCTACTTCCAATCCAACTGCAGAAATCTTAGTTTCCAAAACAATACTCGCTACTATGAAATGACATTTTTCCCAATTCAAAGCTAGATTTCTTTTGTCTTAGCACCTTCCTAAGATTACTTCAAGTTTTTCAAACACCCTTCAAAACTAGATCAATACACCGAGAAGTCATCCATGAATATTTCCATGACCTCTCCACCAAATCAAAAATATGTGATATCATACATCTTGAAAGTGGCGAGCATTACATAATCCAAATGGCATCCTTCTAAAGGCAAAGGTGCGATAAGGACATGTAAATGTTGATTTCTCCTTATCCTTTTCAAAGCATGTAATCTGGGTTATAACTAGAATATCCATCAAGAAAATGAGAATGGGAGTGTCTTGCTAACCATTCAACATCCGTCACCAGCCGCAGGATAATGGTCTTTCTCGGTAGCAAAGGTTAAGTTTCCCGTAGTCTATACACACTCTCCATCCGCTACACCTTATAGGAATCAATTCATTCTTCCTCTTACTTCGATCACAAAGAATCCTCCCTCTGGGAACCACACGCATTCAGCCTCACCTGAAGGACTCTAAGATTGCATATATAAAGCCCGTGATTTAAATTATTCTAAGATTTCTTCTCGACTACTTCTTCATTGGATTCAAATTTCTCCTCTCGGTGTTCTACGTGGTTCCGGCATTCTCCTCCAATAGGATCTTGTGCATACAGATTGAGGGGCTGATTCCTTTCAAATCTTCTATGGACCAAGCTATTGCTTATTTATATTATCGGAGAGTCTCCAGCAGTTTTTTCTCTTCCAACTTAGTTAATCTAGCTTAAATGATAACTGACTTTCCTTTTTCTGGTTGCAAAAAGGCATACTTCAAATGTTCAGGCGATTCCTTGAGTATCAAACCCTCGGAGCTTTTGTTTTCTTCAGCAACTTTTTCTTCATAACGTTGGATCTTTCTACACTGATTTCTCCAATACTGAATACTGAATCTTTTAAATTAAAATTGGAGTTCAGAACTTCAACTTCAAAATGCTCAAGATACTGGAAATTCATCTCATTCTCATTCATTGAATTCTGAAAATTACAAGCAGTGGGCTATTTCGTAATTGACAAAATTTGTTTCTACAATTTCACAACATCACTAATGAAGTTCTGAAGAGTTTCAAATCGTGATCAGATTGAAGTGCACTCCTTCATCTCCAACTTGAGAGTCGCTTCCCTTTTTCACATCAATCAATGCCGCCCTCGCTATTAAGAATGGTCTTCAATGTTAGTGGTGCTTGTTTGTATTCCTCCATATTAATGACCATAAAGTCCACTGGAAGGACAAATTTCCCTACTTTGATAAGCACATCTTCAAGGATGCCCTTAGGATGAGCCAATGTTTTGTCTACCATCTGCAGGGTAATGGCTGTGGGAGTGAGCTCCCCTAAACTTAATCTTTGAGCAACAGACAAAGGCATTAAGTTGATGCTAGCTCTAGAATCACACAATGCTTTTCCCATATTAGCATCCCCAATCTTGCAAGGTATAGTGAAGCTGCCTGGATCCCCGCCTTCTCCGGCAAGGTCTCGAATCACCGCACCGTGTGCCGTCAAGTAGGCTCACTATCCCTTCCTCGCAATCTTCCTCTCTTTTGCTCAATATATCTTCATGAATTTTGGATACTAAGGCATCTCGATTTAATTTCAAGAAATGATGTTATCTCTGCCTTCTAAACATGTTTAGCACCCAGAGAACCGCTCCTCTTAGCTTTGCTTTCTACAATTCGAGGGAACTAATCGGAGGATTGTGTTTTTAACTTCTTTCTTTTTCCCGATTAGAAAAGATTTATGTTGCTTTCTTCTTCTCAGTAGTTCCTGAACTATGCTGCTCAAGTTCCTTTCCTATTTCTTCTTGTTTCTCTTCCTCAGTGTCTCTCTTTTCACCTCTCCTTTCATCTAGCTCTCTACCACTTCTTAGCATTAATGCCATACAGTCCCTTGGATTCTTCCTAGTGCCATTTGGAAATGAATCCTTAGGCTCTTTTTGCATAGTTTGGGCCAGTTGCCCTATTTGTATCTCCAGATTCTTCGAAAAGGCATTAGTATTTGTCTGAAACACAACTGTGTTTGTTTGGAAGGTATTAAGGTCAGAATATTTCTTTTAATGCAGATTCAAAATCCTTTTGTTTTCTGACATGAAATGAAGCATTTGATCTTCAAAGGATTGAGTCCTTTTCTCGACCCCGATACTTCCTCTCTATTTGTCCCTTCACACTGCTTCAACCTAGGTCAACATAGGCATGCTGGTAGTTTTGTCCAAGTCTATAGCCCTGCTGTGCTCCTCCACCATATGAAAAGTTTTCATGGTTTCTCAGTGTTGGTGTATAGTGCGTTGGCAAGTTGGGGTTAGGCTTGAAGTGATAACTTCTTTGCTCATTCATATACTTGGTCTCCTCAACTTGGTAAGGCTCTTCATCAACTAACCCTTCAACACTTCTTCTAATTCTTTCTTCTACTGCTCCCACTTCATGTGCAGTGTGCATTCTTCTTTCATTGCTTCCCTGTTTGTTCAATACTGCTTCCAGCTTTGCTTCTATGGCTATCATTCTATCAAGCCCAATAAGACCATTTCCTTTCAACTCCGTTGTCTCCCGAAGCCTTCGCCGACGAGCCTCAGAGCTGCATTTGGCAAGGCCTCAAATCACCCCTTGCCTCCTCTTTCACTTCTTCTTTAAAATCAACACAACAGATACATCAATTATACCCTTGGAGGCATAATTCATAGCATGATAAAAATATCCATCCGAGTGGCCGCATCTAACCCATGCATGTGACATCTTTTCAAACAATCTTTAAATCTTTCCACGCAACATAGAGAGACTTCTCATCTTCCCTCGCTGAAGACAATTATTTCTCCTTCTTAGTAGTGAGTTGAGGAAAATCTACTCATGTATGCCTCCACTCCGCCTTCCTAAGTGTTCCCCGATCCCACTTCAGAAGTGAATCAAAACCATGTTAATGCGACGCTCTCAATGAAAATGGGGAAGAGTTAAAGCTTGATTACACTGGTCTCACCCCATCTCGCCTTGATCGTGTTTGCCATCCTCATGAATCTCTCCATGTGCTCATTGGGATCTTCAAAGGGTGGCCTCAGAACCGATAAGCCGCTTACACCATAAGAATCAAATGGGCTTCAAATTTCAAAATTGTTTGGTTTAATGGAGGTCAGTCTCATACGAGTACTTCTTGGATAATGTACTTCCAAAATTCCTCCATAGTGTTAGGCCTCGAGGTCTCTCCCACTTCTTCTTCTTCCTGAATAGCGCAATCTTCTCCGATTTTCCATATCGATTCTCCGTGATCGGTGACTTTCTCGATTCGTGACGGTTCTCTCAATTTCGGGATCTATAGATAGCTGTGACCGCTTTTTTGGTCTTCTATGCATTAAATCTTCCTGAAAGTAGAAACATACTGAGATCAAATGGAGTCAGTGATATAAAAAATTATATATCTATTTAGTTCAAAATATCAGATATTGCTCAAATTAACGTCACAAAATTGTTTTTGTTGTTTTTCTGAAATTTTTGTAAAACAAAGAAAAATGTCCAAATTAGCATTTCTCTCTTTTGTCAGAATATTTATTTTTTAAATTCCTTCAATCCCCGGAAACGGTGCCAAAAACTTGTTGAGACCAAATTATATATACAAATTTATGCTACTATTACCAAAGGGCTATTACCTAATCCGTAGTAAAGGCACCAAAAACTTGTTGACCAAAATAGAACTTATATGCTCATAATAAAAATGGATTTCTCAATGATTTTATTAAAAATTTAGATTAATGGTAATATCATAAGTGCACAAGTCGCATAAGTAATAAAGGTGTAATTTATAAGTCCTGACATCGCTCCTACATAGATTGAAGAGAATTCAAAGTTCAACTACTCCCAACTACTCAAGTTCTACACTATTTGAACTTCCATTTCACAAAGTTTTCAAGAATCTCCAATCCAAGAATTTCACTATCTAAATTTATACATCTATAATAAAAGAAAAATTTAAATCCTAAACCTAAAATCGATCGTAACTGCATTATCGGGCTGAAGTAGACACCGATTTCATCGCCGGAAATTATCAATTCCTGCAACATAAACTAATTCTATTCTATCATGAATTGGAATTTGAATTTGTTAAAGAGGCAAGGTAGTATAGTTTGGATTTCTCCATTAACTATACATTTCACTGATTAGAGATTCATGTTCATTTCTGAAACATGTGTCTAACCAATTACTTGTAATCATATTTACTCTATAAGATCTAGGTATTTTTCTTTTCCAATACTTCATACCCATTTCTTATGACTACAAATTTATTGTTTCCCAAGACAAGGCCATTGCTAGATTTCTACAAGACGAACGATGTCTCATCCTTGAGATCTTAAAGAGTTCCCTCTTTCCTTGATTAGATCTAAGCTAACATAAGATCAAGATCATTTCACAAGACCAAGGTGAAATCTCTAATTGATTAAATTGATATATCACTCAACTAATTCTCAAACCATGAGTAAATTGATGATTTATCTAAGTAATCTTTTAAAGCTCATTAATTCTTCAATAATAGTCTAGCATACCCCTAAGTAATGCATCCATGCTCTCAAGAATCTCTAACTTTGTATCACTCAAAGGGCCTCCTGGAAATCAGAGCCAGATAATTGGGTATAAGTTACTAATGTTGGGAACAATTCACTTCATAAACAACATCATTCAAATAAATTCAAAATTCTCAATCCAAGAAATCTCTTTCTAATTGTGCAGGAAATACCATAACTCACATCAGATCTTTCCCATCGGAAGTTGCATTTCAAAAAAACTGAATCACAAAAGTGGAACACTCCGAAATACTAATCAGAAATTTCCAATGCAAACTGTAATCAATCAGAAGAGAAATGAATCCATTTATCTAGACTTCATTAGATTCAAACAAAGAATCGAATTTATCTTCAACAATTTAGCTCAACTGAAACTTCTAAACAACTCATTGCTTCAAGTCTCAAGAAACAAAGGAATCACGTTTAATTCTAATCTACGAAGAAAATAAAAGAAATAAATGAATATATAATACAAAAGAGTCCTTAGCTCTCCAGATGCTCTGGTTTTTCTACCGACTGACTGCCTCGCTTTCCTCAAATGTTTCTATTTATAGAGCCCTAGAAGTTTGGGCCCTAAATTCGAGGTTACATTGTGAATCCCCAAAATTCTGGCCTAGATTGCATTCTCGGTCGCAATCTAAAAGTGTTGTTGTGATAGAGTCTTGATTCTATGTTACAGCCCTCATAAAGATGTGCAATCATACATAACATTTGTTTCTTCGGTATATTTATTCTATTGGGACGAAGTTTCCTCTGTCACGATAGATCTTTCTTTGGCTCTTTAACACTTTGTCTTGCAAGGTCTGTCATTCTATCCATTCTATGTCGCGACATTCTCATGTGTGTTTACTAGAATAGTTATGTTGCGACATTGACAATTGTGTTGCGACATTGTTTCTATGGAACTTCTTCAAATTTGTGTCGCAACCCAGTTTTTATGTCTAGACAGTTGTAAGCACCCCTTTTCGGTTCGACCCGATTGATTCGTGTGCTAGTAGGGTATGCCGGAATCAACCAAATTTATAACCTATTCCTCCTATTGCCATGCTAGTTGCTTATCAAAATATAACGGGTCTACGTCGAACACAAGGACGGGTTTCTTCAGATAAATGATCATAAAACATTAAGTTCTAATTGGTGAATTTATTTTGGATTTTAGGGTTTGATAAAAATGGTGGAGTTTGGTAGGTTGAAACTAAAAATAAAGTGAAATAAAATATGAAAGAAGACTCCTTGAAACATCAGGTAATGTATTTGGGTTTATAAGATAACTGAGGGGTTCTCAAGTCCATTTCTCGTCAGGAGGATGACCTATAGTCATCTCTCAAACTGATCTTTGTATGGCTATAAAGTTGGACCCATAATATATTTCCTTTTGAAAGATGGCATTTATTGAACATTAATGGCCTCACGTTGAAACCCATCTTCCTCGACTCCATCTTACAAGTGACTAGTAAATGGAAACTACCGAATCTCAAAGTGGATCTAGCAATAAGCTTCCACTGAACCCTAAAAGACTGCTGCATGCAACATCCAAGATAAACCCAAGTATTAAACTGGGGTATTGAGTGAAACACAAAAAGAACAATCACCTACGTTAAAATTGTGAGAAACCCCCAGAACCCTTGAACCTCTCCTCCAAAGAACCTTCGCCTTCAAGGACGGTGAGTTTAGCCAACCATCCTCTGAGTTGTCATCCTCAAAGGGTGTTTGGCAACTAGAGCGAGAGAAAATGAGAGTAAAGAAGAGGATGGAAGAGCCGAAAGCCTGCACTCCTAAAATATTATATGCAAGGTCCCCTGACATGTTGATGGCTAGGACTTAAATACTATCCCCTAACCAAGAAAAATTACAAAAGAGCCTGAATTAATCACTATTACAAGAGGGACAATTCAGGAAGACACAAAAATTACAGCATAAAAGTCAAAAAAAGTCAAAACAACATGAACAGTGGCGCAGAAATGGGAAATTCGCAGGTTGCGAAATTTCACAACTGCGGAACTCAGAGGTCATGAAATTCTCACAACCCACCCTTTCTCTTTCTTCCTCGTCATTGCATCTCCGAGTTCATCTTAGCTTGTTCATGATTGAGCGACTCAAAACTTTGGCACAGATTAATTTCGCAAAACTACAAAATTTGCCACAAAATGTGATTAGTAGTCTCAGCGTCCTAAACATGTCAATCAAGTTAATTGTTTACTATACACAAAAGTGCTCAAACCTATATTAATAAGGGTGTAAAATAGCACTGGGGTAGTACTACACCCTCATCTTATTATTATCATAGTCCCTTAGCAATGAAAGAAAGAGAAAGCAAACAAAAACAATATCAAAATTTCATGTTTACAAAAATGATATTTCAAAAGAGGTGAATGAGTAATGCCCAACTCGCGAAGAATCACCAAAACAATGCCCACAACCATCTCGAGAGAGTGAATGCTACTTAATCAAGTACCTAAAAGAGTTTCCTTCTAGAGAATCAACCTAGAACTTCCACCAAACCCTAAGTGTTTATATGATCAATTTTCAACAATAAACTGCCAAACTACACTCTCCCCCCAACCAAGCTACTGCCACAACCTAGTACACTAACCGACCTAAATAGGTCAGGACCCACTCTTATTCCACAATTCTTTTTGTGTTGTAGGGGTGTAATGTTGAGGAATCGACTTCACCAAAGTCCATGTAACGGAGATCCACCGATGACTCCCAACCAATTAAGGTTTAGGGCATCAAGTCGCGCTGATTTTTCTAACCACTAACTCTGTGTTTCACCCTGACTTCAAATAATTTCTTAAACTCCAGCACCTACAACTTGCTAAGCTCCTCATTCACCCGCAGAAGAAAGCAATTGTCGGTGGCTCCTAACCAGTTGGATTAGGGCACCAAGCTTTAAAGACTTCCGCCATATACCCCTTGGACTATGCTCGGGTTTTAAGGCAAAGCGTTGCAATTTTTTCTTTTTCTTTTTCTTTTCTTTTTATTTTGGAAGACTAGTTGGACTTCTTTTCATGGGGGTCCTTAACCTATTAAAGGTAGTCGATGAAACTAGGATAGGTTTTTGCAAGATTTAGGAGGCCAGCGCTTTTTCTATTGCACCTCGTGTGCAAGCAAAGTTAGCTTGCAGGGAAGAAAAAGGTTGAAAGCAATAAGAATTCAACTGATCATCCACTTAATTAGGCATGGCACCAATCTAACAACAATAGCATTGGACAAAGTTTCAATTTTTCACACTGCGAGCTAGGTAAAACACAAAAAAAAAAAAAAAAAGGGGTGCAATTTTTAAACTGCAAGTGTAAGTCAGATAGGCAGATATAAAAAGAGATGTGACTTATGTTTCACTTACAAAAACTAACAAATGCAAACAAGACAAAACAGAAGCCATCAACAACACAAAATGGGCTTGCTCAAAATAAGAATAAAGATAAATGTAAAAGTCACTTCCTTCGCTAAACTTCCTCCAACTGGGTCACATTGTCCGCAATGGGGCCTTGATTGAAATAGAGGAAGGAAGATACTCCTTGATGAGATGTACCCGCTGTTGATAGGAGACTTCACAAACTTTCCATCGGTGACCTTATTCACTTCATTTAGGCTTCAAATGAACAAGTTGAAGAAGGAAGCAAGTAGAGGGTAAGTGACCGGTTGGACAATTTTGAAAATTACGCCTTTATAATAATTTCAAAAGTGTTCTTTCTAGTTATATTTAGATTCTACACTCTCTAAGGTTTCAAACGATACCAAAATTACCCAAAACGGTTCTGATGAAAAATTATATCAAAAGAAAATCAGTGGATAATTTACTAAAAATTATTTTCGCAGTCATGAATTTTTTTTTTTTTTCTTTTTAGATTTAATTTAAAAAATTCTTGAGACAAGGAAAATTTTTGAAAATAACCAAAATCAAAATCAAAAAATAAAAGGAAAAAGTACAAAGATTCATAAAGTAAGGCCAAGGGAATTTTCAGATAGTTGCGAAATTTCGCATAGTTGCGAAATTTCTATGGTGTTGTGAAAATTTTCATTTTCGTAGGGGTTACGGAATTTCGCAACCCTTGTGAAAATTGTTGGGTTTTGCTCTTGGCTTCTAAGATCTCCCGCTTAAAAAAAAATTGACACAAATTGCAAAAATAAACATAGAAATTTTTTTTAAAAAAATGCATAAACATTAAAAATAGGCTAGAAACAAAATTAACTTAAAATTAGAGAAATTCTGAAAAGAAAAATTAAATAAATCAAAATAGAATAAAATAAAACAGGAAAATCAAACAAAAAGTGGGGGAGATTGAGTTCCCCGAACTTCGCTCTCTCAGCCTTTGAGGTTGTTGGAACCAAAGTGGAGCTGGAATTGCCAGGTCCAGTGATTCTAATCCGAATCCAAAGACCTAAACCATCCAGCTAAGGCAAAGATGAGCAAACGCCAATGTCTTTGATATAGTGGCCAACGTTTGAACATAGGCCATTAACTTCCTAATGTATTGCATAGGCAGTGGAGATGGAATGGCCTTAGCAAAGAGGGTAAGAATGTGTCAAGATGAAGGCAGGATGTGCACTGGTCAGAGAGGCGCTGCGCAGCTGGCTGGTGGTCAAGTGCGGCACTAGGATTCAATTTTTATGGAATTGGCTAAAGGATGTTTCCTTGAAGCCTTCCTCTGCCCTCCTCAATCAGCATGGGGGAGATTACTTCTTTCTTTTCCCATGGACAAACAAAGAAGACTAATATCCGAGGATTCAAATAATAGTTGGGTTGCTGACACGCTTCCTCCACCATGGTGTCACTTAGCACTCTTCCTTTGGACTCTCTTCCTCTTGATGAACATGCTGATTGGTGAGCCTTGAAATGGAATATTGCAGGATGTCAATCTTCTGATCAATGTCACTTTGAAGCACATCTAATTTATGGTTCAGAGAGCTCTCTACAGTATGAATTCTTTGACTTAACTGGGTGCACACGTCTTATGTTTCCTCCCAAAAGTCACCCACCAGCTTGATAAGGTTCAGAATGGCTTATTCAACTAGAGAGGTTGACTATGGTGGTTGAGGCTGAGATGAAGAAGCATACTGTGGATGTGCAGGAGGTGCATATTGTATAGGTTTTGGTCCCCATGAAAGGTTTAGGTGGTTCCTCCAACTAGGTTAAAAAGACTATATGGTGTAATTATTGAGGTGAACATGCATGAGGGCACACTCATCCGTGGAGGGTTTCTATAGTCCCTCATAGACCTATATGCATTAGAATTTCTCTCCACTGGGTACTAACCGTGTTGCTCTCCCTCTAGGTGATCCATTTGGTTAAAACTAATATTCAATCTGTATGACTCAGAGAACACGACTTTGGATCAACCTACCTTCAGAATTCCTTACCCACTGGAACATGTTCTCCTGTAGCAAGAACAGGGCAGACACAAGACAATCAAGTGTTCATCAAGTCATCATTTGCACTTAGGCACCATCCCTAGCAACGACGCCATTTGATTCGTGTGTCAGTAAGGTATGCCTGAATCAACAAAATTTATAACCTATTCCTCCTACTGTCGTAGCAAGGCTACTGCAGATAAAGGGGCTCTAGGGTCGAACACGTGGATGGGGCTCTTTCGCAGACAAATGATTTCTCAATTGTTCTAATTGGTGAATTTATTTTGGATTTTAGGGTTTGATAAAAAACAGTGGAGTTTGGTAGGTTGAAACTAAAAATAAAGTGAAATAAAATATGAAAGAAGACTCCTTGAAGCATTAGGATATGGATTTGGGTTTCTAAGAAAACTGAGGGGTTCTTGAGTCCATTTCCTCGCGTTGGGGAGGATGACCTATAGTCATCTCCCAAACCGGATCTTCGTATGGCTATAAAAGTTGGACCCATAATAAATTTCCTTTGAAAGATGACATTGATGAACATTAATGGCCTTCAATCGTTGAAACATATCTCCTCGACTCCATCTTACGTTGATCAATAAATGGAATCAATAATCTCCTCTGATCTAGCAACAAGCATCCACGAACCCTAAAAGATCTGTCAAGCATGCATCATTCAAGATGCATCTAAGGGATTTGAACCTAGGGGCTGAGGAGGAAACACAAAACTTATAACAATCACCATGCTAAAATCTGTGAGAAACCCTGTAACCCTTGGAACCCTCTCCTCCAAAGAACCTTCGCCTTCACTAACAGGAGTTTAGCCAACCATCCTCTGAGTTGCCATCTCAGGTGTACAGCCCGTAAAGTGAGAGAAAAGAGAGAAAAGAAAACGGTGGGAAGAGCCAAAGCCCCGCCAAAAAGTTTATTAGCGAAAAAAGGTCCCTAATTACGTTGATGGTCAGACTTAACACTGGCCCCCTGTACTACAAAATTACAAAAGAGCCTGAATTAATCACAATTACAAGAGGGACAATGCAGGAAGACACAAAAATTACAGCATAAAAGTCAAAAAAAGCCAAAACAACATGAACAGTGGCGCAGTAAATAGGAAATTCGCAGGTTGAGGAAATTTCGCAGCCTTGTGAAATTTTCTTTCTTCTACTTTTTGCATTGCAACTCTTAGTTCATCTTGGCTTCTTCATGATTGAGCTAACTCAAAAACTTTGGCATGATTAGCTTGCAAAAACTACAAAATTTGCCACAAAATGCAATTAGTAGTCTTCCTAGGTCCTAAACATGTCAATTGGGTTAATTAGACTGATTAGTACACAAAAAGTGCTCAAAACCTGTATTAATAAGGGTGTAAAATAGCACTTTTTGGATAGTAATCACTGATTGGTGGGTTCGAACTGGATTCAGAGACGCTAGCCGAATTCATTTATCAAACATATTTCATTTAGACATTTAAAAGCCTTTTTTTTCTTTTTTCTTTGGCTTCTGCAATCATAAGCTGCGAATCGTTTCTCTTGGGTAGGGGCTCCATACAATTTACATTTAATCAAATTATATTTACAATGAAGAAATTCCATGCCCATTCAAAATAATATACAAAATCGTTTTAGGGTTTAACTCTTTTGATCACAAAGCATCAATTGTTCAAAAATAAGATGGATGCATATGACAGAGTATATACTTTTACTCCGTAGCTTTCTTGATGACTCTGTGCTCCTTGATCTTGGGTCCCACCGTTAATCACTCGATACCTGCGCATTGGAAAAACAATACACTAAGCATTTTCATGCATAGTGGTTCTATGGAAATTCACTCTTCATTTCATTTTAAATCGAAACATGCAATATTTATAAAACAATGATTTTGTACAATTGTCACTACTTAAATGCAAGAAAATACGATCTATACATTTTGTCAATAAATCAATTACAATTCATTGGTCATCTTAAGCTATGCATTTCATATGCACTAAATCATTCTAAATCACAAATCATGCACTTTTCAATCTCATTATCATTTTATTTTAGCCCTTATCTAATTCTTAACCTATGATTTCGATGCATAGGATAATCGAATCACCGGGCAGACGTCCCGCCGGGTCGGTAGCTCTAAGATAGGCAGCAGAGCATATATATATATATGCTAAGGTTATATATATATATATATATATATATATAATATGTACTTATTGGTGTACAATTTTACCGATACTGCTCATTGGCTACTTGACGGTATGCCACAATAGTACGTTTGTTCGAATTCTTTATTGGTATACCAATTTATCCTAACTTGAATTTAATAGTTAACATTCTATTAAGGGCATTCCACTATTTTTAGAAAATAAATATAGTATGTATTTTTATACAAACAAATCATTTCAATTCTCATGCAATTTTCATGTCATTCATTTCGTAATCAATCAATTTCTCAAATTTTTTAACTTAAATCAACTTGCAATTCATTTCACAATTTATTTGCATTAAATCAATTTAAAACAATTCAACATGCAATTCAAAATATTTGAGATAGATATTCAAATAATGAGAAAGGTGTAGAACAACAAACCAAAAAGCTTTGCACTTTGATTCCACCCCGGAATCTCGATCTCAGCTCTCGGGTTTTCTCTCCTCGTCACCCCTATTCCAATACACAATTAAAGAACAATATTATTCGTGGTAAAAGCAAGGGATTTTGGTTAGGTTGATTTTCGGAGCTTAATATCGTATTCTTAATCTCATTAAACAAATAAGGGCAAGATACAAGTTCTAAGATGGTTGTGCTAGTTTCCCAAACTTTAATCCATCACATAACCAAAATACTAAAAATTTTGACCCTGCCTTTATAATCCTTTTCCAACAGTACTTGATCAACCAAACCATCCCCAAAGGAAGATTAAGTCAAAACCTCAAATGTACCACTAACACCATATGCAAGGACCGTTATTTTCCGCCAGACTTTCTACTTTGCTACCCAAAATTCTTCAAGCAAACGGTCTTCAAAATTATGAAACTCTCCAGTTTAGTCCTTTATATATCCAATGACATTTTTTTAAATTTTCAATTTAAAATTCCTTCTCTAAGGCCCTCAACTACATAACACAAACAGGGAAAAACATGTTTTTTTTTTCAGACAGTAGTACCTTTAAAACGTGTCACCAAGACCAATCCTATGTTGTCCAAAATTAACTTCAAAAATTGATTTGATTAGATTAGACCAAGGCCTAACCAACCCTCAAGCACCCAAAATCAGATTATAAACCACTGGTACGCCTTTTAACTTAACATCTAGACTACTCTAATTTGCAAAAACAGACTCGCACATAGCTCACTTGATAGATTTTTGGGCACTTTGGGTTTACAAATTGCATACACTTTATTAAATTAAATTATTACCCTAGAAGTCTAGTTTACCCAGAATTTTGAATCACTCAAATTGGATGAGTGAAACTCATTTTATGGCCAAAACACCACAACTACTCCCAAAACAGAGCATACCCTTTAAGCCCATTTTCGGGAGCCTTAGTGCTGCAATTTTCTCCTGGTCCCTTCTAGAAATTTGTATATCTATCTCTGATGGTTATTTACCAATTAGAATCACTTCATTTAGTTGATTATAACTTAATCTATAGCCAAAACAAAAACAGGGGTTTTGACAAATTTTTAACAGCATTTCCTTTGAAAACCAAACATTTCCCTTTTTACAAACACTCCTCCAAACCAATCCAAACCAATACCAAAACCTATTTACAACCAATAAAAAACACATTTATCCACATTTGGGGTTAGGGTTTAGTTTCTTACCTTTGAATCTCTTGATTCTTCAACATCAAACCTTCCTTCTTCTTCTTAATCACTTGGAAACCATAAATGAGAAGATCTCCCACCAAAACCTTGGTCTTCTCTCAACCCTAGCTCTCTTTTCTCTCCCTTTGCTCTCCAAGAAAGAAAATACACAAATGTGCCTTATCTTAGACCACATTTGGTCTTAATCTCATGTAATGGTTAAGGCCTTGTTTGGCTTCATATTCTTTGGCTTTCAAAATAAGTCCCATTTCTCATTTTTTGACATTTAAGACTTCTATTTCACTTCATTTAACTCACATTAGCATTTAATCTTATTCTATTTTTGGCCCTTAGGTCCTCATTTTACAAATTCCAAATTTTCCCTTTACATTTAGGTAAATTCCAGGTTGTATATATTTTTTTCGTTCTTAGGATTTAAATTCCAAAAATTTCCATTTACTTTATTTTATACCCTAAACACTTAATAATAATAAAAATATATCATAAAGATACTAGGGTATTTTTGGGGCGTTACAATAGTATTTCTGTTGGTTCTTGTTGCAACACTGTTTCTTGTATTGTCAGCATTCCTATCGCGACAGAGTCTTCTCTCCACTTAACCTGATTTCTTGTTGTAGCTTCATTTTGATGTTGAGACATAGTCTGTTGGTGTTGTGGCAATTTTCTATCGCGACCAAGTTTTTATGTCACGACAAGACTTTTTGCCTTCAACTCATCTTTGTGTCGCAACTCAGTTCTGTTATGTTGCGACAAGACTTATCTTCCTTGTGTGGGAATCTTTGTCATGACATGGAAAAGTCTGTCGCGACCTTGTTTATATGTGTTAACCTTATTTTTGTGTTGCGACCTTAAGATCCCTGTCGTGACATCGAAGCCTCTCTTCTGCCTTGAAGTATGTCTCAACATTGAACTCTTTTGTTGCAACCGTGCCGGCTCACTTCAAGTTAGCATTACATGTGGCACACTTGTTTCTCCGTCAGACTAGAAACCTTTGTCTCTTCGCGTCGCGAATATTCATTACCTTGTCGCGACATCACTTTTTCATACAGTGTCCCAATAGGCTTTCCAAGTTGCAATAATCAGTGTCACGACATGAGAAGATTTTATCGCAAGATAGATTTTGCCATCTATTTTTCATTATGTCGCAACATAAACTGATCTGCCACAGTATTCTTCCTGTATTGCTCTTTAATTTCTTGTCGCGACATATGATACCTTGTCGCAACATAACTCCTCTTCTATATTCAGTCCTTTGTGTTGCGACAAAAGAATTATTGTCGTGACATATTCTTTTTAGCCATTTACTGTTAGGGATAGTGCCCTGTAAAGCATGAATTTATACTTATGTTTTATGAAATTAATAAAAGTGTCAGATGATTACATTTAGCTGCTTGTGCATAATAAAAGGAATGAAACGTCAGAAAATCCCCATATTTATTAATGTAACCATAACCCTGTATACAGCTTTATACACGAGAGATTCGAGGTTATGGATTATAATCATAATAGAAAACTGTAATACTAAATTAATTGAAGTTCGGGGATCTCTTCAAATTAAATACATCGGGCGGTCCGCTATCATTGAGAATGAAGTGACCTTTTAATCCGGTCACTAATGTATGACATTAAAGTGGAGGCTCCATATATAATAAGATTATATAGACAGACTAAGGCGCAATTTTCGAATTCTTTAAATACCGCTTGTCTCAAGAATTCAAACAAATACCGCTAGATGATCATATGCATCGCCTCAATCCCGAGTAGTCATAGACTTCGCTTATGTCAACTGGCCTTTGAGTCATGGGTTAAAGCTCGTTATGAAATGGGCCCAATACTTGTGTCTTGGAGGCCCATTGATGTATGTGAACTATGGACATGGAATCCAACCCTTCCTATGGAAGCTGGACAGTTGGTTCCCTTAAGTGTTGGTTCTGGAACTGAACAGTTTGAGAATTTATAACAGGTTTATAAATTAATTGTTCACTAGTGGATTAATGGAACTTAACAAGATATAATAGAGTGGGCAAACTAATTTCACCCGACTCTAGTTATGAACCATTTTGGAGGATAGAAATGATGTAATGATTAAATCAATGGACACTCTAAATTTCCGAGTAAAATCGATAATGTAAGGACAAGAGTTCAATTTCAAGTTTTTAGTGGAATAACTCTAAAATTAATAAATTAAAATAATTGATTAAAGAGTTTAATTAATTATTGAATTTATTGGAGCTTGAAATTATAGGTCCATGGGTCCCAATTCCAGCAAATCTCCTATTACTAATGAACGATTCATGATTTGGAATAAATTGCACTTCTCTCGTAGTAATTTAAAAATGATGAGATTATTTTAAATTACAAATAACAATTAGTTGTTATTTAAATCGAATTTAATTCTTTGCTCATTGAATAAGGAAATAATCTCAGAAAGGTAATAATATTTGAATTCATATTATATAATTAATTCAAGCTCCTTATCCGATAAGGATTTGAATTAAATTTTAAATATTATTATCTATTTCTTATCTCGATAAGGATTTGAATTTAAGAATATTAAATATAATTAATTCGCTTTCCTTATCTCGATAAGGATTTGAAACGCTCATAAAAAACCCAGCAGAGGTATATTTCCGTGGTGGTCGCCTTTGAGAGAAGAGAAACTAAAGAAAAAAGGAAAAAAGAGTTTTTTTCAAAACCATAGTTTCCTAGAGAGTCTTTCCAGAGAGATCCCTTTTGCCTCATGTGTTGAGTACGTTATGTAGATCTAGACGTAAAAACCTAGGAGTGTATTGTTCCAGACTGACCGTTGGTGCCCACACCTCAAGGAAGGAGTATGAATTAAGACCGGTGCAGTGGAGTTGTTTCAACCTCTACTAGCCAACAAATCTCCTATACGTACTGTGTATAGATCCGATCTTCACTCTTATTAATATGTGTTTGCATGGGTTCTCGAAAATAAGATTTTCTGGAAAAATTTTAAAACCTAATTCCGTTGCGTTTTGATTTTATTTCCATCAATTGGTATCAAAGCGGTTCATGTAAATGCATATTAATATATATATATTTTATTATTGTGTTTAAGAAAATTGTTTTCTTGATTCATGCATGAGTGGGCATTCTTGCATATTTAATGTGGATTATTTGTGTATGTGTATGGATGGATGAGGGTTGTTATCATATGGTGTTTTTGGGTTAGGTTTTCTATATTCCCTAGATTCAGGTAAGCCATTAATGGCATAGGATTTTTGTAATTTTTTTTTTTGTATTATTGGTGGACCGAAATACAATAACGGGGCTTGGACATGAAGATGAAGCAGCTTTGGGAATTATGTAATTGCAAGAAGCCCATTATGTAATTTAAATATTTTTCCCATTATTTTTCCAAAGGTTGTAATTATTAGAAATACCCAAAACACTGCTACCGCTTATTTATTTATTTATTTACTTTATGTTATCAAATGTATGAGATGCAATTCAAATAACATGCCTATGCATATAACATGTCATACATGAATGCCCACCATATTGTATCATGTATGTCAACTTTGTGAAACATGTTCTATTAGGAATGTTTGTTTATTTGCCTGAATAATAAATTAAATAATGGATATAGTTTAATAGTTAAACTTGGTAATTTCCCAATTTAATATTAATTTGGGCTTGCGCGGTTAATAGTTAGCCCAAGTAATCCTAGATTATTCAATTTTAATAAAATGATTGATTTTTGTTAAAAGATGGTAATAAACAATAGGCCCAAATAAGTTTGGACTTAAAGTTAGTTAATTAGGCCATTTTTCACTATAGAGCTAGGTTTACCTAAACTGGTTAGGCCCAATTAGATTGGATTAGTTTTAACTAATAAACCTAGGCCCCAATTAGATTGAACTCTATACGCCTATTTATTTAATAGAATTAGATTCTTATCACCTAGTGGTTAATTATATAGGATACAATAATTTGCTAGGATTATAAAACATATGATGTTTTATAACTAGAAAACACATAAGTTTAAAATATTGAGTGAGAAGGGCATGTGACAATGTGCCCTACGGTCTCCATCATAGTCCAACACCGTGAGGTTTTAGGCGGCCTAGTGACGCTTTTTGATTACGCCCCTCTCCCTACGAGGGTGTCCACTGGCTAATATCATCGTTGCACTTCCTTTGCGATAGGTTTGATGATGTATTCCAAGATCAATTTACTCCTTACGACGCAATCTTGGGTTGCTGTTAGAACCTCGAAAAGATGGGTCACATTCTTAAGAAGATACAATTAAACGGTTAATTGTATTCTAATCGAATAGTTGCAGAAGCACAAAATGAGGAAAATATGAGATATTTTTGAGTTCATTTATTAATTTGAGATAGTCTCAAATTTAATTTATAATTAGTATGGACCTACTCCTTACCTACGGCATATTAATTGTAGAAGTGAATCCCATCTGATTACTATTTTGTTTTGTGTGTTTTAATTTCTATGCATTCATGCATCACGTTTACTATTCCAAAATATATTTGATGTTTCTTTTGCTCCATGTAATAAATATGTTTTTATTTAATTAATTTCAGCAATAATGTCTACCTCAAACCCCATAATTGTTTTACTAGCGAATGAATCCTTAATCGGGGATAATTTTGTAAAGTGGAAAAGTAATGTTAATAGATCAACACTGGGTCTCGCGAGAACAATAGATTTATGAAATTCTCACTGAGGAATGTCCCCGCGTAACCCGGCAGCCAATGTCGTCAGAGGTGTACGAGAACCATAGCTATGGTCGCTGATTCAAGCCAATAACAAAGCTCCAAGCTTATATGCTGGAAGGAAGATGTCGACAAGTGCTTAGGTTAAAACATGAGAGGATGGAAACCGCTATTGAGATTATGATTCCCTCCAAACATGTTCGAACAATCCGAACAATGCCACATGAAGCTACTAGAAAAAGTACATGAACGCCAAGATGAGTAAAGGTACTGTCATGGACTACGTTCGAACATGGCTAATTATATAAATGAGGCAGAGCCGCACCCAGGCTAAGTACATGATGAGCACGTCTTTCAAGTGAGTATATCACCGATTCACTACCCCCGATTTCAATCACCAAAGAACTATAAAGATAGAACAAGCCGGACTACAATGTAAATCTACAAGGCGCCTACCGAATGAATTGTAAACCTTCGAGGCCATCTCAAGACAAGTGACTAAAAAAAGGGTCAAGCAAATGTCGCGAAACAAGGCCTCATCCTCTTCTAACAATAAGAAGAAGAGGAAGAACAATAAGGGTGCCTCTGCAGGAAGACCGAAGAAGAAGCAGGCTGCTCCCAAAGCAAGCGATAAGAAGAAGGGCTCCAATGAAAAGAAACCCAAAGGAAAATGTTTCCATTGCGGAGTCGATGGGCATTGGAAGAGAAACTGTAACAAGTATCTCTCCGAACTGAAGGACAAAAAGAAAGGTAAATTTGATTTACTGGTTTTAGAAGCCAATTTAGTGGAAGGATAGTCAATCCTCGGATAATTGATTCGTGGTCCACTCAACCATATTTTGTTCTTCTTTCCGTATGCTTAGTTCTTCCGTGAGCTTAAGCCGATGGGGAGTGCTCATGGTAGTTTAATGGCTGACGGTTTCAATAGCTGGGTGAAGTGGGAGCTATTTGTTTAGAATTAGGGGAATAAATTTCTTGTTTTGAACAACAATGTTTATTGCACCCTAGATTCAGAGAAATTTGATTTCATTTCTAAGTTGTATGAATCAATTGCTTAATGCTTTCATTCGATAATAATCGGACATATTTTTAAATGGTTTAAACATTTGTCATAAAATAATGAAAATGGGCTTTACATTTTATACAATGAAACGAACGCCTTTAACACCGAGCTATTTAGAGTAGAACATCCTAAGCCTAAGAAGCAAAAAAGATTCTTGATAGATGACACGTGACCTATGGCACTCCAAGGTTGGGACAAATAAGCCCTAGATGTGATTGGTCGCACCGGTAAAGGATGGTCCTTTAAAAGAGCTGTGCCGGCACTTCCGCCCTGAATCCCGTCTGAAGGCAAATGACTAAGAGATCTTTCTCAAACAGCGCTTTAGGCAAAGGGAGTTCTCAACTTGCACATTCATGCAACCACACCTCTGAATGTCCGTTAGGGCAAGCATTACTAATATTTCACTTTCATTGACGACCATTCTAGGTACGAGCATGTTTAATACCTTATGAAAAGAAATCAAACTTCGGGAAAGCTAAAAGATCTTGTGCGTGGGCCGAAAAAGACAGCCTAGGTAAATCATTATCAGGCCTCGATCGGATCGAGGAGGTGAATAACTTGATACAGAGTTCAAGGATCACCTAATTGAGCATGGCATTGTATCCCAGCTCACAGCACTTGGAACGCCACAACAGAACGGCGTGGCAGAAAGAAGAAATCGAACAATGCTTGACATGGTTGGGGGTCTACGATGAGCTACTCCTGCCGTCACTATCATCTCCGGGGGATATGCGTTGCAAACTAGCCTACATTTTGAATGTAGTTCCCTCTAAGTCTATCCAACACACACCCTTAGAGTTATGGAGTGGTCGTAAACCCAGTTTACGTCATATCCGTATATGGGGGTGTACACACGTCAAAGGGAAAGATCGAAGCTAGAATCGCGAATGTAAGGTATGTCTCGTTTTTGTTAAGCTACCCCAAAGGCACGAGGGGAGGTTTGTTCTACAGTCCTCAAGATAAGAAAGTATTTGTATCGACAAATGCTACCTTTCTTGAAAATGACTACATGGCAAACTTCAAACCTCGAAGTAAGGTTGTACTAGAGGAATTACAATCTGATCAAATCAGACCAATGGCATCAGCACTCACATCGGGAACATAACAAAGAGTATACAGATCCTATACAGGATGTCATTGCACCTCGAAGTAGTGCGAGGGTTTCTAAACAACCAATTCGCTACACAGGGGCCGGTCAAGCAAATGTTGTTGTAACCGATACTAGTGATGACGATCCATTGTCATACAAGCATGCGTATGGATGATCCCGATAAGGACAAATGGCTAACAGCCCATGGAACAAGAAATGGACCTATGTATTCCACTGTCTGAACTTGTAGATCTTCCCGAGTCGGGCCAGCCCATTGGGTGCAATGATCTATAAGAAAAAGAGAGGTGTGACTTGAGCAGACTTCAAAGAATCCACTTAGTACCAAAGGCTATACACAAAGCAGAGGAGCTTCCATTATGAAGAGACTTTCTCCCCAGAGCTATGCTTAAATCCATTCGCATCCTTCTTTCCATTGCCACTGCTCTCGATTATGAGATATGGCAAATGGACGTCAAGACGCCTTTTTTGAATGGTTATCTTGATGAAAGCATTTATATGATGCAAACTTATGTTTCATATTGAAGGCCTAGAGCGTAAAAGTCCGCAGTTTTTAGGTCCATTTATGGGCTTAAGCAAGCTTCAAGGTCCTGGAACCTAAGGTTTGATGAGATGATCAAAACCTTCGGTTTCGAGCAAAATGTTGATGAACCTTGTGTCTACAAGTACATCAAGGGAAACCAAAGTAGTCTTTTTGTGCTCGTACGTAGATGATAGTCCTACTATCGGGAATGATATAGATTATTGTCTCGACGAAAGAAATGGCTAGTCGCAGCAAAGTTTCAAATGAAAGATTTGGGACAAGCGAAGTTATGTAAATTCTTGGGATCCAAATCACAAGTGGATCGCAAGAAATTGCACTCGTAATCGCCTCAAGCATCTTATATTGATAAGGTGTTAATTCTGCTTTTGATGCGAATTCCAAGAAGGCCAACTATCACCCGACATGGAATTATCCTTCTTAAGGAGCAAAGGTCCTACCGACACCGTGAAGAAGAGGACATGAGACGGGTTCCTTACGCCTCAAAGAAGGCGCCTCACATGTATGCCATGCCGCGGTACAAGACTCGACATCCGCTATATATAGGAATTGTCACTCGCTACCAATCCAACTCCCGGGTCAGGGCGCATTGATCAAGCAGAAAGCACATTCTCAAGTACCTTTAGAGAACGAAACTATATGTTGATTTACCTCGTGTGTCGAATTTAATCCCATAGGATATACCGATTCGACCATGTCGACAAGCGACATTTAAAGTCGACGTCCCGGGTCGGGTGATTCACTGCGGTGGAACTGGTATGGAGAAGTGTCAAAACAATCCAACATCGCAGATTCTACCATGGAAGCCATCATATAGCAAATTGCGGAAGCAAAATGAAGAAGCGTCCGCTCAAGAAGTTCATTACGATCCGAAGGTTCCAAATATGGATAAAAACCCATAGTACTTCATCGTGACAAATGTTGAGCCGTGGCAAACTCCAAAGAACAAAGGAGTCACAAGAGAGGGAAACATATAGAGAGGAAGTATCATTTGATTAGAGAGATCGTGCACCGGGGTGACGCGGCTGTTATGAAGATAGCATCGCAAGACAACCTTGCAGATCCGTTCACCAAGACGTTACCTGCAAAATCGCTTCTTGAGTGGTCACTTATCCGGGGATGGGTTTAAAAGACATGTCTCACATGCTTTAGAGCAAGTAGAAATTGTTAGGGATAGTGCCCTGTAAAGCATGAATTTATACTTATGTTTTATGAAATTAATAAAAGTGTCGTATTTATTACATTTGAAGGCTATTTTGTAGTATAATGTATGAATGAAACGTCGTAAAATCCCAGATTTATTAATGTAACCATAACCCCAAAGGTATAATAGTTACACACTCCAGAGGATCGAGGTTGGCGGATTGCAAATCATATTGTCCGTAATAAATTAATTGAAGTTTGGGATCTTCAAATTAAATATTACTGGGCGGTCCGCTTAATATCAGAATGAAGTGACCTTAATCCCGGTCACTAATGTATGATATTAAAGTGGGAGGCTCCATATATACAGATTATATAGGGATTAGACTACATGCTAGCTTTTCAATTCTTTTAAATACCGCTTGTCTCAAGAATTCAAACAACCGCTTAGATGATCATATGCAGACTGCCTCAATCCCGAGTAGTCATAGACTCCTGCTTATGTCAATCCGGGCCTTTTGAGTCACGGGTTAAAGTTCGTTATGAAATGGGCCCAATACTTGTGTCTGAGGCCCATTGATGTATGCAATGGGAATGTGAACTATGGACATGGAATCCAACCTTCCTATGGAAGTTCTAAACAATGTTCCCTTAAGTGTCAAGTTCGACCTAACGCTAGCCGCTTCAATTTATAACATGCTTATAAATTAACTGCTTCACTAGTGGATTAATGGAACTTAAGGATCAAGATATACTAGAGGGCAAACGGTAATTTCACCCGACTCTAGCGTGAACCACTTTTTGAGGATAGAACTCCGGCATGTAATGATTAAATCAATGGACACTCTAAATTTTCGAGTAAAATCGATACATCGTAAGGACAGAGTTCACCTCAAGTTTTTAGTGGAATAACTCTGAAATTAATAAATTAAAATAATTGATTAAAGAGTTTAATTAATTATTGAATTTATTGGAGCTTGAAATTACAGGTCCATGGGTCCCAATTCCACCTCCTATATTACTACAATGAATGATTCATGATTTGGAATAAATTGCACTCTCGTAGTAATTTTAAAAATGATGAGATTTATAAATTACAAATAACAATTAGTTGTTATTTAAATCGGCTTAATTCGCTTGCTCATTGAATAAGGAAATAATCGTAAAGGGTAATAATATTTGGAATTGTTATTATATAATTAATTCAAGTTTCTTTATCCTGATAAGGATTTGAATTAAATTTTAAATATTATTAATTCATTTCCTTATATGATAAGGATTTGAATTTAAGAATATTAAACATAATTAATTCGTTTCCTTATCTGATAAGGATTTGAAACGTCTATAAAAACCCGAGCAGAGGTATATTTTCGTGGTGGTCGTCTTTGAGAGAAGAGAAACCAAAAGAAAAAGGAAAAAAAGAGTTTTTTTAAACCATATGTTTCTGCAGAGAGAGCCCCCTCTTCTCTCAAGACCCATCAGCTGAGGTGGATCATAAAAACCCGGGAAGCAAAGGTCTTCATCAATCAAATCAGAAAGTTTTACATGTCCAAGAAACGATGGGCATCAGCAATCTCAAGAAAGAAACAAACTGGTCTCATTAAACAACAACTCCGGTACAATAATGAAATAAGATCCATTTCACCTTTTGAGGTCGCATGACAGTTGAATAAAATTCGCAAAAAACATGAATTCTCGAAAACTTAAAACCCAATTCCACCGCTGCTTTTTTGATTTTATTTCCATCATTTACTTTGACGTTTTTCGCGACACACAAAACTCTGTCACAACATAGACTGATGCAATTGCTCTTTTTCTCTTCTTTCTTGCTAGAATTTTCTCCTTTTTGAATTAAAACCTGCAAAACACAAAGTTGGTGAATAATCCATAATTTGGCATTAAAATGCATCTTAAATATACTAAAATAAGTTAGAAAATGGATTAAAAATATATGAGTTTAAGACTCATCAGCGGCTCTAAGGAGTTTCATCTCTCATTTTACAAACCAATTAAAGTCGTTCTTTACCACTATAAATGGGGCCAAACAGACTAGTTGAATATGAACGCGACTGTGCCCCGCATGGAAATCAAGCAAAGATTCACCCGACCGCCACTCAAGCCAGCCTCGAGGTAGGTGAGACGTTCTATCTTTACATAGCGCTCGATGTCCTCAAAGGAGTAAAGTTTATTTGAAGATGATGAAAAATTCCTCAGCTGCAGGGCTATATTCTTTGTAAGCAAGTCCCCTCGGGTCCGAGGTCAAAACCCCATATACCGTCTCGAGCAAGCATTTTCAGCCTAGAGTAGCTGCCAAAAAACTTTGTCCCTACTTCTAGGTGCACCCCATCATTGTACTCACCAACCTCCCTCTAAGAAGCACTATACATAAGCTCGATCTGTCAGGATAGATGGCTTGGTGAACGATTGAGCTGAGTGAGTTCAGTATCCAATATAAACCTTGCTTGGAATTAAAAAGGTAGATATTGGGCGACTTTTTAGTAAAAATTCCTCAACAAGAAATGAAATTAGACAGCATCGGTTGGTGGACCCTGAATGTGGATGGCGCTTTGTGACATACGGAAGTCAGACTGGGACTACAACTTAAATCCACGACCGGGGAAATAATAAAGCATGCCATAGGTTTAGATTTCCCCTCTTCCAATAACGAGGCCGAATACGAAGCAATCATAGCCAGAATCGACCTCGCGATCTCTGTATCCTAAAAAAAATCATCATAAGAAGTAACTCTCAATTGGTGGTTGATGAGTCTTAAACTCATATATTTTTAATCTATTTTTCTGGCTTATTTTTAGTATATTCAGATCTATTTTGATGCCAAATTATGGATTGTTCAACAACTTTGTGTTTTACAGGTTATAATTCAAGAATGAGAAAAATCCAGCAAGAAAGAAGAAAAAAAAAGAGCAATTACAGCAGTCTATGTCACGACAAAGCTTTGTGTGTTGCGACAAATGTTCAAGTGAAATACTAAGGAAAGATGTCATGACAGTATTTCTTCTGTCGCAACACAAAGGACTGAGTATAGAAGAAGAGCTATGTCGTGACCAAAGACGGGGTGTCGCGACAGAACATGAGAAGAAAGTAAGAAGTCAGCAGAGACAAAGAGAGATGATGTTACGACAAGGTTTGTCAGCTAGATGTCAACACCAGGAGGAACTTTTCGTGACATAAAAGCTCCTGTCGCGACACTAACAACTGGAAGAGAGTAGAAGTCCTGTCGTAACATAGATATCTTGTGTCACAACAAGAAATTAAAAAGCACACAGAAGGCCATCGCTATGATATCGCTTATGTTGCGACATAATGAAAGGCAGAAGGTAATCTATGTCGCGATAGAATTTCTCCCCGGTCGCGACATTGATTACTGCAACTCGAAAGCCTCGTTGAGACACTCTGCCAGCCAGGTTCTTCACGACAAGGTAATGAGTGTCGCGACACTGAAAGATAAGGTTTCTGGCCCTGATAGAGAAACAAAGTCGCAAAAAGTGATGCTAACTTAGTGAACCGACCTGATTGCAACACAAGAGTTTAATGTTGCGACATACTGCAAGTTGAAGAGAAGTGTTGATGTCGTGACAGAGATATTAAGGTTGCAACACAAAAATAAGCTGAACATAGACATACAAGGTCGCGACATATTTTTTTTATATATCGCGATAAAGATTCCAACATAAGGAAGAGAAGTCTGGTCGCGACATAACAGACTTGGGTCACGACACAAAGATGCGCTGAAGGCAAAAATTCTTGTCGCGACACAAAAACTTGGTCGCGACAGAAGACATCTACTACACCAATAGACTATGTCGCAACAAAAAAAATGAAGCTGCAAAAAGAAGCCATGATAAGTGAAGATAAGACTCTGTCGTGACAGACTTTTCTAGTCACGACATGAATGCTGACAATACAAGAAACATTATTGCAACAAAGAACCAACAGAAATGTTGTAGTGACATACAAAAACTGGGTCGCGACACAATTTGAAGAAGCCGTAGTCAATGTCGCAAAGACAATTGCTCTGTCGCAACATAAATGTTCCAAAGAACTACACATGAAAGTGTCGCGACATAGAATGGACGTGAATCTACAGACTCGCAGGACAAAGTGTTAAAGAGCCAAAGAAATATCTCGTCACTTAATGTGTAGGAAACCTTTGCTCCAACAAAATAAAATGTTGAAGAAACATAAGCATGTCGCGATAGAATGCAGAGAACTCCAATAAAGAATTAAAACTCTGTCGCGACAACACTTTCAGGTCGCAACCAAGAATGAAGCATGGGCTAGAATTTTGGGGATCCACAATGCAGCCTAGAATTTAGGGCCCAAACTTCTGGGGCTTCATAAATAGAAACATTTGAGGAAAGTTTATAGCAATGACGTAAAAACCAAAGCATCTGGGGAGCTGAGGACTCTTTTGTATTATATTTTTATTTTATTTTTTTATTTTCTTTTCTTTTCTTCGTCGATTAGAATTAGCTTAGGATTTCAATTTGTTTACTGGACTTGAAACAGTGAATTGTTCAAAAGTTGCAAAATTAAGCTATTTTGTTGAAGATCAATTCTAATTACTGTTTGAATATAATGAAGTCCAGAGAAAAGCTGGAATTTATTTCTTTCGCCTGATTACACTACATTGGAAATTTCCTTTATCAAGATTTCGTTGCTTACCAGATTCACTGTAGAACCCAACTTCCGCCGGAAAGATCTTTATGAATAGTTATGGTCTTTCCCGCATAATTAGAAAGACATTTTTTGGATTGCGAATTTGGAATTTATTTGAATGATGTTGTTTATGAAGTGCATTGTTCCCAACATTAGTAACTTATACCCAATTAAGGACTGTTGTATAGTTTCGATTTCTAGAGGCCTTTGAGTGACATAGAGTTGAGATTCCCTTGAGCATGGATGGCCATTACTTTTGTGGGTATGCTAGACTATTATTGAAGAATTAATGAGCTCTAAAGATTACTTAGATAAATCATCAATTTACTCATGGTTTGAGAATTAGCCGAGGGATCTATCAATTTAATCAATTGTAGATTTCTCCATGGTTCGAGGGAGTCGATCTTGATCTGCGGTTAGCTTTAGATTCACTTTAAGGAAAGAGAGAACTTTGAAATCTATGAGAGACATCATCCATCTTGTAGAGATTTGGAAAACAGCCATGTCTTGGGAAGCAAGAAATCTGCAGTTGTAAGAAATGGGTATGAAGTATTGAAAAAGAAAAATACCTAGATCTTACAGAGAAAAGTTGATTACAAGTAATTGGTTAGATACATGTTTCAGAAATGAACATGACTCTAATAAGTGAAATGTACATGGTTAAGGTAGAAATCCAAACTATACTACCTGCCTCTGACATTTTCGTATTTCAATTCATGAAAGAATATAATTATATTATATTGGGTGTGAATTGATAATTTCTACAAATTGCTGAAATCCCAGTGTCTACTTCCAACAAGAATATGGTTCAGTCCAGTTTAGGTCTAGGATTTTAAATTTTCCTTTTCATTATAGATGTAGAAATTTAAGCAGTAGAATTCTAGTTAGGTTACTAAAAATTATATGAAATGGAAGTTCAAATAGTGTGTAACTTAAGTAGTTTGGGTAGTTGAACTTTAAATTCTTATCTCTCGTGAATGATATCCTGGGATTTATAGTCAACTTTTATTACTTGTACGACCAGGCACTTTGCATTTTTGACCAAACTAAATCTTCACGAATTCAATGACAAATTATTTTTATTGTATGAGCATACATGTTCTATTTTGGTGAACAAATTTTGATGCTCTCATCGATTAGATAATAGTCCTTTGGTAATAGTAGCAGAAATTTGATCTATATATATATATAAAGAAAATGGTCAACAAGTTTTTGGAGCCGTTTGTTTGCCTTTTGATATATATAGACTAAACCTCTCAATTTAACACCTACATGTGAGCCTTACAATTTCTCTCTATAGCTATGCCTTCAATCGACTCGGGTTCTAAAATGAATAAAACCGGATTTTATGTTCTCGGGAATTATAAATGGGTTTACTTATGAACCGCAAGTGCACAAAACATGCTGTGGTTAGTAAAAAAATGGATGTAAGTCCAAATATCATTCCCACAAAGATTGACAAGAATTATTTAAAATCAACTACCCCAACTACTCAAGATCCATACTATCTGGACCTCCATGATATAGTTTATCAGCTAGAACTTAAAGGAGAATTGTCCTAAAGAATGCATCTACAAGGAAATTAAAACGAAAACAAATAAAATGATGTAAATTAAATTAAACTGGACTGAATCAGTTCTCTGTAAAGATGAACACTAACAAGGAAATACTGTGAAACGGTCCATTTCTGCATTATATCCCATTAAGACTCTATCCAGAATTTGGATCTAGATTTGTCAAAGATGCCTGATAATGCAGTTTGGATTTCTCCCTTAATTCGCCAATTAGAGGTCCCTACTTCTCTCGAAGACATGGATCTAATCAGTTACTTGTATTCTAATCATTCTTTATAAGACCTATGTATTTTTCTTTTTCAATACTTCATACCCATTTCTTAAGACTACTGATTTTCACATCTCTGCAGTCTAGGGTAAGTGCAAAACCCTACAAATTGATTGATGACTCCTTTAAATCGATAGTTTTTTCCTTCTGATTAGATCTCGCCTACAGGATCAAGATCTTTCCACCGCATTAAGGTGAAATCTCTCGATATTTAAAATGATAAATAATCCCCCTTCAACTTCAACTATGAGTGAAATGGGAATTTATCGAAGTGAACTCTCAGAGCCCACTCGTTCTTCAATAGTGGTTCAACATACCCACAAATTAGATGTTCCAAGCTCTCAGGAATCTCCATTCTATGTCACTCAGAGGGCCTCCTGGAAATCAGAGTAGGATACAATCCTTGGAAGGGTATTCGAAACTACTATTGAGAACAATCAAATTAAGAACATATCAATCAAATAAATCCCCTAAATTCCATATACTTCCTTCTAATTTATGCAGAAAAGAATGTAACTAACAATAAATTCAAACTAGTGGAAGTTGCGCTTCTCAAAAACTGCATTACAATAGACAATGGAGCATTGATCAATTACACCCACTTCAATTGGGTAGGATCGAGAAGAAATGAATCGTAATATACAATGAAATCTTCTCGTCTTCCCGCATGCTGGGTTTTAAAATGGTCACTCTTTGCATGTAACCCTATTTATAACTTTTTGAAATTAGGCCTGATTCCAAGGCTCCAAGTGGATTTTCCCTAAAATTCATAGCCCAGCTCACTGTTTGGGGTCGCAACCTTAGAAGCTTGTCGCGACAACATTTATGCTCTGGATCTATCAAGTCTATCGTGACTTCAGGAAATTAGTTGTGACCTGATATTTTCTATTGCGAGTGGTTTCTGGTAGTTTCTTTGATTAGTGGTCATGACATGAATTCTTTGTCGCAAAATCATTGACTCTTTTGTTTATTCATGTGTGTTGCAACTTAGAAATTCATGTTGTTTTCATTTACTTAGCAATTTTCCTGAGAATCATCAATTTGGTAAAATACGACTTGGATTGTTGCGCTATGGATTCATGTTAAGGTTTCAAATGCTACGACTGTTGTGACAAATTTTCTCTTATTTCTAGCAGTTGATGTCGTGACTATAATTTCATGTCGCGACTTGACCATTCTTCCCCTTACTGAAATATATGTTGCAACCTCATTTTCATGTTGCGATATCAATTCTATCTCCAGCTATGTTGATCTTTGTTGCGACAATGTTTTTCTGGTCCCTTAATAAATCTAGCGTCGTGACCTTAGTTCCATGTCGCAACTTAGCTATCTTGCTTTCTACTGCATTCTGTGTCGCGACCTCAAAAGCATGTCACGACACCATTTCTGTTATCAACCACTGATTCTTGGTCACAACTCCCTTTTTCATGTTGTGACTTAAATTGTTTATCTATTCATTATCTTGTCGTGACATAGGAATTAGGTCGCGACCCAATCGTTTCTTTTCCCTGCTAAAATCTATGTCGCGATCTTAAAAGCATGTCGCGACATCATTTCTTGCCATCCTGTCTCAACCTCATTTCCTAGCCACAATAGTTTCTTCTCAATTCAGCTTCTTTTTATGGTCACGACCTAAAAAGTATGTAGCGATTGAATGGTTGCCCTTATTACCCTTGCTCTTGTTGCAGTTGCCCAAACTTAGTCACAACATGTCTTATATGTTCAGCTCATTTGTATGTCACGACATGAAATCCTGGTCGCGACCTCGATTGGTGTCCTCAGCTTACATTTTTGTCGCAACCTTAAATTCCCTGGTATGGACCTTGCAAGTCCGGCTCAGTGCCTTTCCTGGTCGCGACACTATCTCGTTATGATCAACAAGGTCTTCTTTTCTATGTCATGACCTCAAAACAGTGTCGCAACATGATCTTTCCTTGAGGCTTTTTCTATCTTGGTCTCAGCTAATTTTCTCCTGTCGCAATAGCGCTTTGTTCGGGCTTTAATATCACTTCGTCACACCGAGTTCTCCTGGCCGTGACTTCCAAAAAATGTTGTAATATCAATTAGTATTTGTTGCAATCTCAAGAGTCTGGTCGCGACCCAGCATCACCAGCTTATAGCTTCGTGATAATTTGCCGGAATTGCCATTTCTTTTATAAAAGTCTGAAAAATATAAATTTGGTAAAATTTCCATATTTCTGAATAAAAACAACAATTATATTAAAAAAAAAACATATCAGAAAAATGGATTAAAAGTGAATGAGTTTTTTACTCATCAAATTCCCCCAAACTTAAATTTTTCCTTGTCCTCAAGCAAAGAAAAGAAAGATTTGTTTGTCCTCAAACAATTGAACTTTATTTTTAAGGACATTTTTCTATTCTAACTGCAATCTTTTCTGATTCCACTAAGTGACTTGAAATAAGAAGACTGCAGTATTAATTCAAACTTCAGTTTCCATATAAGAAAAAGGAATGGTTTCAACCTCTATCACAAATAAATTGATGAATCCTATACGGTAAACAACGCAGTCAATTAATCCTGTTTTGTGCGTGTGTGTTGGTCTTCTTTCCTTGTCTCCTTGTTAAATTAGTTAATCTTCTGGGATTCTTCTTGAAAGATTAGTCAAAGTCCCATAGGCTTGTTTTTCATATTGATCTCTTACACAAGCAACAACCTTTCAAGATCAATCTAGGTCTTTTTTGGCTTGTAATGGTAGGCTTGGGTAATTTGGTAGGCTTGGGTAATTTGGTAGACAATTGGAAAGTTTAGGCTACAAATTACCCAGATTCCACTATTTTCTTCTACTTAATAGCCTTCCTCTTTCATCCCTTTCTTTCTTACTAATGTGAACTTTAATAACTCCCGCATTTGACTTTATGCATCATCTTGATTCTTGTGGCCTCTTTGATTGCCATCTTCATAGTCTCATCAGCCATTCCTTTTGGCATTCTTTTTGTTCTTCTTCTTGTCTAAGTTTTAGAACAAAGGTAATGCTCTTGTAGCGACCCCCCCGCGTCTCTGGCTCGACTGAATGGCGTAAGTCTTAACCGAAACCCGGGATGCCTATTTAATTTCTTTATTTTACCGCTTTATTTAAAAAAAATTCAAATGTCACGACCTGAATCCCTAATCTCGACCCGACTGACGCTTTAATGGTGGATCCAACCGAGCCCTATTATTCTAATCGCTTTTTATTTATCTTATCAAAACATTTTATTTATGTCTTTTCATTTTAGGTTCTCATTTACAATGTATATTTTCAAATGGTAGACCCATAAACATTTACATTTATGCTAAACATATTTCATATTTAAGGTATCATGCTCTTTACAAAATGATAAACAAATATTAGTTCCTATGTTCAACGCTTGTTTACAAAATGTCACATGTTCAAAAGAAATGAAATGCATATGGCTGGTATACACTTATATCACTGAACTCTTTGTCTATGACTGGGCTTTTCTTGTTCTTGGCCTTCTTTCCCGTTTACTTATCACCCACAGAAAAAAAAAAAAAAAAAAAAAAAAAAAAAAAAACTACACGCGAAGCATTTTCATGTTTAGTGGTTCTATACAGTTCTATTCCAATATTCAATTTTACTTGACATGCATTTAACATTAAACCATGCCTCTTATATCCAAAACCTACTATGCGCTCGATTTTCGTGATACTTTCATTTTTCAAATCATTTATCGTGATCACGACATGCATTTTCAATGCAACACCACCATTATTCAATTTTATGAGATTTAAGTATATACATAAAATCTCATTTGCACTCGTCAATGTTGGTTATTTCACCTTGACTATTCAATTCACATTCATGACGGATTCCGTTTGATGAATCCCGTTCCTTCTTATCATTCAATAATGCACTTTACATTACTTAATTGGTTCGGTCTCCATCACGATCGATGTCGCTTGCGCACTCGGTTACGTGGCATCACTTAAATGTCATACGCCATCATGACGGATGCCGATTGGTGCATCCCGCCAAGTGGGACATTGGACAATTTCGGGGTGCCTTCATGATGGATGTCGATTGGTACATCCCGCCAAGCGGTTCATTCGGTATATCGATTCAAGTCAAGATGTCAAAAATTGACCGATTCGTTTACAATTCGATTTATCATTCATATTCATTTGGTTTTCAAACATTTCAAATATCTCATTTCAAATCCATATGCACTTTCATAATATCATTTCAAAGATATGCTCATTTTCAGATAATCATTTCAAATTTATGTGGTAAACTACCAAACACTTGAAATGTAAGAATGTAGTCGAGAACAAAAACCGAAGTTGTCGACTCTAGTTTCTCCTTCTTCGATCTCTGCCCTAGGTTAGGCGATCGCCACTGGGTCCCTTAGTCAATAACAATCACGCCACTCTTAGTGGATAAACAATCATCATATTTTTAGTGAATGACAATTTATCTTTGTTAACGGTTTTGGTTTAAGACACCAAGTCTACCCAAAGACGAACTCATCGAGGCGAAGCGAAGCTTCGCCAAGGTGGCGATGTATGGTACGTTTTTAACTTAGTTCTATCTTTATTTGAAACCCCCCCCCCCCCCCAATAATCATTTCTTAGGGTCCCTAAACAATCGTGTACGAATACGGGACTTAACAGTGCAAAAATATGCCAAATTAAGGTTGTCGAAAAGGCAGGCCTACCAAAAGTGGTATCGATAAAGGGACACTTTGACCGTACTAGTACCAGCCCCACACCGCCACGGGTTCCTGATTTCATCGCTTTCAGCATTCACTTTGAGTGGTACCGTACCACTTTTGCCCACGCATCATGGGCACGGCATTCACTCTTTGGGTACCGGGCACCACTTTTCGTACCGCACTTCACTACGCGATTTTTGCCTTAAAATGTCGGATTTTGCATTTTCAACCATTTTTCTTCCACAAAACCTCCTCTAATTCATCCCCATATAAAAATCACCATGAAATCCAATTCCAAAACAACTCCAAAAGGGGTTTAGAATCAATGAAAACCTCTTTTCTTAAGTTAGGGCATTTCCCAAAATCGAAATCATAAAAGATGAGGTTAGGGTTTGATTTCCTTACCTTAGCCTCTTCAAATCTTCTCTTCCAAGTTGTTTGATCTCTTAGAAGCAAGAAATGGGAAGGAACCACACCAAAGCTTGATCTTCTCCCAAGCCCTAGCTCTTTTCCCCTTTTCTCCTTCCTTTCCCTCCCAAAACGTGATGTGCTCTAATGAGCATCCAAAGACCACTTTTGGTCTTTTAAAATCATTTAAGTGTAAGGCCTTGCTCGCCTTCCACCCTATTCTCATTTCTTTTTTTCTTTTTTTTTGTCTTGGGTCACTTAATTTCATAAGGCCTTGTTTGGCCACCAAACAAAAATGCATTCTTTTGACTTAAGTTTCTCCCAAATTGCTTTATAGCCCATATTTCATTTTATTTGCACTTCAACTCTCATAATCACACTTAGACACTTAAACTTATCTACAATTGACCCTTAGGTCCTCATTTTACAAATTCCAAATTTTGCCCTTTACACTTAGGTAAATGTCCGGGTCTAACCAATTCTCATTTAGCACATAATATTTTCATTTGGCTCTTAACCATATAATCATTTATTCAATATTCATTTAACAATTCCCGAAAAATACCCAAGTTGGCTCAATTCATACCCAGAATATATAAAAAAAAAATTATTATAACATTCTAGGGTATTTTTGGGGCGTTACATTTTGTCTTCTTAAGCTTTCTATCACTCTTAGAGAACTTTGGGTTAGCAACTCCCATACCAGTTGGCATTAGGATACTAGGTGTTGAAACACCCCCTATGAACTTAATTGTTCAAGAGAGATAGGCCACAAGACAAAACTTATTCCCTTTTAGTTGACTTCCTTTTCTCCCACTCTAATCTTTCAATTGATTTTTCCTCATCCTTCCTTGCAATCCAAAACAAATATATTTTCCCCCAAACTTGTTCCCTTCTGCATATTACAGTTCTTGTCTTGAAAACTAGGTAATTTAGGGGTTCTTTACTACAGTTTTAGTTTTAGGGGGGGGATTTCAAGTTTCTTATTGCTGTTATTTGAAGAAGTTAGGCATAATTGGCTCAAAGCTTAGAACTAAGGTGTATGCATTTACATATAATGAGGGTAGGCTTGAAAAAGGTTCACACTTCCAAAGAGGGCCTCTATCCTTTCTTGTCAGTTGTTTTTGCCTAGGATTTCACCTTGACCAATAATCTAACAAGTTCTAGGACCTTGTACCCTTGACTGTGAATCACCCCAGAAGATGTCCCTAATCTTTTTCAATTTGTTAAGGACTTAATGGACCATGTGTGATGTTTTTCCAGGATTTATACTGACTCAACTATTTACACACATAGATTCAAGAGTTTCATCTGTTCTTTCAATTGTTTACCTTTTCCTAATTTTGTAATTTTAACTTGATTTAAACTAAAACTGCAACTTCTTACTTCAATTCAATGAAGCCTACTCTCATTTCTCTCACAGTATTGTTTAGATTTAATCAGTGTTTGTTATGCCATTTTACCAATAACAGCTTGAGTACAATACCCATTCCTTTCAGACACACTAAGCATAGCACAAGCAACCCAATTCACTAACTTAAATCAATACACCCAAACAATTCACATTTTCTCAAACTTATTCAACAACCAGCTCCCAATTTAAGCAGTTCAACAATATACATGTTCTGATTGCAATATTATTGAAAGCAACAAACCAAGTCATCAAATTAGCAGAACAATTTACAAAACACTTTAAAGGAACTTTTCTGAGCTTCTATTATCCCCTCTCATTTTTTTCTCTTATAAGTTTTAGAAGGTATAATGTTGGGAGGCTCTAATTCAAAGCTTTCCACACAAGGAGAAAATTTGGAGAAGGCCATGTCTGGTCTTTTCTTTTTAGAGGTTGTGGACTCTACAATAGTGATCAAACTCTCTTGATTTCTACCCAACTTATTCACTGTGCTTTATAACTAAGAAATACAACCTAGCATATTTGACAAATTATTGTTGATTAAATCTAAGCTCTCATGCCAGATTTTTCTTCCTGACACACATCATTGTCTTCCAACTCCTTGTCTCTTTCCTTCATTAACCTCCCAAACTCCTTGAATTGCTCTTTATAAATGTATTTGAAGGCTTCTATTTTTTTTGGCATATTACCCTCCATTTCGGCTTCTCTTTTTCTTAGAATGGTGAGCACTTCTTCATCTCTTCTGAACTGATTGTTATAGAAGGCTTCCAAACTGGCCTTCATCTTTTCTCCAAATTCTTTCTCCTTCTTTTCATCTCTTCTTTCCATTATTCTTCTCTCTGTCTCAGATTCTGCTCAAATAATTGTTCATTTCTCTTGAATTCAGCTTCTAAGAACTTTTCTCTGATTTGCTGACGCTTTTCCCATTTATCTTCCCTTTCCTTCATCTCTTTCTTTATTGATCTTAGCACCTCCATGATTTCAATGTTCCCTGCATCCTTTTTAGAGCTCTCTGCTAGCTCAAGGAAATCCTCTCTCAATTCAGGTCCTGAATGGCTCACGGAGCTCATCCTGAAAGGCATGTCTTCTTCTTCTACTGGAGAAATCTGTTCTGGGACAGTTTCAATTCCCTTGTTATCATTCTCCTCAGCCGACTCTGCTTCTAGTTCCACAATCCCCTTCTGCTTTTTATTTCTAGGCCCCTTTGTTACACTTGTAAGGGTTAGAGGAGATGCCTTGGGGCATGTTTCTTCTTCATCCCATGATCCTCTCTCACCCCAAATTTAAGATTTATCAGCTTACCGATTGCTGCCTGGGTGAGAGATTAGTCCTCTTATTGCTTATGGTACTCCGATAAACCTCCCTCAATTAAACCTCCAACATTCATTTTATAGCCCTTCAAAAGGGCATATAAAATGATTGCCTCTTGTTCTCTCACTGAGCAAAGATGTTTAGTTGGAAGGATTATTGAGGTAGAACCAGACCTTAGCTTCCTCAGTGAGGGATCCTCTGTTGATTACGTGGTGAGGGTTCTTCCTTGTGGCTTCCCACTTCCCCTACCCAACAGTTAGGAGGTCTATAATCTTCTCATGATCGTGGTTTTCAATTTCAATTCTCTCTTGAATTCTAGAACTCGTGCTTCGGAAGTTCTTTTAGTTTGAACATTTCATTGATTCTTTTGTGCCTAAAAGGTACCCAAACTCCTCGCACGTAGACTGAGTCTCTCTCATCCCCCACCATGTTTGCATAGAATTCCATGGCTAAAGCAGAGAATCCAGGCGCCTTATGTGTAATCTTAACCCTGCCTTTTCTATTATCTCGTAAAAGGAAATCGCCTTCCTTAAAACCCGCCGACAAAGCCCTTGTCAGCAAAGAACCTATTCCATAAATCTTAGCTTCTCGTAGAGACAAAGCTCCTTGTCGCCGTTTCTTCTTCGCTGCGCCTCACCGTTTTCTCGTCTTTTCAGGTCTCTTTCCTCCTCACTGCTCTTCGCCGGGGGTCAGGTTTCTGCTCGCACTGCAACCCGGCCTCCCGCATCGAGGTTCCAAGTGAACCTCCTCCTCCCTTTGAACGCATTCATTCATTATTTCATTGATCATCTCATTAAGATTAGGAACAAGGCTCTGGTTTTCTGCCATGAGTGAGAATTTGGGGTTAAGCTTTTTAGGAAACATGATCTAGGGTTCTGGTATTCTAAGAGAGAAAGAGAGTGAACAGTTGGTGAAGATGTGGCTGAATGGAAGTTTTGGGAAGAGATTGGTTGTTCAGTTTGTTTGATGGGCTCAATGTTATCATTGTTTTAATGAGAGTCGCGACTTTAACTTATAGGTTACAACACAAATTCCCAACAATAACTGCCTTATTTAATGTTGCGACGCCTAAGTTAGAATGTTTAAAACCTCAATTTATTGTAATTTGGACAGTTCTAGTCGCGACCTGCTTAGGTTTGTCGTGACTAGAATTGTGGTCCTGACCAATAAATTGAAGTTGCGACCCATCTTTCTCTTTTTGCCATTATTATAGGTCGCAACCAATTTTAATACGGTCGCAACATCATATCTCTTACCAGTAATTCAAAATGCAACATGATGTTGCAACTTAGTAGTTAATGTTGCTACCTCAAGCTTGTTCCTGACCATAAGACTTATGTTGCGACTTGAAATTTCCTATTCTAATGTTTTCAATTCAGAACTAGGCCGCGACCTCAAAACCATGTCGCGACCTATTAAATTTCTTGGTCTCCAAGAACAGTTCAAATTCATACAAGACTAAATCAATTAACCCAATTCAAACAAAAACAAGCAACCTTCATCATTCAAATATGCCACAAATCAACTCATGAGGCATCATATTTAACAATGAATTGGAAATTCCAATTCCCCCAAACTTCAATCATGCATTCTCTAAAAGAAAAATAACATTTATCAGATAGTTGATTACTTCCCCCTTATGGTCTTGTGTGCATATTAGCAAATTTATACTGCTGCACTCCATCTCTCGCTCATGCCCCCTCACCGACCAAGAAAAAATGTGGAAAAGAAGAAGTAGAACAACAATAAGAAAACTCACAAGCCTAACTAGAAACTGAAAATAAAATAAATAAATGTATCGGTTGCCTCCCACAAAGCTGCTCAGTTTTTAGTCCTTAGTTGGACTTGCTGCTATGAAATTCTTGCTTCAGCATCTTTTCTTTCACTCAGAACTTGGAATTAGTTCTTCAATCACTTTCCCTCCAAGGTAATGCTTTAATCTTTGACCATTAATTTTAAACTCTTCTCTATTATTAGTTTTCAATGTCACTGCCCCAAAGGTTGTACTTGACACTACTGTATAAGGGCCACTCCATTTTGGATTTCGCTTTGCCCGAAAGCTCGCCGAGTCACCAACAGAGACTCGATCTCCTACCTTAAATTCTCCTCAAAATCCTTTGACTTAAGGTCATTTCTTTGTCTTGTCTTTGTAAATTCCGGCATTATCATAAGCTTCATTCCTCAATCCTTCAGCCTCGTTTAGTTGGAGTATTCTTCCTCTCTTTAGCATCCCTTGAAATCAAAATCACTTCTCGACGCCCACATACTTTGTATTCCAATTCAAGAGGAGGTGACAAGGTTTACCAAATACCCCCAGATGGGACATTCTAATGGGAGTCTTATATGTACCCCGTATGCCCATAATGCATCATCAAGCTTACGCACTGGGCACTTATGCCGGAGCTTGCCAGCCTTTTCAAGGATTTTCTTTATCTCCCTATTGGAAATCTCAGCTTGCCGATTTGTTTGAGGATGATAAGCCAAGCTCATGATGTGTTTGATTCCATAACTGCTTATGAGTTTCTCAAACACCTTGTTTGCAAACTGGCTTCCTCCATCACTAATAATAGTCCTTGGTGCCCCAAACCTGCTCAAGATATTTCTTTGTAGGAACCCCATAACTATATTAGCATCATTCTTGGGACAAGCTGTTGCTTCCACCCATTTGGATACATAATCCACAACTAGAAGTATGTATATATTTCCAAAAGAAGATGGAAAAGGCCCCATGAAGTCTATTCCCCATACATCAAATAACTGCACCACTAGGATACCATGCAAGGGCATTTCATGCATTTTGCTGATATTTCCCATTATTTGGCACTGATCACAAAGTTTCACCCACTCAAAACAATCCTTGAAAATAGTAGGCCAATAAAAACCTGATTGGAGAATTTTATGGGCTGTTTTATCTCCTGGAAAGTGTCTTCCATAAGGTGATGCATGACATTCTTATAAAATGTTGCCCTGTTCACTTTTTGGTACACACCTCCTGATGATCATATCAGATCCTCTTTTGAATAATAGTGGGTCATCCCAGATGTAAACCCTGTTGTCAGTCCTTAATTTCTTCCTCTACTGGTAGCTAAATTCTAGTGGCATTACTCCACAAGCTAGAAAGTTCACAATATCGCATACTGCTGTGTAATCGAATGACACCAAATAACTACTATCTAGAAAATTTTCTTCTCGCTACTGTCTCTTCTTCAATTACAGTAGTTTTTACTACTCTTGACAAGTGATCAACTATCACATTGTCACAACCTTTCTTGTCTTTGATTTCGCATCAAATTCCTCGTAGTAGCAGTCACCCATCCGATCGCTCGCTTAGCTTCTTTCTAGCCATCAAATATTTAAATGTCGCATGATCGTGAGATGGATGATGACATGCACCCCCAATATATATGGTCTTGGAATTTTCACATGCAAATACTATAGCCAACATCTCCTTTTCAGTTTTTTAGTAATTCTCTTGAGCTTCATTGAAGGTTTTGCTGGCATAATATATGGCCCTAAACACTTTGTCAACTCTTTATCCCAATACAGCTCTCATTGCATAGTCACTGGCATCACACATGATCTCAAATTCTTTGTTCCAGTCTAGTTTGGCCATGATGGGAGCTTCAACTAATCTGGATTTGATTTCTTCAAATGCATATTAGCAGGACTCATCGAAATTAAACTTGGCATCCTTTTCCAGTAATCTATAAAGTGGTCTTGCAATTTTTGAGAAGTCTCTGATGAATCTTCTATAAAAGCCTGCATGTCCTAAGAAACTTCTTACTCCCTTGACTGTTGTAGGTGGCAAAAGAGTCTTTATGATGGAGACTTTTGCTTGGTCCACTTCCAGCCCTGCTGCAGAAATTATGTGCCTAAGGATAATGCCTTATGTTACCATAAAATGGCATTTCTCCCAATTCAAAGCTAAATTCTTGTCTTGACACCTGTGGAGTACTGTCCCCAAATTTTGAAGGCAATGTTCAAAACTGGATCCATACACTGTGAAATCATCCATGAATATTTCCATAGCCTCCTCTGTCAAGTCTGAAAACATAGACATCATGCATCTTTGAAATGTAGCAAGAGCATTACACAACCCAAATGGCATTCTTCTAAAAGCAAAAGTACCAAATGGGCATGTAAAAGTAGTTTTCTCCTAGTCCTCAAGTGCAATTATAATTTGGCATATTATATCCGTATCATCCATCAAGAAAACAAATGAGGGTGTCCTCATTAACTCATCTAACATCTAAATAATGAAAGGTAGGGGGAAAATGATCTTTCTCTGTCATAGTATTCGCTGTAATCAATGCACACCCTCCATACTGTCACAGTTCTTGTAGAAATCAATTCAAATTTTTCATTTCTGATCACAGTAAATCCACCCTTCTTGGGAACCACATGAACTGGACTTACCAAAGAGCTGTCTGATATTGCATAGATAAAGCTTGCATTTAACTATTTCAGCACTTCCTTTCTGACAACGTCCTTCATCACAGGATTCAACCTCCTTTGGTGTTCAATAGAGGTTTTTGCATCATCATTTAACAATATCTTATGCATGAAAATAGAAGGACTGATACCCTTTAGATCTTCAATTGACCAAGCAACAACTTCCTTGTATTTCCTCATAATCTGTAGCAGCCCTTATTCTTCATTTTCAGTCAATGCAGCTGATATGATTACTGGTTTTCCTTTTTCTGGTTCTAAGAAAGCATATTTCAGATGACTTGGCAATTCCTTCAAATTCAACCCTTCTGCACTAGTCTCTTTCTCGGTAGCTTTCTTTTCCTTGCTGCATGAATTTTCTTGACTGTTTTCATTCAAACTTATGATTGTCTCTATGTTTTGCAAACTGGAAGGCAATAATTCATAAGCAACACTCTTAAGATACTGGAAATTCATCTCATTGATAGAATGTTGAAGCTTACAATCAGGATTCAATTCAAAGCTGACAGGACTACTGTTTTCTATAGCCATATAAATTTTTGCATCAACATCAGGTTGTGTCAAGCTCTTGTGAAGGTTCAAGTTTATTGCTTCATTTCCTACCCTCAACGTTAGCTCACCCTTTTGCACATCAATCAAGGCAACTCCAGTTTCTAAGAAGGGTCTTCCTAACATGAGAGGAACGGTGTGCCCTCTTTCCATGCATCGCACAAAATCAGGGAAGATAAATTTCCCCACCTTGACTAGCACATCTTCAAGAACACCCTCTGGTTGTGCCAAGGATCTATCAGCCATCTATAATGTAATTGTTGTTGAGGTGAGTTCCCCCAAACTCAACCTCTGAACCACTGATAGAGGCATCAAATTGATGTTGGCACCAGAATCACATAAGGCCCTCTTAAACTCATATTTCCATATGGAGTAGGGAATGGTAAAGCTACCTGGGTCCCTCATTTTTGTTGGGAAACTCCTCTGGATAACTGTGAGACCCCATTCCCGGCCAGAATGGATTTTAGGCGAATCCGAGCTAGAGTCGGGATCTTAAGCTAAATCATTTCAATCGCTCAAAATCATATCGTTGCGGAGCGATTCTGAAGTGGGCAAGCCCACACCGACATTTAATAAAATATATTTAAAATGAGGCATTCAAGCCTTTCAAAATGACCCCACAAAAATAGATGTTCGAGTTCAAATTGTTTTTTACAAAATATCGATATCAAACATGGAATGAATGCACATGTCGGAGCATACTCATTTCCCTTCTTTATGACTCCACGCTCCTCGATCTTAGGTCGCTTTGATCACTATCTATCACTTTCGGTACAGCATTGGTAAAACAATCCTTTAACTTCAGTACCCTCATACTTAGTAGTTCCACATACAATCCATTTTCCTCGGTTTCGAGTTTAAATCGAATCATACAATTTAACAATTCAAACTTTCAAACCATTATGGATGATCAATATAAAATACGATACATATACTTGTTTTTATATACAATCAGGTTATGATTCATTGATCATCCCAATACTACTTTCATATTCAATATTTAACATCAAATCATTCAATTATGCTCTAAATTGATTCGATTACGCAATTCCAATTCGAGTTACGAAAATCAATTCAGTTATGTCAATCAATTCGGTTATGCCAATCAATTCGATTTATGCCCATGCCAATTTTTAACCTATATGTCTTCCATATACGGGATCTCCAGTCAGAAGCACGATCCGTGAGGCTGCGAGCCGTGTCGAATGGTTTTATAACCGCGATGCAGGTCTGGCTAGAACATTGTCCCAGTTATAAACAATAAAATGAGAACCTCACCCGATCCCACAGTCCAGCCCGGGGCTGCTGATCGGATGACACATCAATACAATAGTTAAGTAATCTCTTCTTTGGCTAATCTAGTATACCAATCTATCACTAGATGTGATCTATGGTTAACATTCTATTAAGGGAATTTGAATCCTTTATAGCAAAATATAGTACAATATGTGCGCTTGTATAAACAGTTTATTTTCAATAATCATCACGATTTTTATATGCAAACATTTCCGCAATCACTTTTCTGAATCAATTCAATCAATTCAATATGCTTTAGAGCAAACATGCAAAAACTTGAAACGAGGAATAAGTCGATAGAACAAACCAATCTTTGCACTTTGATTCCAATCATAGGTCTCAATCTCATTTTGTCTTTTCCTCCCTTAAATTAAATTTATTCCCAAAAACCATTAAAGAACAATATTATTAATGTACTAGTAGTTTGGTTAGGATTGATTACCCAGGAGTTTAATATGAGTTCCCGATTTCAACCAGATACCAATAGATGGATTCTTGACTCCAATGGTCTTTCTATAGAGTCGAGAACACGAAACGGAGTTCGGACCCGAGCGTTATGACCTCCGAGATGGAGGTCATCGTGGTACCTTGACCCGGTAGTATTGGTGACGACCTCGGTAAACTCGGTTTGAAACCTCAGTCTGACATATTATATCCTCCTTAGGAATATGAATGTATTCTTGACTCAATGGGCTTTCCATAGAGTCAAAGAACACAGCTTGGAGTTCGGACCAGATAAGTTATGACCAGTTGGAGGTCATAGTAGTCACACCCGGCCGGTGACTAATGGCGAGCTTGACCTCGGTAAACTTGGTCTGACACCTCGGTCTGACATATTCTATCCTCCTTAGGAATATGGATGAATTCTTGACTCAATGATCTTTCCATAGAGTCCAAGAACACCTGAATCGGAGTTCAGACGAAGAAGTTATGGCTAGAAGTTGGAGGTCATCGTGAATCAGCACCGGACAGGCGACTGTGATCTCTGTGAGCTCTACGGAATGGTCTGCGACCTGCTGTTGGATGGTCTGTTGACCTCTGCTGAATGAGATGCCTTTGAGCTCTACGAGATAGTCTCTCTTGGCCTCTGGGATGGAGTCTATTGACCTCCACGGCATGAGGTCTGCGACCTCCCGGCGTAGTCTGGCCGGCCTCCTACGAGAATGAGATGCGAGCCTTTGGAGTTGACCTCAGTAAAGGACCCTTAGTCTACGGAGAGGGTCCAATTGAAATTCAAAAGTCCACAACATCAAGTTCATTGGTGTGGCTACAATTCTTGCAAGCGTACTCACTACCAAATTTCCTTCGCCGTACCCAATCAGCTCTAAGGTCGGTTAGCGCTGTTACCACGTAATGTAGCGACTTCTGTAGTTTTAAAATACAACCAAACATTCCCCTAAAGGCAAAATAGCCACCACATAACCCTTAGGGTAGAAAATAACAAAGTAGGAGAAGACCTACCTCTAGAGTTTATGAAACTCGATTCAGTCTCTACTTACTGACTCTTGTCACGAGAAGGACTTCTTGTAGGAGACCTATGGTGCGATCGTTAGAAAGTCTGCAGAAGGTGAGAGCCTCTCTCTCTAACTCTCCCTTTTCTCTGTTTTTCCTTTTCTTTTGGATCACCCTTAATCGTACTTTAAAAAGGAGGAAGCTTCCTCCCTCTTTCCTACATGTCACATGTCCTTTCCTTGATTTTTTCTTAACTTTATTTCTTTTTATATTTAGGTCCACTCCATTTCTCTATTATTCTTCATTTAAGTCTCCTATTATTTTCCCTTGCTCATTTATTTCTCTAATTTCACTTAGACATATAAACTTGCCACAATTGACGCCAGTCCCATATTAATTCCATATTTTCTCTTTTCGCGGGTTTATTTCAGTTCGATAATCATTTAATCAATATTCATCTAACAATTCGGAAAAATACCCAAGTTATTTAATTATACACAGGAATATATAATAAATTTTATTATAAAATTCTAGATAATTACTGGGCGTTACAACTCTCCCCCACTTAAAAAAATTTCGTCCTTGAAATTACCTTAGTCAAACAGTTACGGATACTACTGCCGCATCATTTCTTCACTTTCCCAAGTGGCTTCTTCAGTCTTGTGGTTTCTCCACAGCACTTTGACTAGCGGAATCTTCTTGTTCCGTAATTCTTTCCTTCCGCGAGCCAAAATCTCTTGGCTTTTCTTCGCCGTTAATCGGCCTCGGCTCAATTGTCTCAGAGACTACATGTGGCTTGGTCGATCGAGGTACCTCAGTAGCATGGACACATAGAAATACATTATGGATCTTTCCAAGTCGGAGGTAATGCTAATCTATATGCCACTTGGACCCACTTTTTCGATTACTTCATAAGGGCTAATAAATCTAGGGCTCAACTTGCCTTTTTCCCCGAATCTCATCACCTTCTTCCAAGGCGATACTTTGAAAACACTTTTCGCCGATCTCATATCGAATATCTTTTCTTTTCATGTCGGCATATGATTTCTGTCTATCGGTGGCCACCTTCAATCTTTCTCTAATCATTTTCACTTTTTCTTCAGTCTCTTGTATCAAGTCGGGGCCAATCACTTTCTTTTCACTCAATTCCGTCCAACACAACGGTGTTCTACATTTTCTCCCATATAAAGCCTCATAAGGCGTCATTCCAATAACGATTGGAAGCGATATGCGCAAATTCAACTAAAGTAATGTGTCCATCCCAACTACCCTCAAGGTCGATCACACAACTCCTTAACATATCTTCCAAAATCTGGATCACTTTCTCAGATTGTCCATCAGTTTGTGGGTGGAACGTTGTGCGAAATTCGATCAGTGCCCAGGCCTCTTACGAATTTTCCCCAAAATCACCAGTAAACCTCGGATCTCGATGCGAAATAATGGATGAATCCCATGCTTAAGACGCTTTCCTTGATATCTGGCTACCGCTGGCTTGTCAAGTGAATGGTCGGTTCTCAATATTAGGAAGTGAGATGACTTGGTGTCCGGTCTACTACGACCCTGGCCCGAGTCATGCCGCTTCTCCTGTCAATGGTAGTAACTTGACCACAAAATCCATGGTGATTCGGTCCCATTTCCACTCACGATGTATTGATAAATTTGCAATAATCCCAAAGGAACTTGATGCTCTGCCTTTACTCTTTGACACCAAACCATGGTTCAAATTGACACGTCTCTTTTTCATTAGGACCGCAGCTTGACATTCTTAAATCTCGATACATCTTTGTGCTATCGGGATGGATAGCAAAAGATCTACTATGTGCCTCTTCAAGTATGGATTTCCTCAAATCATTACAGTTGGGTACACAAACCCGATCCTTATAATACAAAACTCCATTTTCGTTCCGCCCCCATGAACTCGATTTCTTTTACCATTTCAATCGATTTATAAGTGGTACTAGATTTTCTCATCTTTCTTTTACAAACACCTCCTTTTCGATTCAACAAGCTTTCGGTCTAGCTATAACTGCCACTCACGGTACCATCGTCATATAATGACAAATGGGCATTCAACGCTCGGCGTTCGTGATGACTTTCACTGAGCGTCGACCACTTCACGTTGGCCCTTTTCCCGGAGTGATAATCAATCTGCATGATCCATAATCTTTATCGAGTTCCATCCATCTCCATTGTCTCCAAGTTAAGCTCTACATTGTGAGGGCAAATACTTAAGACTCTTATGATTAGTGTAGATGAAACACTTCTCCATGCGAATAATATCTCCAAATTTTGTGTAATCTGATTGGCTAATTCAATCGTGAGTGGGGTAGTTCTTTTCATGCGACTTCATATTGTCTTGAAGCATAGGCTACCACTTACCCTCTTGCATTAGGACACATCCAAGTCCATTTAAGCGCAGCATCACTAAAAATACATATTCTATACCGCGAGTCGGTTGAGTAAGCAGGAGCCTACGGTTAAAAGTGCCTTCAACTTATCAAAACTTCTTTGACATTTTCACTCATTCATACTTTACATTTTTTGGAGCAATCTCGTCATCGGGGTGCGGAGTCATAGAAAACCCTTAGCGAATCTTACGGCAGTATCCTACTAGTCCCGAAACTACGCATACGTAACATTTCTTGGTGGCTTCCATTCCAGTGACCACTTATTTTCTTTGGATCTACTCGGATTCCTTCTTTAGATACTATGTGCCCAAGAAAGGACACTTCATTCTTCCAAAACTCACACTTGCTTAGTTTCGCATATAACTGCTCTTTTCTCAAAGTCTCTAACACTACTTGAAGGTGTGCGTCATGACTTTCTCGATCTTTTGAATACACAAGAATGTCGTCTATAAACACTACGACAAACTGATCCACATACGATCGGAAAACACGATTCATTAGGTCCATGAAAGCCGTTGGAGCATTTGTCGATCAGCGGCATTACAAGGAACTCATAATGTCCATATCGGCGTCCCTACGCGCCGTCTTATGCACGCCGGCATCTTTAATTCTCAAGCTGATGATACGAATCGCAAGTCAATCTTCGAAAGATACTTGCACTCCAATTGGTCAAACAAATCATCAGTGCAGGAATTAGGATGCTTATTCTTTACTGTTAACTTGTTTAGTTATCTGTAATCAATACATAGTCGAAGTGTACCATCTTTCTTTTTAACAAAAGCACGGGAGCTCCCATTGGTGATACACTTGGTCGAGATAAACCCTTTTTTTTTCTAGTAGTTCTTGCAATTGCAATTTCAATTCCTTTAGCTCTGAGTGGAGCCGATTACGTATGGTGTAATGGATCTTGGGTGTGGCTGGTACAACGTCAATAGCAAACTCAATCTCCCTATGAGGGGGCAATCTTGGTAACTCTTCCGGAAACACGTCCGGAAAGTCGCTAATAGTAGGGATATCGGATACACTAGGCCTTGCCTTTACCGTATAAATCACATAAGCCAAGTAGGCTTCACATCCTTTTCGCACCATTGTTCTAGCAGTGGCTGCAGATATCACATTAGATAGGTGATTTGACCTCTCACCGATGAAAGTTACTTCATATTCATTCGGTGTTCTTAAGGTTACTCTTTTCATTATACAATCGACTATTGCTCAATGTCGGGACAACCAGTCCATCCCTAATATCACATCAAACTCCACGAATGATAACTTCGATCAAATCTCTAACAATTTCATACTCTTGTATTTTGATGGGACAATCCACATACACTCTGTTCACAATAACACTTGTAGTAGACGGGTTCGTCACCAAGATGTCATGTTTCGGTTTCACTCCTCGGTGAATTTACCCCGAGTTGAGTATGTCGGTGCAAATATATGAGTGGGTTGACCGAGTCGATCAATGCCATGTACGATAGTATCAAAGATTTGGAAATTCTGAGCTATCATACGGGTTGGTATCTTCCACTTGCTTTAGTTGCACTTATGCTCACATTTGGAATTTTGACCATCTTGCCTACCCGAAGTTTGTGTCCCTTGTCTCGAACACTCGGTGATGCAACACTCTTGTTGCCTTTTGTCACCACTAAAGTTGTACCCCTAGTGCAGGGTCTTTGTAAATGAAACAGGCTCCTAGAAAAATCTCTTGCTCTATGCTCTTTAGATCCGCAAATCAAAACAAGCACGTAAGTCTCCAACATTCTCCTTTATGAAAGATTTCTCCCACAATGGGAGCAATAGGGAGCAGTCTGTCCTCTAGAAGGACCTCTTGGTGTACTCGCGTTGATGGTCTTTGGTAGAGTGGTATTCCCTACCCGGTAGCTGTTTGTGGTATTTGGAACCCTATGGTCCCCTGAATTTCTTCCTTTGCTGTTGTTGAGAACTAGACTGACTGGGATTTTTCTTTCCCTGTCTTTTATCTTTTCTCTCTCTTTCCTCTTTCTTTACTCTTTCCACATTCAATGCACATGTCACAATTTTGGAGAAATCCTCATGGCAAAATCCTGTGACATGGGCTCGAATATGGTCATTAAGGTCGTCTTCAAACCTAAGGCACTTTTCTTCCTCACTCACAAGTATCTCGGGAGCATACTTACTCAACCGTGTGAATTCTCTTTGATATTCGATCACACTCATACATCTTTGCTTGATTATGAGGCATGTTGTTCGGATAAATGCGACCCACATAGTGCTTCTTGAACTCATCGAGAAGAACTCCCATGCCAACTCTCTCACGATGGTGCGGTCCTGGTCACGGAAGCCTGCGATAAGCCTCGTCATGTGTGAAATTCGCACATTCCAACTTCTCTTAATTTGTGCAATGCATTTGCACAGCGTAACTCGGTTCTCTCGGAGCCAATTTTCTGCCATAGAAGGCTCATCCTCTTTCTTTCCCATAAAATCTACAGGTCGGTACCTTGCCATCTCTCAATGGCTGATCGCTTTGGAGCAATTGCAACTGGTTTCCCGGCCCTTTGTAATGCCTGAACTAGCTGCTGAAGGATACCCATAGTACCTCCTGCCACTTGTTCTGGTTCATTTATTGGTGGGGCATGGGATGCTTGCCCACCTTCCACACTAGTAGGATTGTTTAGTCGAGTCCCTAGTCGTATCGACCCTAAGGGAAGCCATTGTCCATGCTTATCCTATTAAGCCCGGCCAAGATCCACGTCAAGTCCTTGTCATCCAGCATATGCAAATGAAATGCATGTTATACACAATTTCAAAATCGTTTTGTAGAACCGCCTAAACATGGGCTCTGATACCAATAAAGTTGTGAGACCCCATTCCCGGCCCGATCCGTTTTAGCGGATCTGAACCGAGTACGGGATGCCACTAAAATCACTCAATCACTCAAAATCATATATCGTTGCGGAAGCGATTTCAAAATTGGGCAAGCCCATAAACATTTAACAAAATATATTTAAAATGAAGGCATTCCAAGCCTTTTCAAAATGATTTACAAAAATAGATGTTAGAGGTTAGGATTGTTTTGCAATGCTGATATCTAAAAGAAAACATGGAATGAATGCACATGTCGAGCATACTCAGAAATTTCCTTCTTTATGACTCACGCTCCTCGATCTTGGAATTAAAGCTTTCGATCACTATCTATCACTCGGTACCTGCGCATTGGTAAAACAATACGCTAAGCATTTTCATGCTTAGTGGTTCTATACAAATCCATTTCCTCAGTTTTAGTTTAAATCAAATCATGCAATTTAACAATTCAAAACTTTCAAACCATTATGGATGATCAATATAAATACGATACATATACTTGTTTTATATACAATCAGTTATGGTTCATTGATAAATCAAAATACTTTCATATTCAATATTTGTAATCTCAAATCAATTCAATTATGCTCACAAATTTAGTTGATTAAATTCAATTAGGTTCGAAATCAATTCGATTATGTCAATAATTCGATTATGCCAATCAATTCGATTATGCCATGAATTTAACCTATGTCTTCGATATACGGAATGCTCGAGTCAAGCATGGCATAGTCCCATTAGAATTTTATGATGAGTATCAAATCAGTTTTATAACACGATGCGGTCCCAGCGCTGCGTGGTTATAAACAATAAAATAGTCAAACACCACCGATCTGATCCGTGGGGCTCTTGTCAGTGACAAATCAATACAATAGTTCGCGATGCGCTGTTGACCCCATTGGTATGCCAATCTATCATATCTGAACTAAGCGGTTAACATTCTATTAAGGGAGTTCAAATCCTTTATAGCAAACTACAGTACAATATATGCGCTTGTATAAACGATTTATTTTCAATAATCATGCAATTTTTATATACAAGCATTTTCACGATCCCACTTTTCTCAAATCAATTAAATCAATTCAATATGCTTTTAGAACAAACATGCAAAAACTTGAAACGAGGAATTGGAGTCGGTAGAACAAACCCAAAAATCTTTGCACTTTGATTCCAATCCTTGGAATCTCAATCTCAGTTTGTCTTTTCCTCCTCGTCAGTCCCTATTCCAAAACCATTAAGAACAATATTATTCGTTTGTACTAGTAGTTTTGGTTAGGATTGATTTTCGGAGTTTAATATGAGTTCCAATTTCAACCAGATATTATAGATGGATTCTTGACTCAATTTTCTTTCCATAGAGTCCAAGAACACCCGAAACGGAGTTCGGACGAAGGCGTTATGACCTCCCGAAGATGGAGGTCATACGTAGTCACACCCAACCGAGCTGACTGACTGACCTGACCTGACCTCGGTAAACTCGGTTTGACACCTCGGTCTTACATATTATATCCTCTTTAGGCATATGAATGTATTCTTGACTCAATGGGCTTTCCATAGATTCAAAGAACACCCGAAACGGAGTTCGGACGAAGAAGTTATGACCTTCCGAAGTTGGACGTCATACGTAGTCACACCCAGCCGAGCTGACTGACTGAGCTGACCTGACCTCGGTAAACTTGGTTTGACACCTTGGTCTGACATATTCTATCCTCCTTAGGTGTATGGATAAATTCTTGACTCAATTATCTTTCCATAGAGTCCAAGAACACCCGAATCGGAGTTCGGACGAAGGAGTTATGGCCTTCCGAAGTTGGAGGTCATCATTAGTCAACTTCGAACGAGCTAGCTTTGGGTGAGTGCAACCTCCTACGAGAATGAGGTTTCTTGCGACCTCTGCTGAATGAGGTCTGCTGACCTCTGCTGAATGAGGTCTGCTGACCTCTACAGGATGAGGTTTATTGACCTCTGCAGGATGAGGTCTATTGACCTCCACTGCATGAGGTGCCGACCTCTGGAATGAGGAGTCTGTGCGACCCTCTGCGGGATGAGTGTCTTGAGCCTACGAGGAATGACCTCGGTAAAGGACCATGGCAGTCTACAGAGATCCAAATTGAGAAATTCAAAAGCCTAACATCAAGTTCATTAATGTGGCTACAATTTACTAGAAGGACTCACTACCAAATTCCCTTCACTTCTACCCAAAAATCAGCTCTAAGGTCCGGTTAGCAGCCTTGCTATTACCACAATGTGGCGAGCTTCTCGTAGTTTAAAAATACAATAAAACATTACCTAAGGCAAGATAACCACCACACAACCCTTAGGGTAGAAAATAACCAAAGTAGGGAAGACCTACCTCCTAGAGTTTGTCGAAACTCCCCGATTCCGGTCTCTGCGGCTCTTGTCACGAGGAAGGACTTTCCCTCTTTGCCCGTAGGGGAGACCTATGGTCCGATCGTCGGAAAATCTAGAGGGAAGGTAGAGCCTCTCTCTCTAACTCTCCCTTTTCTCTATTTTTCCTTTTCTTTTGGATCACCCTTAATCGTACTTTAAAAGGAGGAAGCTTCCTCCCTCTTTCCTACATGCCACATGTCCTTTCCTTGATTTTTTTCTTCTTTTTCTTTATTTCTTTTTATATTTAGGTCCCTCCATTTCTCTATTATTCTTCATTTAAGTCTCCTATTATTTTCCCCTTGCTCATTTATTTCTCCTAATTTCACTTAGACATATAAACTTACTTACAATTGACCCTTAGGTCCCCATTTCTAATTTCCATATTTTCTCTTTCACTTGGGTTTATTCCAGTTCAATAATCATTTAATCAATATTCATCTAACAATTCCCAGAAAAATACCCAAGTTGGCCCAATTATACCCGGAATATATAATAAATTTTATTATAAAAATTTTAGGGTATTTTTGGGGCGTTACAATAATTACACTGCAAGTGGCAGTTAAGTTCACTATTCCTTCCTCAACAACCTTCTTCTTCTTACTCAATATCTCCTTCAGAAATTTTGCATAATTTGGCATTTGATTGATTGCCTCTACAAAGGGAATATTGATTTTTATTTTCTTGAAAATTTCCAAGAATTTAGAGAATTACTCTTCTTTCTTTGCTACGAAGCCTCACGAGGAAATCGGTACTGGAGTTGTAGGCTTATGCTCTCATTTGTTTTGCCCATGACTCTTCCTCAAGCTACTCGGTTGCTTTTACTTTCTACTTACAGTCCTCTTTTGACATATCTTGCTCAATCTCTATTTCTCAGGACATGTCTCTTTGTACAATGGATATCTTCTCTTTCTCCTTGAAACAGCACTCACATTTGCTCACTTCTTTCCATTCACTCATTTGGGTGCCATACGGTCAGCTACGGTTCTGAGTGTCATTTAGAATACATTCTCAATACGGTTCCTACAAGGTGACCAGCTGCCCCAGCTTTGTGTTTCGGGTTCTTCGGTGAAACATTTGTATTTGTCGAAATTTGAGTGCTAGATTTGAAAGCTTAAAATCGGCGGAATTTTGTTCCATTGAGGTTACTTGGCGTCTTGTTGTCCCCATGAAAGAAGCTGCGACATCACTTCTTCCAAAAGACTAGTTCCTCTTTTGACTTGCATATTCATTTATGTTTTCTCCTCATTACTGTTGTTGCTGGAACCTTGGTGGATGGTACCCTTATTGGAAATTTGGCCCTTGTCTTAGGCCATGTGATGCTCCCCCACCATAAGAGAAATTCTCATGATTCCTCAGTGCTGGATTGTAATGTGTAGGCAAGTTGGGATTAGGCTTGAAATGATATTTGCTGTTCATTCGAATTATTTGGCCTCCTCAACTGCATAAGGATCTTCATCAGTTGATCCCCCAGCACTTCTCCTGATTCCATCTCTTTCTACTGCTCCAATCTCATGGGCAGAATGCAGTTTCTTATCCTGTTTATCCATCCTGTGCATAATTGCATCAAGTTTTGCTTCCATGGCAGTCATCTTGTTAAGCTCAATGACTCCACTCCCTCTTGCTCTACAATAGCTCCCTGAAGATTCAGATGGAGCTTTCGCCAATGCATCGGCCGGTCTTCCTATCAAATCTCTAGCCTCCTCTGCACTTCTTCGTTTGAATGCCCCATAGCAAGAAGCATCTATGATACCCTTAGAAGTATCATTCATGGAGTGGTAGAAGATATCCATCTGTATCTTGAGATCTATGCCATGCATGGGGCATCTCTTCAGAAGCCTCTTGAACCTCTCCCAACCAATTTATAAGCTTTCATCTTCTCCTTGTTTGAACACACTAATCTCCCTTCTTCTTTTAGATGTGAGGGATGGGGGAAAAAATCTGCCAAGGTAAGCTTCAACCAGTTCTTCCCATGTATTCACTGAACCGTATGGTAGTGAATCAAACCAACTAGCTGCAATATCTCTTAAAGAAAATGGAAAGAGTTGCAGCCTGATCACCTCTGCCCTTACACCATTTAACTTCACAGTGTTGGCCATCCTGAGGAATCTGCCCAAGTGCTCATTAGGGTCTTCTATGGGATGGCCTGTAAACTGATGTTGTTGTACCATGGTGATCAAAGTTGGTTTTAATTCGAGTTCATTAGCAACGCTTTATAGCGAGTGTCGACTAGTGAGTACTCTTCTTGGATCATTAGCCTCTAGAAATCCTCCATTGTGTCTGGCCTTAGAGTCCTCTCAGTTGTTACCTCATGCTCATCTGTCTAACCCAGTCTTTCATCTACCATGGTTGCTATTTTTGCTCTTCTAACCTTCCTTAAATTCCTTAGTGTTCTTTCCAACTCAATATCTTGAGGAAACATATCTGAATTTGATTTCCTATGCATTAAATAGTCTCCCTGAAATGGAAATACACTGAGATTAAATGGAATCAGAAGTATTGAAAATAATATATCAATTAGGCTCTCAAAAAGATCATTAGCTTATAAGCTATTGTTATTAATTTGTTTTTTGTGATTTTTTAAAATAAAATATCATATCAAATTAGTATTTCCCACTCTTTGTCAAAATATTGATTTGTTAAATTCTTTCCAATCTCAAACAGTAACCATAAAACTTGTTTGCCTTTTGATATATATGGCCAAACCTCTCGATTTAACCTTTTATACGAGGAGCCTTACAATTTTCCTGTAGCTATTTCAAATTGGACTGGAGTTTCTTAAAAATTAATAAAATTGATTTTATGTTTTGGAATTATAAATGGGTTTAGTCTATGACACTGCAAGTGCACAGGTCATACAAGTAGTAAAAAAAATGGATGTAAGTCCAGATATCATTCCCATAGAGATTGAAAAGAATTATTTAAAATCAACTACCTCAACTACTCAAGATCCATACTATATGGACCTCCATGATATAGTTTATCAGCTAGAACTTAAAGGAGAATTGTCCTAAAGAATGCATCTACAAGGAAATTAAAACGAAAACAAATAAAATGATGTAAATTAAATTAAACTGGACTGAATCAGTTCTCTGTAAAGATGAACACTAACAAGGAAATGCAGTGAAACAATCAATTTCTACATTGCATCCCATTAAGACTCTATCCTAAATTTGGATCTAGATTTGTCAAAGATGCCTGATAATGCAGTTTGGATTTCTCCCTTAATTCACCAATTAGAGGTCCCTGCTTCTCTCGAAGACATGTATCATCAGGTTACTTGTACCATTCTAATCGTGCTTTATAAGACCTAGAGTAGTTTTTTTTTTCAATACTTCATACCCATTTCTTAAGACTGCAGATTTCTTGCACCCTAGGTCTGGGTAAGTGCAAAACCTCTACAAATTGATTGATGAGCTCACCTAGCACTAATCGATAGATTTTCCTTTCCCCTTGAATTGGGTCTCGGCTAACACGGGATCAAGATCTTTCCACCCAGTTGGTGGAAATCTACGATTATTTAAAATGATAAATAATCCCCTTCAACTTCAACTATAAGTGAAATGGAAATTTATCGAGTGAACTCTTAGAGCTCACTCGTTCATACAATAGTGGTCCAGTATACCGTAAATTCTGGATGTTTCCAAGCTCTCGAGAATCTCCATCTACGTACCTTGGGGGCCTCTTGCTGAATCAAACGGGGATGCAATCCTTGGACGGGTATTCGAAACTACTATTAGGGAACGATCAAGTAAACATAATCTGATAAATACGATTCCCATATACTTCCTTCTAATTTATACGAAAGGCGTAACTAACAATAATTCAAACTAGTGGAAGAGTACACTTCTCAAAAGCGCATTACAATAGACAATGGGCATTGATCAATTACACCCTACGAGTTGCAATGGGCGAGAAGAAATGAATTCCCAGAAATTTATGCAGATTTCATTAAACTCAATACGATGAATTTGCGAGAGTGAAACATTAATTCCAGCTTCAACATTCTAAAAGATCATTGGTTCAGATCCAGGAAGAGAAAAAGAAAGAAAGGAAAAGAAAAATATATTCTAAAAATATACAGTGAGTCTTCCTCGTCCTCCCAGACAGTGGGTTTGAAAGAACGAACCTCTCTTTTTGCACGTAACCACTGACATAACTTTTTGAAATTTGGCCTGATTCTAATACTCTAGGTGGATTTTCCCTAAAATTCATGGCCCGACTCCTTTGTTGGGTGCGACCTCGGAAGTAATCACGACATCATTTATGCCTGGTTTATCAGTCGTGATTCCTTCGAGAGCCCCGGTAGCAACCTTCTTTTCAGTTTGTTCGCGATTGTTGAGTCGAGACACGATGTTTTAAATTTGCGACTAGTTTACAGCAGTGCTGATTAATGGTAGTGACATAATATGAATTCTTTGTCGTGACATCATTGACTCTTTTGTCTATTCATGTGTGCCATGACTTAAATTCATGTTGTTTTCATTTACTTAGCAATTTTCTGAGAATCATCAATTTCGCGATCGCGACTTGGATTGTTGGTCGCGACCATGTTAGTTTCCAACAATCGCGACTCACAGTTTACCGCGGCTTTCTCTTGTTTCGCGATTGATGTCGTGACTATATTTCATGTCGCGACTGGCGTGTCTTTCCTCTTGCTGAAATATATGTCGCTACGACCTCAATTTCATGTTGCGATGTCAGTCGCATCGCCCGACTATGTTGATCTTTATTTGCAATAACTTTTTTGGTCCTTAATTGTCGTGACCTCAGTACCATGTCGTGACTTGGCTATCTTGCTTTCTACTGCATTCTATGTCACGACCTCAAAAGTATATCGCGATCACCTTCTGTAATCACGTCTGCATTCGCACAATAGTTCGAAGTCTGATTGTTTCTGTTAGCCTATCTATCGACCGATCGGTTCTTAATGTTCTATTTACTGATGCGATGACCATGTGACATCATTTCTTGCCATCCCTTATAAACCTCATTTCTTAGTCATAATAGTTTAATTCTCGATTCATGGCTTCTTTTTATGGTCGCGAGCCTAAAAAGTGTGTGGCTTGAATGGTTGCCCTTATCACCCTTGCTCTTGTTGCAGTTGCCCAAACTTAGTCGCAACATGTTTTATCTGTTCAGCTCATTTGTATGTCGCGACATAAAATCTTGGTCGCGACCTCGATTGGTGTCCTTAGCTTACATTTTTGTCGCAACCTCAAATTCCACAGTATAAGGGACTTCTTTGGAAGTCCATTCAACGGTCTTTCCTAATTAAAGACTAATAATTAGCATTGCGACCAACAATATCTTCTTTACATTATCGCGACCTCAAAGCGGTGTCGCGACATGATCTTCCTTGAGGCTCCTTACATCTTGGTCTCGGCTAATTTTCTCTGTCCTTGTGACTTTGTTGGGCTTACTATCGCTACACAGTGAGCTGAGTTCTCTGTCGTGACTTCAAAACTGTTGTATTATTGAATTACTTGTCGCGACCTTAAGAGTCTATCGCGACCTTGACTACTGACGGATAGCTATAATTGGAATTGCCATTTCTTACCTTAAAGTATGAAATATAAATTTTGGTAAAATTTCATATTTAATGTAAAACATCAATTATATTAAAAAAACATATTGAAAATGAATTTAAAAATTGAATGATTTTTACTTTCTTCAAATCTACACATGCATTCTTAGGATCAATGGAATTAAAAATCAATATCCACTGATAAAAATACTAATTTGGACATTTTCTTTGTGTTACGAAAATTTCGGAAAAAACAACAAAAGCTCAATTTTAACGGCCCGATTGTTTGAATAAGCCCTTGCTGACCTGAGGCCTAAGCAGGTGTGTTTTTATATCACTAACTCCATTTGATTGTCACCGGTGTGTTTGCTCGGGAATAAGTTAAATCATAGAGGCAAGCGGGGCAAGTTCTTGCCTCTAGACACTGAAATTGAGAGAACCCTGCATAATCTAAGAAGAATCACTAGTGCATAATCTAGAAATATGGAAAATCAGAGAGAAAAATTGCAAACTATTCCGAAAGAAGAAGAAGAAGAAGAAGTAGAGAGACCTCAAAGGCCTAACACTATGGAGAATTTTGGAGGCCTATCATCGAGGAGTACCGGTTGTGAGACAACCTCCAGATTGAAGCAAACAATTTTGAGCTAAATGACACAGTTACTATGAGGTGCAAATAACATGGGTTCCACAATGCCTTAGAAGATCAATGGCACACAGGGAGATTCATGAGGATGGTAAACACGGTGGCCAGATAGGGTGAGACCAGGATGTAATCAACCCAAATCTTCACCATTTGAGACATGTGGCAACAACATGCTTTGACTCACTGCCATTGGGATCAGTGAACACTTGGGAAGAACTGGTGGAGGCATACATGAGTAGATTTTTCCCTCCAGCTCTCACTGCTAAGAGAAGAGGAGAAATAATTGTCTTCAAGCAGGGGGAAGATGAGAGTCTCTATGTTGCATGGGAAATATTCAAAAGATTGATGAAAATATGTCCTATGCGTGGAATATATCTGACCACTCAGATGGACATTTTCTATCATGCTATGAATTATGCCTCCAAGGCTATAATTGATGCATCTTCTTTGTGGAGCTTTTAAAGAGAAGTGCGAGAGGAGGTAAGGGAGCGGTTGAAGACCTTGCCAAATGCAACTATAAGGCTCCATCGAAACCCGGGGAGTAATGGACTGAAGGGAAATGGTCTTTTAGGCTTGATGGGAATGGCATTAACAGAAGCAAAGTGGATGTAGTGATATTAGCTGAAACAATGAAAATTCACACTACACATGAAGTGGAGCAATGGAAGAAAGAAGAAGTGAAGAAGTCTTTGAAGAAATTTGAGGTTGATGAAAGAGCCCTGGATTGAGGAGACCAAGTATATGAATGAGCAAAGTTATCGCTCAAACTAACTGACTTGCCCGACACAACATGCACGACACGAGGAACCATGAAACTTTTCATATGGGGAGGGCACAATAGTCTAGACTGGGCCAGAGTCTGACAAGCTTGTAACCGGCGAGGTTCCAACTGACACCGGCAATGAGAGGATAATAGAGGAGAGTATCAGGGTTAGAAAATGACTCAATCCTTTAAAGATCAGATGCTTCATTTCATGTTAGAAAACAAAAGGATTTTGAATTTTCATGAAAAGAAATTTTCTGACCTTGAAAACTTCCAAGCAAACACAGCTGTGTTTCAGACAAACACTAATGCCTCTTTGAAGAATCTGGAGAGAATGATAGGGCAACTGGCCCAAGCTGTGCAGAAAGAGCCTAATGATTCATTTCCAAGTGACACCAGAAAAAATCCAAAGGACTGTATGGCAGTAATTCTGAGAAGTGGCAAAGAGTTAGATGAAAAGAAAGGTGAAAAGAGGGATACTAAGGAAGAGAAATAGAAAGAAATTAGAGAAGAACTTGAGCAATACAGTTCAAAAACTATTGAGAAAGAGAAAACATCATAAATGCAGCCCAATCAGCAGGGAAAGAAGGAAGAAGTTAAAGCTTACAATCCTCCCGGTTCCATTCCTCAAGACTACGAAACAAAAGCTAAGAAGGCTTGATTCTCTAAATTCTTAAACATGTTTAAGAGGATAGAGATCAACATTCCCTTCTCTGAGGCATTAACTCAGATTCCTCAGTAGGCAAAGTTTATGAAAGATATATTGAGTAGAAAAAGGAAGATTACTGAGGAAGGGATAGTGAACCTAACAGCAACTTGCAGTGCAGTGATTCAGAAGACCTTACTAGAGAAAGAGGCGGGATCAGGAACTTAGGCTTCCTACCTTGCAAAATTGGGGATGCGATGTTAAGAAAGCATTGTGTGATTAAGGCTAGCATAAGGCTTGAGTACCTCCATCTATTGCTTAAAAAGATTAAGAAGTTTGGGGGCTCATCCCTGGCAGATTACCCTGCAGATGGCAGATAGAACATTAGCTCATTCTGAGGGCATCCTTGAAGATGTGCTGATCAAAGTGGGAAAATTTGTCTTTTCAGAAGACTTTGTGGTCATTAATATGGAGGAAGACAAACAAATCTCATTGTTGTTAGGAAGACCATTCTTAGAAACAAGTGACGATTGATGTGAAAAGGCCGGCTCAGGGGTTAGAGATGAAGCCGGTGCACTTCAATCTCAATCCTTAACAGGCTCAACTAGAACTCAGTAGTCTTTATTTGTGAAATTATAGAAACAAAAATTCTTGTCAGTTCTGAACTAGTCACTGCTTGTAATTTTCATAATTGAATGAATGAGAATGAGATGAATTTTCAGTATCTTAAGCAACTTGAAGTTAAAGTTCTTAACTCCAATTTTAAATTTAAAGATTCAGTATTCAGTATTGGAGAAATCAGTGCAAAAAGGTCCAACAGTTATGAAGAAAAAGTTGCAGAGGAAAACAAAAGTTCAGAGGGTTTAATACTCAAGGAATTGCCTGAACATTTGAAGTATGCCTTTTCAATCGAGAAAGAAGCCGATTATCATTTCAGGCTGGATTAACTAGAATTTGGAAGGAGCGAAAACTCTTTGGAGACTCTCAGAAAATATAAAGAAGCAATAGCTTGGTCTATAGAAGATTTGAAAGGAATCAGTCCCTCAATATGTATGCATAAGATCATGTTGGAGGAGAATGCCAGAACTTCTGTAGAACATCAATGGAGGCTAAATCCAGTAATGAAAGAAGTAGTATAGAAAAGAAGTGCTGAAATGGCTAAATGTTGGCTTTATATATGCAATCTCAGACAGTCCTTGGGTGAGCCCAGTACATGTGGTTCCAAAGAAGGGATGATTCACTGTGATCAGAAATGAAAAGAATGAATTGATTCCCACAAGAACTATGACAGGATGGAGAGTTTGTATAGACTACAGGAAACTTAACACTGCTACTATAAAGGACCATTATCCTCTACCTTTCATTAACCAAATGTTGGACAGGTTAGCAAGGCACTCCCATTAATGTTTTCTTGATGGATATTCTGGTTATAACCAGATTGCAATAGCCCTAGAGGATCAGGAGAAATCAACATTTACATGTCCTTATGGTACCTTTGCCTTTAGAATGATGTCATTTGGATTATGTAATGCTCCTGCCAACTTTCAGAGATGTATGATGTCTATATTTTCTGACTTGGTGGAAGAGGTTATGAAAATATTCATGAATGACTTCTCAGTTTATGGATCAGTTTTGATGATTGTTTGATAAACTTATCAACAATACTTCAGAGGTGCCAAGATAAGAATCTAGCTTTAAATTGAGAAAAAATGTCATTTCATGGTAATTGAAGGTATTGTTTTGGGGCACAAGATTTTTGCAGATGGATTGGAAGTAGACCAAGCAAAGATTGCTATTATAAAAACTCTTATGCCACCTACAACAGTGAAGGGAATAAGAAGCTTCCTAGGACATGCTGGATTTTATAGAAGATTCATCAAAGATTTTTCAAAAATCTCCAGACCATTGTGTAGACTGCTATGAAAAGATGCAAAATTTGATTTTGATGAATCATTGCAAATGCGCATTTGAAATCAAATCCAGTTAGTATGTCATTTATGTTGACACGGCCCGAAACAATGAGTTTGAAATCATGTGTGATGCCAGTGATTATGCAATGGGAGTTGTATTATGATAGAGAACTGAAAAGATATTGAGGCCATATCTTGTACCCGTAAGAACATGCCAGTGAGGCATAAGAGAACTACTCCACCACAGAGAAGGAGATGCTGGCAATGGTATTTTCTTGTGAGAAATTCAGGCCTTATATATTAGGGTCCCATGTTATAATAATCACTGATCATGCTGCAATTAAATATCTAATAAGATGCAAAGCCAAGACTGATCGGATGGGTGCTATTGCTGCAAGAGTTTGATCTTGAGATCAAGGATAAAAAGGGTAGCGACAATGTGATAGCAGATCACTTGTCTAGATTGGAGAGAATTGCTCGAATAGAAAAGATAACATAAATAACATAAATTTTCCTGATGGCATTCTTTATATTTATCGATCTGTTTTACCACTGTTATATGAGTCTTGAATTACTTGGCTTGTGGAGTCATGCCATACGAGATTTAGCTACTGTGAGGAGGAAGTGAGGCGATTACAAATTGTATATATAGGATGACCCACTACTGTATAGAAGAGGAGCTGATTTGATCATAAGGAGATGTGTCCCAGAAACTAAACAAGGTGGAATTATGGAGAAATGTCATGCATCACCATATGGAGAACACTTTGCAGGAGACAAGATAGCCTAGAAAATTCTCCAATCGAGGTTTTGTTGGCTACTTTACATTCAAAGGCTGATTTTGAATGGGTAAAACATTGTGATGCATGGAGAAATGGGAAACTTAAGCAGGAAGAGAAATGAAATGCCCCTACAAGGAAATTCTTTGGTCCAGTTTTGATGTATGGGGAATGAGACTTTGTGGGACCTTTCCCATCATGTTGGCAATATATACATCCTCCTGGCTGTGGATTATGTATCTAAATGGGTGGAAGCAATAGCTTGTCCTAGAAATGATGCCATCATAGTGGTTGGGTTTATACAAAGAAACATTTTGAGTAGGTTTGGAGCACCCAGAACAATCATCAGTGATGAGGGAAGCCATTTTGCAAATAAAGTTTTTGCAAAACTCATGACGGATATGGAATCGAAACATCTAATAGGGTTGACATCATCCTCAATCAAATGGAGCTGAAGCTAAAATTTCAATAGGAAATCAAGAAAATTACAGGCTTAATGCAAAGCGAAAGAATTTGAGTACATAAAAGCTAGATGATGCCTTTGTGGGCTTATAGAACTATACAAAACTCCATTGGAAATGTCCCCATACATAATTGTATATAGGAAGGCAACACTGTCATCCCACTTAGAGCGAATACAAAGCTATGTGGGCAATCGAAACTAAATTGTGACTTTCAAACTCTGAAAAGGAAAAGAGACTACTCAATGAGATAATTTGGAAGAAGGCGGAGAAATGAAGCTTATGACAATGCCAGAATCTACAAAGAAAAAACCAAGAAGTGGCATGATCAAAAGATTTTAAGAAAATAATTTAAGGCAGGAGAACAGTTCTCTTATACAACTCTAAGTTGAAGTACATTTCCCGGAAATTGAGAGGAAATCAAAGATGGAGTGGTCCATACTGCATGATAGCAAGTACACCCTTTGGAGCAGTGACATTGAAAACTGAATCTAGAGGTGAATTCAAGGTAGAAAGCGGTCGGAAGTTAAGCATTATCTTTGGAGGAAGCATGAAATAGATCCGTATTTGGAAAAGGAGAAGAAATTACTGGCGAAGACCTTTCTGCGGCTGTGTCACAGTTAAGGAAATTAAAATGGCATTGCCAAGGAGGCAGCCCAGGCAGTTTTGTTTATTGTAGTTAATGTGATTGATGTTGATTGCTTTTAGAATTTTTGCTTTTGATTTCTATTTGTTAGAAGTTTTATTAGGATGTTTGATCATTTGCTAAATTTTGATTTGGACAGGAAGGATGAACTGGAATCAGAAGATATTATAAAGCACACTGCTCCAAATTGAATTGTGCAGGAAAAAGCCACAAGGGGGAGTATTTCCAATTCCCTCAACCTATTTTTAGATAATAATGCACAATTGAAGTTTGAGAAGTTTGGGTGATTTTAGAGCATGATCAATTAGACAACTTCTAGATGCTAATTTCTTGAATGCTTTGTTAAGTTTTATTAATTAGGCTTTGTTGATGTTAATGAGATTGTTGTTTAGGATTGAATTGAAAATTTCTATTGTTAAATATGTTTTTACAAGCCTGAATTGCATAATTGGACTTAATTGTGAGTGATTAACTACACACCGAAAGGGAGTTGAGGATTCTGTAGCGTGGAAAACAAATGACCCGGTCGTGGCTTGATAAAGCTGTGTCGCGACACTATTTTATAAACAAAGAAAAGGTTTGTCCCAACAAGGCTTTGACTGGACAAGACAACCTTAAGGAAAAATAGGTCGCGACATAAAATTTTGTTGTGACAAGGTTTTCTTCATAGGCACTATTATAGCAACCATATAAGTCTTGATCATGACATCACTTACTGTATACTTATGGGAACTCGTCGCGACCTTGTTTTTCATGTTGCAACAAATTTTGTGCAATTTAAGTGAATGGCAACAGAAACAATGTCGCGACCAATTTTAAAAACTGTCGCGGCCCACTTTTCTGATTTCAAAGCCAATTTATGTCGCGACAACATTTTTCCTATCGCGATAGGATTGTAACCTGTTAGGTGCAATGACAAGTGTCGCGACAATCTCCAATGCTAGGACTAGCCTTTGTTTGCTCTGAATGTGTATGCATAGCATTGAAGACTACTAATAAATGCTAAGTTAAATTTTTAAAAGAGGTCACAATATAAATTCCACATTTAAGTCAAAGTTTGTGTGTGTGACCTAATCATTAATCGTCGCGACACACGAAGAGAAACATTGATTAATTGAGCCATTAACTAAAGAATGTTTCAAAACTGAAAGCTACCTCCTTCCAATTGTCTCATATCATTCATACTCTCACACAAATCCCACTTTCTTCCTCTCTTCAAACTCTCAAAATCCTAGACTTCATAGAGCCTAAACCCCAAATCCAAAGCTCATAAATGGCGAGAATCAGACACAGTCCCCAATCTCGGTGAGATGATATGACGGAGGCATACAGCAGTGAAGCGGAGGGTTCATCACGGAACCTCAAGCCCCGAAACAAACCCCGATTACGAACTAGAAGTGCAGGAGAGGAGCAAAACCAAGCTCCGAAAAGAAACAAACGAAAGAACAAAGCGGGAGGTAGAGTGAAGCCCGAAATAAAAAAATCAAAAGACGACAAAGCTTTCATCTCATATGAAGCTTACTCTTTCTGGAGGGAGAATTTGAGCGGCAAGGGATTTATAGGAGAGAGGGGTTTGCTGGGTTAAATGCAAGCTAGCCATTGAGACAATCGAGAAAAAGGGATAGAGTTTGTTCTACACGCACAAACCACTTGGGTTCTTTGCGATAGTTAAAGGGAATTCTACGCCCGACATGGCGAGAGATGAAGAAGATTAGGTGTATGTCGGGGTGTATGGGTTCGTGGGCCATGGGGACATTAGGTGCTCCGGATCAAAGATCCCAAGAATGGATCTAAGTACGAAATTGTAAGAGAGCGAACCATGAGAAGATTGTATTTCTTGATGGCGGAAAGGAAATGGAGCTTAACAAAGAAGAATCCCCGCAGATCAATCAACGGAGGCTCTCTCACGGAAAAGCTAAGGTGTGGTTTATTTCATTGCTTATCATCATATCACTTAAACATCTAAAAGCATAATAAGGGACGAGAAGCCATCATTTTGTATGCCTGTTGAAGGGTGATACAAGTTTAATCGTTTGGGAAGATAATTGGAGTCATCCTCGAGGAGCTTCGGAAAAATGTTAAAAAAGGAGGCGATCCCCATCCAACAATAAATCACTTTCGACTCTATATTTTGGCTGGAGTTCATGGGGTGTGGGTAGAGGAAGAAACCTGCCCTAATGTTTCTCCTTTAACCTTGACAAGGGTGCTTAAAGGCCCAAAGAAGAAAAAGAGGAAGGAAGTAAGGTGTGGAAGTGGCGGAGGCGATGAAGAAGAAAATGAGGAATTAGGGATGGGACCGTCACATGGGAGAGCGATTGCAGCCCGAGGAGAGGAGATGCGAGACGAGGAAGAAGCCCGATCATGGTTTCTGTTATTAAGAGACTTTTACGAACCAATTGAGAGCTCAGAAATCAGGAAATCTTGAGTATGGAAATGTTGGTGTGTGTCAATGAAGAAGGAAATGGAGAAGAGAGAGAGAAAGGTGGGGCTACGATAGAAAATTAGAGGGCTTTCTGGAAGCTGATTTCAAGAAAAGAACAACAATGGGAGCAATCTTTCAAAGCAGGAGAGATGAGGAATGGAAGAGAAAATAGAAATGAGAGAAAGAGCACTAATACGAAAATTTGGACTCAAAAGATAAACACCTTCTACAATGAGCGACTAAAAAGGGATGAAGATGTGTAACTTTTAGAAAAGAGAGAGGGAAGAGATAGAGCCAACATGCGAAGGCAAGGGGTTTAAATACCTTTGAAAAGAACAATTCAAGGAATTTGGGAAGCTTATGGAGAAGAGAGATAAGGAGCTAGAGATGGATAACAACTACAAACATAAATTATGGAATGATAGCCTAGATCAGGTGAATTCAAATTTGGTGAACATACGATGTGATCATTAGACTTGAAGGATACGTGAGACACTTTGGCTGAGAGCGGGATCGATTGGTCTACAGTGGTATACAAATGAGAATCTACGAGTCTCTTTCATAGAGAAGAACCATCATCAAAAGAAAAGCCAGACATCTCCATTCCAAAGTTCCCTCAATATCTAGCTACCTTCAACCCCGAACCTCCAAACCTGAAAACTTCCATATCCTACAAAAGAAGGAGATAAATCCACATGACTGTTTCTCTCAAACCTGATGTAATCATTACATTCTCTTTGTATTCAAATCTATTCCTCTAAATAAAATAAAAAATTTAGCAAAAATTTTGTGTTCAATTATGTTTTTGTTTGATTGGTGTGTTTTTAAATTTTCTTTGCTTCAATATTTGTCATCTGCTTGGTTGAATAAAGAGGAAATCAACTACGTGGATAATATTGTTTATTTGCTGCAGCATGTTTGGATGAAATGACTTGAGAACAATTGTGGTTGTGTTGTATTGTTGTGAGCTAAATGCATAATCAAAATGAACTTCTTTACTTGACTAAAATAACACAACAGCAAAAATTCAAATCCAAACAACCACTAATATAAGCATTGTGGTAGGCTAATCCCCAATTGGAAAAGGAAGTTGTAGTTTAGCCATAATGAAGTTGAATGATTAGATTTAGGAAGATGTACTCAATAGGAAGCACAAATAAGACTTTTGAGACCTTTGTGTAAATAGTAAGGTCAGTAAAAATCCTAAAAAACAATGCACTTGGTAAAAAAAAGTCCTTAACAAATTGTGAAAAATTAGGGACATCTTCTGGGTTCATTCACAGTCAAATAGTCGATGTCACAGAACTTTGATCCAGATTATTAGTCGGGAGAGGTGAAACCCTAGGCAATACTACTAGCAGGGAAGTGATATAGGCCATCCTTGAAGTTTGAGGCTTTCAAGCCTACCCTCATAATATGCACAAGCATACCTCTAGTTTGAGGTGAGCCAAAGCGCCTAATTTCTTCATTGAACCCGGCAATTAGGGCCTCAAATCCTTCCTTTATTCTAATCCTACGGGGGAAAGAACCCTTTGTGCCCGGTTGGGAAAAGAACTCAAAATACGAGGAAAAGGACAAGGTTGGGGGGGAATATTATTTTGTTTTGAAGGGAAAAACAAAGAATGAATGATGGAATAAAGAAAGAACAAATGAAAGAAAAGAAATGCAAAGAAGTCAAGATTGTACACATTGTCAAGTGGAATAAGTTTTGTCTTGTGGCCTTCCTCTCTTGAACAATTAAGTTCATAGGGGTGTTCGACACCTAGTACCTAATGCCCGACTAGTATGGGAGCTTCTAACCCAGAAGTTCTCTAAGAGTGGTAGAAGCTAAAAAATAGCTTATTGCCTTATTCTAAAATCTTTGGCAGAGTGAAGAAAGAAAAGGCTTCTATCTAAAGAGAGTTGACTTGATTAGAATGACATTGGTAAATAAAATTACCAAGATGAAGTATCACGACAACGGCATGAGACCAAGTTTGGGGGAAAAATTTCTTTTCTAACATTTGTATAAAAGAAAGGGATGAAGGATGGAGACAAAGATGCAAAAAGTGAAGGTTGGAATCTAGGTAAATTTTAGCTTAAATTCTCCAATTATCCACCCAATAACCCAAGCCAAACTTTACAAGCCTAAAAGACCTAACTGATCTTGAAGGTTGTATTTACCTGCATTAGTAGAGACTAATATGAAAAACAAGCATATGGGACTTAAAAATGATATGCAGTAACTGTGTCAAATCCCAGAAGATTAACTAATTTAGCCAAGGAGAAAGGGAAAGAAGACCATCACACACTCACAGATCAAGATGAATTGATTGAATTGTTTACATTTCAGAAGTCATTAGTTTTGTTTTGTGATAGTAATTGAAAATGTTTCCTAAGTCTGAATTGACAACTGAATTTGAAACCAGCTGCAACTTACTAATTTCAATTTAAGAGGCTGATTAAAAAAGGATTGCAATGTAAAGTAGAAAAATGTCCCTAAAAATAAAGCTGAAGTGTTTGAGGACAAAGAAAATTTTCTTTTCTTTGGCAGGGACAAATGGCTTTAAGTTTGGGGGACTTTGATGAGTCTTAAACTCATCTATTTTTAATCCATTTTTCTAGCTTATTTCTAGTATATTGAGATCTATTTTGACGTCAAATTATGGATTATTCACCAACTTTGTATTTTGCAGGTTTTGATTCAAAAATGAGAAAAATCCGTGAAAGAAGAAAAAAAGAGCAATTCTGGCTTGAGTCTATGTGTGAGCTTTATTATGTAGCTTAAATGTCAGCCCGAAATACTAGCGAAAAATGTCTGGCGATTATTTCTTAAATATAGCACGGGAAATTTTTACTTTAAATCGTTCCATGAAGTAATGGAATGCGGTGGGTGACTTGTTAGCGATGCTTGGTATATCACTGGTGAGAGTGGGAACAAGCGCTGACTGGTGCTTCTTGATAACTCCATTGTACTTGATCGTGTCGCGGACTTGAGAGTTGGTCAGATGCATGTTTAGTTCTCATTAGGTAACCCGTGGAACAAGATGTTAGACATGCAGCAAAGTGGCCGACTTGACTGAAGTTGTTTTGCACGAATAGGTGGTCGCCGATGAAACATGAACAACGTGGGTCATTAGAGCAAACTCCTCTAGCGACATGAATGGATGTCGGCTATATAAGCGGCTGGTGCTTGATTCCTTCCGTTATTCCCATTTCGGCCTCTTTGTGCCTCGTTTTGCTCAATGCTAAGATCCTGCTCTTCATTGTCCGCCATGTTTACTTGAATTCTAATCTGTTCGGTTCATTTGTTCTCGCGTGCTACGTAAGCGTTCTTTCGGCTCGGGATCAAGCCCGGATGTTGGTGGCTGATCTCGCCGTTGCATGTACTCACTTTGAAGCCTAAAGCTTTGCAATCACACGAAACAACAGAACCGACTTACCGGCGCTTGCAATAACAAAAAAATTCGGAGTAATATCTAATTGCTTTATTCTCTATATCACTCTAAACCTATCCCCGACAGCGGCATAAAAGCAATGAGGCGAAAGCGTGGTGTGTAAAATGTACGCCTATGTGCGCAAGTGCACGCATTAAGCTAGTAATATAGTGTACCAATGGTACGGATATGAATCCCACAAGGATAGGTGTGTTTGATTACGAGAGATTTGCTTTTCAAATATTATGGATATGTGTAATGTGTGAAAGGAGCCACGCTTATCGAATGTAATAAACTACTTAATTGAATGAATTACTATTTAATGGGGGTAGGGTTGTCTCCCCACCGCCACTTCGATAGTTATTTCTTAAGGTGATAATATTCAATCTATTTATGATTTAATGTGCTTAAAGTGATCTGCTACGAGATACCCTCTCTCGGAGTGTGTCCTTTATCTCGCTAATTAGAATTGAGTGTATCTCTGCCCCAACAATTTCAGAATGCTTAATTGTTCTAACCTTAATTGCCACCTTCGGGATGGGAATATCTACATTCTGAATCAACCAAAGGCTACTCTACTCATATCCCTGATATCCTCATCTCGAATCTCGGATCCTCTAGTAGCAGTCATACTAATGCGTAAACATTACCATGTAATTGATCCACGGATGTAAAAGCGATTGATAATGAATCATAAATCAATGAATAATATAAATTAATAAACTTTAATCCATTCCAAGCGTGACGGGGTTCAACGATACCTAGGTATAGATCTAGAACATAATGACTAAGAAAATACCAATATAATGATATAACAAAACATCGAGTTCTAATATCAAAACAAAGAGAATACAAATCATGGAAATATCTCCATATCGATGTCCTGCCTTTCCCGATTTCATACTGGTTTTGTAAAATTCCCGATCTCCGATACCCCTCGAATTCCGTTCCCATTTTGCAATGATTGGGGGGAGAACTGGCGGCGTCGGCTCGATTACAGCGTCGCGATGTTGAAGGCGTCGCGGCGTTGAGAAGTCGCGGCGTTGCGGCTGTTGACACGATGGTTGACCCGGCGTCAGCGGCGTTGGGGCGTCCCACGGCGATGAGTGCGTCGCGGCGTTGGGGCGTCGCGGCGTTCCGGAACTATCTTCATGCAATGCCTCCCATGCTGCTCCAGAAATTGCGCTGTGTGTTTGCCTTTTTGTTCCAATTGCACGCATGTAAACCAAATGCCGTCGGGTATCCGATACAAATTATGTATTTAGATATAAAATAAATGGGAAAAGCGTAAGACCGGCGCGAGGTATAACACAGTGTTTTTTTAAAGGAAAACTCCATCCACCCCCAAACTTAGTTTCTTGTCCCCGAGCAAGAAGCCCGACTCTAAATCTAACTCACACTCTATGTACTAAAGTCTAACACGAGAAGGTAATGCTCCTAAATGCGATAGATAAGGTATCGAGTGGGCGGAGTCACACTTACACTTAGATTATTTTGAAGTTCAAGGTTCGCGCGGGTGTTGAATTTCGATGGGAACTAGGTTGACCTTCGGTGAAGTCGGCTGGTACGCCAGTCTCACGATATATTCAATGGCCTTTCCTTAATGACCCTATGTGCGTATAAATAAATGACTGGCGCCAAGAAGCAAGTTAGCGCCCCCCAAACTTGAGCTCAATTCACCTAATTGGGAAAATCTAACTACAAAATGATCGGAACGCACCGTTTTCAAAGCTAATATATCTACTCACTACATGGAACAAACTAGTGCCCATATAAGGTTTTGTGTTTAAAGTGTGTCATGTAGCGAAGTTAGTTAGGTGACTCCCCACCCGAGTTAGTTTAGAGCAGGGCATTTGATTCCCTCGAGCGTCACCCGAACACTCAACTAAGGCCAAGGGCCTAAGTTGTGAAACTTCCATCATACGTCCGCACATGTAGCAGGCGGTGAATCCAATGGCTCGACCCGGTTGGCTGGGGAGCATTAGGCTTTGAAAAGGCCCCTCGGTATGCCGGGATTCGATTGAAGATCTACTTATTCTATCCACAAGCCTATTATATATATATATATATATATATATATATATATATATATATATATATATATAAATTTTTTTTTCCTTTTTTTAGTTACAGGACCGGCGATCCTCTTTTATTCTGATGTCCCATCTCTTTAGTGTTTAGAGAGATTCCGCGGTTTGTTGAACCTTGGGTGGTCGGGCTCGGTACTAGGCATACCACTAGAGATCATACGTGTGTGGGTCGCTGATAGGCTCCTTAAGAAATGGTTTCTTGAATCTTTAGATGACTCACTATGCCTCCTTCTCCTATTCAACCTAATTCAGACATTATTGACAGTCTGACCTTTCTTTGTTGTACTGGGGGCTGGATTCGGCTTCTGATTTGATCCTATTCTAAAGCATGGCATCACATACATACGACTCCCCTGAACACGACACACCTACACATGTATATGATCTACCTAAAACACACACAGACTAAACACGAACTCAATATCCTAAGATGAGCAATTGTAAATGAAACTAGCGAAATGTAAACTAACTTCTGTAAAATGTAACTAACATGCATGAATAAAAACACTCTGACACTCAAAAAGCGTCTGCAAACTAATCTCATAAAGCAGAATTAGCACCCACACACCCTCCCCCCCCAAACAAAAATATCCATTTGCAGCTTATTACAAAACGATGGGGGTAAAGAGAACTCCCCAGTGATCTCAGGGTCAGCTGCGGTGGTGGCGATGGTGGGGCGGATGGTGGAAGAATGAGGAGGCGGAGCAAGGCGAGCTGGAGGTATTCTTCTTTGAAGAATAATCTTTGGTTGGCGACAGTCTTACATCAAAGCGGAAGCGCCTCCATATCCTGTGTGAGGAGGTTCGATGATCTGGGTCTAGTCCCGAGAATGGGTCTGGCGCTCGATTAAGTGAAAGCAGGGTCCTGGTCGGGTGAGGGGCGGGGGCTGGCGTAGTGGTGGTGGAGTGGGTGTGGGATGAGGGGCGCCCAATGTCTCCACTGGGATCGCCCGAGGGGAGTCAAAGCGGGCTTGATAGTCATGAAGCTCGTCCTCGTCCAAGGGCTCATGGCCAGAATCATAGACCCCCTCAAGTCGTGGTACACCCGGTTTGTCCCTCTTAACAGATATGGTTTTGATGGGGTTTAACCACGCCTCATTGTCGTCTAGGGGCACCCCGGCTCGTTTGCATAAGCCAAAGATGAGGAAGCCCCAAATTCATCTTAGCGTCCACACATTATGGAGGATAGCATCCTGCATAACTGCTTGACATCAAAAGGGATATCACGGATGATGGCATAGTTGAAGCGAGACAGCTTGGTTGTCAACTTTCACACCGCGTTCGTCGTCGGAATAAGGCGGCGTGATGAAGTGATGCCGGACACCTTTGGGATATAGGCCAAGTGCTTGACCTTGAAGTGAGCGCATGGCCCTCACTATTGGTTCCCTCACAGGCCATGGTCCAGAGGCCGAATGTGATCTTTCGGGGGTAGTCGGGGCGCTTGTAAAGCCGATCAAATGGCTCTGAGGGGACATGATTCAGACTATAATAACTATTGATCGACTTCGCACTAAAGTCGACCAATACTCCTAACTTTCGAACCTTTTGGCAGCGTGAGAGGCGAGGTGAAATTCTCGCACCACACTCGCCAGCCATTGGATGAGGTGGTTGGCAAAGTGCCCGCCATCCCTTGGCCGCGATCGTCTTCCGGAAAAAATCATCAGGGTGGTGAAACCCCTTCTCTTTGATAAACGATCGGTTCTTGCAGATGGTGCCGAACCGATCGGCGACACCCTCATTCACGAACCGCGTGACATCATAATTGGGGTTAGGTCCTGTTGGACCGACCAAGCAGTAAACAATTCTGCGCTTTCGGTTTTATTGGAAGCGGGACCTCGGTGCTAGTGGGGTAATGCAATGGGATGGCACAAGTTAGCTACCAAATGACCTAGACAATCTGACAAACACCTAGAGTGCACGAGGAAAACGAAATCCTAACTAAGTGTACGGTGACCCTAAATGGGACCCGACTGAAGAGCCTAAATGAGACCTAAATGTGAACCTAAATGGGGACTCTAGACCCTATGGTGATAATGAGACCGAGTCTGAGACCTAAGTGGAATGTAGGGTGGATACGTGGTGACAGTGGGCCCAGGTGTGTGATGGTGGCCGGTGGTGTGCGAAAGAGAGAGTGTCGGAGGGGCCCGATATGTTGGCCTCACGTGGTGTGAAATAGGGACTCCGTGGGGGCGGTGTGGAAGGTTGTGCGGGAGGGGCTGGGGTTCGGGGCGGGGTGATCACGGGGTAGGGAGGAAGATCAAAATGGAACGTGTTTGGCCTTAAAGCGAGACAGCGTCGCGACGTTCGGGAACCAGCGTCGTGGCGATTCTGAGAAGGGACATATGCGGCGTCAGCGGCGTTGATGCGCCAACGTCGCGAAGTTCGAAGGATGTGACTAAACAAGCGTCGCGACGTTCGAGAGATGTTAAAATCAGCGTCGCGGCGTTGGGAAGGCACTCGCGTCGCGGCGTTCGGAGGGTGTAAAAATCAGCGTCGCCCAACATTGGGAGCGCGCGTCGCGGCGTTCGAGGCACTTCCGAAAATCGCGTGCGACGTTCGAATCTCGCGTCGCGGCGTTCGGAGAAGGGTAAAATTGGCGTCGCGGCCGTTCTGAGAAAGGCTTAAAATGCACGTTCGCTGACCCATATCTAAGATAGAGAAACTCCTCTTGTAAATGTATGACTCACGGGCGTTTGTAATGCTCTGCGTAAGCGGATCCTCTCGACTACTACGTTCGCAGAATCCCGAAAGTAAACAACGAAAAAGAATCTGTTTACGAGACAAAATCGGCAAACCAACATAAGCGGCGACATACAATAAAAATTTAACTTTCGAAAAGGAAAATTTAGAAAAACTTGGGTTGCCTCGAAGCGCTATGTTTAATGCCGTTGCTTCGGCGACCACGAATCTCAATGTGCTCGGGGGCTAGGAAATATTATAATACGCTGCGTAGCCGTGCGATGCGATTCGAAGGGAATGATGCAGCATCATTATGAACTGCCTCAATCTGGCTTCCAGCGTTGGGTGGTATTTGTGAATGCCATTCTCGGGATGTATAATACGCGCCATGTGAAAAGACCTTGGTTACTGTGAAAGGTCCGGACCATCTAGACTTCAATTTCCCCGGAAAGAGTTTTAGACGGGAATTAAATAAGAGGACTTGTTGTCCTGCTGTGAATTCCTTCCTGGTAATGTGTCTATCGTGCCAGGCTTTTGTCTTCTCTTTGTAAATGCGGGCATTTTCATAAGCACGTTCAGTCGTCTAGTTCAACTTCGAGTACATGTGATCGCTTCTCCGCCAGGCTAGTGTCTTGTCCATGTTCTTGTCGAGTTGCCCGATTAGGCTCGATGCTCCAATTCCTCTTGGAAGATGTCATGCTTTACCATACACAAATTACGAAGCGACATACCTAAAGGAGTCGCCCAAATGCTGTGCGGTATGCCCAGAGTGCATCTTCAATCTTTTAGACAATCCGCTTCCCCAGAAACGTGCTTTGTTTTCTCGAATGGACTTAATTTCTCGATTTGATACCTCTGCTTGCCCATTTGACTATGGGTGGTATGCAAGGGATGTACGATGGCGTACCCCATACTTTTGCAAAACCTTGTCAATCACCTTATTGCGAGAAATGAGTCCCATTATACGTGATGGAGTTCGAGGTGTTAAGCGTGAGAATATGTGGTTGCGAGAAGTGAGCCACGACCGCGGCATCGTTGGTGCGGGTGAAATTAGCTCAACCCGCCCGAGACATAGTCTACGCCGCGGGATGTACAGGTTGTTATAAGATGAGGGAAATGGTCCCATGAAATCTATCCCCATAAGTCAAACAATTCTACTTCCAAAATGGGATGCATTGGCGGTTCGTCCTTTCTAGAAATGCCTCCCATTCGCTAACATTTGTCACATGTGGATACGAAATGATGAGCATCTTTAAATAAGGTAGGCCAGTAGAAGCCTGATTGAAGCACCTTGGCTACTGTTCTCTGGCCACTAAAATGTCCACCACATGGTAGAGTGTGGCAGTGGTTCAGAATACTGTTCATTTCATCTCCGGGCACACATCTCCGGGATCACTTGATCGTCTGTAGAGTATTGGCTCCTCCCAATAGTAGTGTTTCAAGTGGGCGAAAAACCTCTTTTACGTTGATAGTTAAAACTCGGGAGGACACTTTGCTTCTGGAAATAATTTACAAAATTTGCAAACCATGGAATTGCTTTCTTGTCATTGATAGCTAAAAGTTGTTCGTCAGGAAAATCGTCATTCACTTGAACTTCATCACTAGCCCCTTCCAATCGTGAAAGATGATGCCACGAGGTTCTCGGTGCCTTTCTTGTCTTTAATCTCAACGTCGAATTCTTGCAGCAAAAGAACCCACCGGATTAATCGGGGTTTGGCATCTTTCTTAGTCATCAAGTACTTAATGGCAGAATGGTCAGTGTGAACTACGACCTTGTTACCAATCAAATATGGTCTGAATTTGTCGAAAGCAAAGACGATAGCCAATAGTTCTTTCTCTGTAGTGGCATAATTCAGCTGAGCATCATTCAGGGTTCTACTGCATAGGGTGCACGAAAAATTTTCTCGTTTACGCCTAACGCCCCAATCGCAAAGTCACTTGCGTCACACATAAGCTCCAATGGGAAGGACCAATCTGGGGCTACGACAATAGGAGATGATACCAGCTTATCTTTCAACACTGAAAATGCATGCAAACACTGCGCATCAAACTCAAGGGTCGCGGACCAGAGATTAGACAATGGCTGCGATGCGAGAAATCTTTGATGGCGCTATAGAATCGGCGTGGCCTAAAAAGCTTCTAATTCCTTTCTTACATTGAAGTGGACGTAACTTTTCAATTGCTTCAATCTTTGCTTTTTCTGTCTACCTCTATCCCTCTTCTTTGAAATCCGATGTCAGTACAATGCCTCTTGTACCATAAAATGGCACTTTTCCCGATTGAGCACAAGATTGGTCTTCGCATCTTGCAATCTGAGATCTGGGATTTTCCAGACGGTACATCAAATGAATTTCCCTGTACTGAAAAATCGTCCATAAAGATTTCGATTGTCTTCTCAACCATGTCGGAGAATATGGCCATCATACATCGTTGGAAAGTGTCTGGCGCATTGCACAGCCCAAAGGGCATCCGCCTGAATGCGAATGTCCCATAAGGACAAGTGAATGTCGTCTTTTCCTGATCTTCAGGGGCTATAGCAATTTGATTGTAGCCGGAATAACCATCCAAAAAGCAATAGTATTCATGACCATTGTCGATCCAGCGTCCCCAGTCTAGAAAGCGGCAATGGGAAATGATCTTTTCGGGTGGCTTTGTTCGAGTTTCAGATGTGTCTGAGATCCTCCCTTCTTAGTTCACCTTGTGAGTTGTTCCTCCTTCTTAGGTACCACTTGGCTTGGATAGCCCATGCAACCCCATCTGAAATGGATAAATTACCGAGTATCTAGCCATTTAATACTTCCTTTCGGACTACCTCTTTCATTATTTAAGTTCAACCTCGCTATTTGGCTTCCCGCGGTTTGCCCTCTTCCAGCAGAATACGGTGCATGCACATGGAAGGGCGAATCCCTTTTAAATCGGCTAGAGACCATCCGAGAGCATTTCTGTGATCTCTAAGGACCCTCAATAATTTCTCCTCTTCTAGTTCAGTCAAAGATGCTGAGATAATCACTGGTAGAGTGGATGCTACCCCAAGGTATGCATACTTCAAATGGCTAGGTAGGGGTTTTTGTTCCATCTTGGGTGGTTGTTCCACCGATGGCATTGGCGTTTTAGCTCCTTCACCTAGAGATTCGAAGTATTTCCTCCTATTGGGTATGAAAGAGTCCATCCATTTAACATATTCCTCTGCCTCTTCGCTCATGTTCTCATAATCATTCTCTACTAGGCTAGCCTCGAAGATCGGTGAGACCCTTTGGGTGCAGACACTATAGCCTCCACTATTTTACGCCATGAAGCACGTATCACTTTCGAGGTGTCTCCACGGCTTCAAACACGTTGAACTTTGCTTCATCTTCACACTCTCAATTTAGTTACTCCCCTCCCGAGACATCAATCATACATACTGCCCGATGTGACAGTCTACCCAGATTATGGGTATTTCTTTATCTTCTTCCATATCTAATACAATGAAATCTATTTGGGAAGATAAACTTGTCAGCTTTCCAGGACATCTTCTATTACCTCTCAGTGCTTCAAGATCTGTCGACAAAAATTTGAAGTGTATTTGTAGTTAGACGGGCCTCGCCTAATCCCAGTAGTTTAAAAATGGATAAGGGCAAAGTTAATGCGCTTTGCTCGCATAGAGCTCTCTCAAAGATAGCATTTCCAATGGTGCATGGGATAGTGAAACTGCCTGGGTCTTTAAGCTTTTGCGGCAGCTTCCTCTGAAGTATGGCACTACATTCCTCAGTTAAGTTAAGCATTTTGAGAAATCGCCCGATCTTACCTTACGGGACGAATGCTTTCATAAATTTTACATAGGTGGGCATGCGCCGGAGCATCGACAAACGGAATATTGATGTGGCTGTAACTTTTGAACACTTCCATGAATTTTGTAGGCGCTTATCCGGCTTATGCTTCTTTAGAGCGTTGTGGGTAAGGAATTGGTAAGTTTGGCCTTTCTTGATGATGGTTTCTCTGATTTATTTCTCATTAAGTACATTCCTTTTAACATTATCGTGCGCCGAGTTTGGATGACTCTCGATCTCCACCTCCTCTATAACTGGGGATTGCTCTTGTGTCTCCAATTCCTTACCACTTCTCAGCATGACTGCTTTAACGTGTTCATTCCCATCTCTTCTCGGGTTCACTTCTGAATTGCTTGGTAAGGAACCCGGTTGCCTTTCTGTCAATAGGTTGGCCATTTGACCCATTTGTACCTCCAAATTTCTTAGTTGTGCCGCTTGATTGTTCAATTGGGTTGCCTGTTGCTGCATATTCGCCTTGGTCTCATTCATGGCGAGTGGGAGGTCGACATTTGTCACGGGCTTGTTAAGTCCACGCTTTCTCGAGGAGGAGGTTCCTTAACTCGGTTCGATGGCATATTGTTGAGTGTCCTCCATCCATACCCTTGATTGTTACATTGTTACGATTCGATTATTCGCCCATGGCCTTGATTTTGATTCGATAATTGTTTATCTTTTGTCGCTTCTTCTTGTGATTGACTCACGATTGAACCTTGACACGTCACTGGGCTGCTCTCTTTGTTTGGTTTCTTTGTTGACACTCTGTGCTGTTGTGCTTTTGTCCTCCACGGAGATTCACACAACTCCATAGGTTAGTGTATGGCATTAAGTGGCACCCTTCTTCATCCTAGTTAAGCTGTAGTCGGGTTATTAACATGATTGACCAGTTATTCAGGACCTCCGTGCATCAGAGTGCCACCCGTGGCTTTGGGTGTAGTCTTCTCCCTAGGCCCGTGATTTGTGTTGATCCACGAAGCATACCGGAAATTTCATAAGCTTAATTAGTGGTTTTCAGCCCCAGAATTTGGGTGCTCCTCCCGGTGAGGGCATCAATCAATGTTCTCGTTGCATTCTGAGACCGACCTTAGAAAGTATGGACGCATCCATCACGGTCGATCTGTGATGTAAGGCGCTCGTAATAGTTCGTGAAATCATCCCATGCCTGCGAGTTCTCCCCCTCCCTAATTGTCAAAGTATTGATCTCTTGCCTGAGTTGTGCCGATTTTGAAAAGTGGAAAAGGCTTGGTCGGAATTTTTGCACTTCATCGTTCCATGAAGTAATGGAATCTGGTGGCTGACTTGTTAGCCAATGCTTGGCTCTATCGCCTAGTGAGAGTGGGAACAAAGCGCGACTGAGTGCTTCTTGTTAACTCCATTGTACTTAGTCGTCTCCCGCGGACTTCAGGAAGTTTGGTCAAATGCATGTTTGGATTCTCATTAGGTAACCCGTGGAACAAGATGTTACGAAGCATCGTAAAATGTGGCCGACTTCAACTTCGAAGTTGTTGCTGAATAGGTGGTGCTTACGATAGGCTGTCTGACGGCGGTGGGTGGTGAGACCAAACTCCCTCTAGCGGCATGAATGAATCATCCCGGGCGTATAAGCGGCTGGATGGCGGTTCTTCGTTATTCCATTTGGCCTCGTGCATCGTTTTGCTCAATGCTAAGATCCGCAGCTCTTCATTGTCCGCCATGTTTACTTGAATTTGTCTACTGTTGGCTGTTTGTTCTCGTGTTACGTGGCAGCGTTCTTTACGGCTCGGGGATCAAGCCGGATGTTGAGTGACGATCTATTTGTTGCATGTACTCCCTTTGAAGCCTAAGCGCGATCACACAGAAACATAACAGACAACACAGCACTTGTAATAACAAAAAAATTCGGAGTAATATCTGGTAGCGCATTCTCTATATCTTCTAAAGCCTATCGACGTAGCCAAAAGCAGCGGGCGAAAGCGTGGTGTGTAAAATGCATCTTTGTAATGCGTAAGTGCCGCGCGTCGCTAGTGATATAGTGTACCAATGGTACGGATATCGATCCACAAGGATAGGTGTGTTGATTACAGAGATTTGCTTTTCAAATATTATCTGGATATGTGTAATGTGTGAAAGAGGTACTTATGTCCCGAATATAAACTAAACTTCGCCAATTAAGATGAATTACTATTTGCTTAATGGGACTAGATGTATATGTCACCCACATACTTTCAATGGATTATTTCTTAAAGGTGATAATATTCAATCTATTTATGATTTAGCTGTGGCAGGTGATCTTGCTTCGAGATACCCTTTCTCGAGGTGGTCGCCTATCTCGCTGTAGAATTAGTGTATCTCTACCCTAACTGGTACTCCAATGCTTAATTGTTAACCTTAATTGCCACCTTGAGGATCGGAATATCTCTATTTACGAATCAACCAAAGAAGCTGCTCTACTCCATATCCTAGATGCAATACTCATCTCCACCGAATCTCAGGATCTCTAGTATGATCAGCACACTAATCTTGTGAACATTACCATGTAATTGATCCACATATATAAAGCGAATGATAATGAATCATAAATCAATGAATAATATAAATTAATAAACTTTAATCCATTCAAACGTGACGGGTTCATGAGTACCCTAGAGTATAGATCACAGAACATAATGACTAGAAAATACCAATATGTGATATATAAAACATCAGTTAATATCGAAACAAAGAGAATACAAATCGAATCTTATAGGATGATGTCTCTGCTCACGATTTCCGCGCCCTGGTTTATGATTCCGATCTCGATCACCTCGAATTCCGTTCCATTTGCCTTTTAATGATTGAGAGGAGAACTACGCGTGTCGCTGCGTTGCGGCGTGGCGACGTTGCCGCTGTGACTTGCACGATGGTTGACCTGGCGTCGCGGGAGTTGGGCGTCTGGCGTTAGGGCGTCGCTGACGTTGGGGGCGTAAGTGGCGTTCAGTTATCTTCATCTTGGCCTCCTTCTGCTCCAAAATTGCTTTGCGGTTGCCTTTTTGTTCCAATTGCACCTGCATGTAAACCAATCACCAAATCGGGTATCCAGCCACAAAAATTACGTATTTAGATATAAAATCGCCAGCGTAAAGACCGGCGCGGGTATAACCCTAAGTGTTTAGGCACTCATCAGAGT
>JAEQBH010001634.1:600000-750009 GCA_016808115.1 Tetrastigma voinierianum
TTGAACTCCAAGAGTGCTCAAATACCTGCAAAACAACCAAAAATACCCTCTAAATGGCATAAGTGCTACTAAGAAGACTAGAACACTTCAATCGGGTATAAATGACATGATTAATGCACAAAAGCACTCAAACCTATCTAATATAGGGTTCAAATAGTACTGGGGCACTAATCGGCATCGGGTAGATAATGGGAAAATTTGCTGCAAATCACCCGCTTCCACCTTCTTTTCACTTATCGCTCTTCAGCTTTGTACTTATTGGACTTCTCAATCTTGGCTTGATTCATCTTTTTTTGAATTCTTTTCCGGGAATTCTCGATTTATCGCACTTTATTCGTGCTAGTTTCGTTTCTATAACTCTTTGCTTATGTTTTTCTAAGGTTTAATAAGGCAATGTTTTCAGGCATGCAAACGGAGGGACTGATACCCTTCAGATCCTCAATTGACCAAGCACAGCTTCCTTTGTACTTTCAATTTCCAACAGTTTTATGTTCTTTTCACTACTACCAAATGATAAGGGATGACTGTTTCTTTTCTTGTTCTAAGGAATTACATATTTCAAACAGATCTGGCAATTCTTTCAATATTAACCCCTTTGCACTAGTTTCCTACTCAGTAGTTCGCTCCCTTCGCCGCATACTTCATCTTGACTGTTTTCATTTATGCTTGAGACTGTTTCTTTGTTATACAATTGAAGGCAACATTTCACAATCAATACTCTCAAGATACTGAAAATTCATCTCACTTCATTTATGTATCGTCAAGAATACATCCAAATCTGAATCACTGAGAAGACTATTGCTTAAGCAACCCACAACTTTATGCATCTACATCAGGATGTTCCAAACTCCTATTAAGATTAAAGTGCACTGCTTCATTCCCCACCCTTAGTGTCAGTTCACCTTTCTGCACATCTATCAAGGCAGCTCCAATTGCTAAGAAAGGTCTTCCTAGCAGCAAAGGAACTTGGGTGTCTTCCTCCATCTTCATAATAACAAAATCCACTAGGAAGATGAATTTTCCCACCTTGACAAGTACATCTTCAAGAACACCTTCTAGTTGTGCCATTGATCTGTCAGCCATTTGTAATGTGATTGCTGTTGGGGTAAGTTCCCCCAAACTTAGTCTTTGCACCACTGATAGAGGCATCAAATTTATACTAGCACCAGAATCACACAAGGCTTTCTTGAATTCATATTTCCCTATGGAGCAGGGAATGGTGAAACTGCCAAGGTCCTTCATTTTCTTGCTTAGTATCTCCTTCAGAAATTTTGCATAAGTAGGCATTTGGTTTATTACCTCTAGAAATGGGATATTGATTTCTGTTTTCTTGAAAATGTCCAAGAATCTAGAAAGTCGCTTCTTCCCATTCAAGCCTGTGGAAATGGCAATCGTAGGTGCATGTTGGTACTCTTCCTTCTCGTTCGCCATTACCTTCAGCCGCCTGCTCTATATGCTCTCTCTCCTTCCTTTCTAGTCTCTTCGCTTTGCCTCAGTCTCTTCTTTTTCCTCTTTCTTTCTTTCGTTGTTGTACCCACTTTTCCCACTTCTTAATTTAACTGTGCCATGCAAGACTTCTTGATTTTTTTGGTGTCACTAGGAATGTACCTTACTCCTGATTGCATATTATGGCCAACCGCCCTACTTATGTCTCCAAGTTTTTCAACGAGGCACTCAGACTTTCCGAAATACTGAGTATCAGACTTGAAAGCTCAAGTCAGACGCTTCTGTTCATGGAAGTGTATAAGTCTCTTTGTTGTCCCCACTAACTACAGCATTTGTTCTTCAGTTGAGTCCTCCTATGACCCCCGATAATCATTTCTCGCTCTCACCCCCTCGATGTCACACATGGAACCTCGTGGTCAGTTGGAGCATCCCCGTTAAGGATTCCTCCGTCCATGCCTGGGCCTTGTAATGCCCCCTCCACCATATGAGAAATTCTCATGGTTCCTCGCTACGACCAGAATGTGTGGGCAAAGTTAGGATTGGGCTTCTAAGTCTTGTAATTTCTTGGTTCATTCATGTACTTAACCTCCTCACACTAAGAATATTCTTCCAAGGGGTACTCAGCACTTCTTCTCATTGCTTCTCTTCCACTGCTCCTATTTCATGAGCAGTGTGCATTTTTCTTTCCTGTTTGTCCATCCTGTGCATGATACATCTAACTTTGCCTCCATGGTTGTCATTTTACTCACCCATGACCCCCTTTTCCTCTCGTTTATTACCCTTGAAAACTCGGGATGGAGCTTTATATTGCACTTCGGGCTAGGTCTTCTATAAGATCTCTAGCCTCTTCAGCGATCTTTCTTTTGAATGCTCCATAGCATGAAGCATCGAGCATGCCTTTAGATGTATCATTTACGTGGTATGATACACTATATCCATCTGCTTTAAATCAATTCCATGCATAGGGCACCTCTTCAACAAACCTCTCGAATCTCTCTCTCCCATGCTTAAGTATATAGGCTCTCACTTCCCTTGCTGATCACTATTATCCCTCTTTCTTCTCCTCGAGGCGAGAGGATCGGGAAATAACCTCGCTCTAAGTATGCTTCACCAACTCTTCCTAATTATCAACCCGAACTATGGTAATGATTCATACAAAGTGGCTGCTATATCTCTTAAAGAAAATGGGAAAAGATGCAATGACACCTCCGTCTTACACCATTCAAATTTCAATCAGATTGCCATCCCGAGAAATTCACCCAAGCGATCAAGCCAGTCTTTCGTGGGGTGACTAGTGACCGAAGGTCGCTACACCATTGTTATCAAAGTCATTTTAGTTTCAAGTTATTTGCATCCATAGTAGGTCGCCTTATCATGCACATTCTTCCTCGAATGATAGGCCTCCCGTAAATCCTCCATCGTGGCCGGCACAGGAGGCCTTCTCTCGCTGCCGTCCTCGTCCTCCTCGGCCTGTCATATGTCTCTCATCCGCTATAAACGCTTTTTTTTGCTCTTTTAGTCTTTCTTAAGCTTATGAGTGTTCTTTCTAATTCAGTGTCTACTGGCAACTGGTCTGACTTCTATTTCCTATGCATTAAAGGATTTCCTAAAATTAAAACACACTCAGATTAATAGGATTAATCAAACTAAACAAAAAAAATATTTTCAACATGGCTTGTTAAAGATCAGTGGTTGGTGTAGCCACTACTTGTAAAGCTATTTTTGTTCATTTATTTTATAAAATGTCCAAATTAGCATTTCCCTCTTTTGTTAGAATATTGATCTATTTAATTCTTTCAATCCTCGACAACGGTGCCATAAAACTTGTTTGCCTCTTTCTATATAGACTAAACCTCACCACATAAGTAGTTACAAGTATTTTACACTTCTCTCTTTGCATCTATGTTACTTTAGACAACTGCTGATAAAATAATTCTTCTTATAAGGTTCATGATTAAAAATATGGGTCAAGTCTATGACACTGCAAGTGCACAGGTCATACAAGTAGTAAAATCTGAATGTAAGTCTAGGTATCATTCCCACATAGATTGGTAAGAGTTATAGATCAACTACCCCAACTACTAAAATTCTATGCTATTTGGACTAAAAACTCACAATGAAAGTTTTATCTAGAAAAATAAAGATCCTAGACTATTGACTACTGTTGAACTAAGACAAAACAAAAGTAAATGAATAAAAATAAATTGTAACTAAAATACTGGACTGAATCAATTTCCTGTGAAAAACGAAAACCATCATTGAATTACAATGAAACAATCAATTCCTACACTAAAGCATTGCTCGCTCGTAATGGATTCGAATTTGTCCAAGTATTTGTACCTTGAATTGATTTCTCCATATCTACTGGTTGAAACTCCTTGCTTCTCTCAAGACAAGATCAAACCAACTACCAGATTCCCAATTCCTTCGCAATATCCGAGTATTTTTCTTTCTCAATACTCTGACAATCTACTGATGACAAAGAAATCTTTTACATTTCCTTCTCAGGATTTTTTGCAAAGTTTCTACCACTTAATTGGTGGCTCAACCTCCAGATCTATTGGTTCGTCCCTTTCCCTTGATTATATCTCAGCTAACACGGGGTTAGGAACTTCCCTTTAGATTAAGGTGAACTCTATGATTATTTATATTGTTAAATACTCCCCTCTAACTTCAATTATGAGTGAATGGGGGATTTATCAAAATGAACTCTCAGAGCTCAGCAGTTCATCAATGGTAGTTTAGCATACCCAGAAAAGAATGCTCTCACTTCTCGTGAATCTTCATCCTCGTGGTCATGCAGGGCATCCCGGAAATCGTGAGCAAGATACATTCCTCAACCCGGCATTCTGTGACTACTATTGGGAACTTATCCATTCAAAAACGACACCTAATAAGTAAATCTAAACCCAAATAAGTTCTCCATGTTTTTGCAGGAAAGACTGTAGCTAAATGTAAATCAAATCCAAATAGAAGCCGCGTCTGACATCGTGACAGATATTAAGAAATGGAGCACTGATCACGTACAACCACTGTAATTGCAATAAAACTGAGAAGGAATGAATTCCATAAATTTGTCTAGATTTCATTAATTTTCAGGCAGTAATTTTAAGAAGAAAATAACATAAATAAAAATTCAGCTCCACTCGTTTCTGCAAAGTTCGCAGATTCAGATCCAGAAAAGAATTCAAGAAGAAAGAAATTAAAAATAAAAAAGTCTACTCTGAACTATACACTGAGTTCCTCTCCGTTCCCCTTTTTATGGGCAGTGAAGACGGAAGCTACTTTACTATTCTAACACTGTCTATTTATACTGTCAAAAGAAATTGGGCCGAATCCTCAAAAACTCCAGGTGTAATTCCCAAAAGAAAGCCCAGTTTACTGTCCTATGTTGCGACGTCGGGTCGATGTCATGACATGGATTTCTCTTTATTACTCTTGTTTAGTCGTGACCTTATTGCTTCTGTTGCGACCAGATTCCTTGTTGCTGCTTAGATTAATGGTCACGACATCGTTTGTAGACGCGACCATGTTTGCTCAATGTTTCTCAAGAGTTGATGTCGCGACCACCGTTTCATGTCACGACATCGTTGTCTTTCTCTTCTTCTGGTTTCTAAGTCGCGACCTCAGTTTTAGGTTGCAACCACATTTCTTTTTGTAGGTTGACTTCAGGTCGTGACTTTCTTTTTCTGGTTGCGACCTTGTTGGTGGTCTTCTGCTTTCACAGGTTTCAAATTTAAGTCGCAACCTCAAGGTGATGTTGTGACCTCTTTTGATGTCCATTTCTATTCTTCTGGTCGCAACCTCAATTCTTTGTTGCAACCAATTTCCTCCTTCCAACCTCTATTCCAGGTCACGACCTCAAGGTGATGTCGCGACCTCAAGGTGATGTCGCGACCTCATGTTGCTCTTTTTATGGCTGCATGTAGTCCCAATTGCTCAAAAGTAGTTGCGACCTGGATTTATTCTAATCAGCTCTTCTTCAGGTCGCGGCCCGAATGAGTGGTCGCGACATCGTTTGTGGTCCTTGATTAATAAATGGTCGCAACTTCAGTTTCTTGGCAAGGGCTTCGGTTGGCTTCGCTTCAGGTTGCGACCTCCCTTTTTGTTCTTAAACTCTTAATTTGGTTGGAACTTCAATCTTCCTGTTGAGACTCCAATTCATGTTTTTATGTCACGACCGCAACGACATGTCGCTACCTCAAATGGAGCCCTTTAATTAAAAACTAGTTGCAACTTTAATACGCCTGCAGAGACCTCTCAGGGTCATTGACGGATCCATGTAGCGATTATCGTATCACATCACGACCCCAATTATATTCATAATCAAGGCCGTGGATCGCAGTGGTGTCGATCAAGATCTTACCATAAAAAATTCCTTTAGTTTCAACCACACTTCCTTTGTCGCAACCTGTTTCACTTGTTGCCTTGGTCATTTTGGTCGCAAGCTCAACTTCAAGTCACGACTTTGCTTGCTAAGGTCTTCTATTTCTACCCAAAACTGACCGTGATGTCGTGACTTGAAATGACTGAACAAATAAGCCTCGTCAGACTGATTTTCAGTTATGACTTCATTTATGCTTATAGGCTGATCTCTTATGGTTTTTGCTGGGATTTTAGCTTCTGCTGTACTTTTCTGCAAAATTAAATTTGGAGTAAAAGATTCACATTTCTGCATACAAATCAACATTTATCTTGTAATATGCTCAGGAAAATGGATTAAAAATCAAATGAGTTTTTGGACTCATCACAACTCAAAGGATGTTTGGCTAAAGCCTCTAAACCTTGAAGTGGAGGGTTCTTAGGTAGGTTGATGAGGTTTGCAGGTGTTCCTCTGTTTTTCACGAAGCAGGTACTGGGTATTTATGTTTCAAACTTTGAAAACTAGATTTAAAAGCTATTTGATGTACTTTCTTTGGTCAATACTTAGCAAGCTTTTAGGGTTCGTATTCTTAATGTTGATACACTAACATCCACACTTGTCATTTATGAGCCATCTAGGGTAGGCTAAACTAGATTTCAACTTCAGGAATAGTTAATGCTCTGTAAATGCTATGTTTCAAAGAGGAATGGTACTAAGGGTTGGTTTTTAAAGTTAAACAAAGATCTGATTTTGAAATGACTATAGGTCATTTACCCTAATGCGAGGAAATAACCCGAGGACACCTTTGCAACCATATCATACCAAACTAGTGGCCCGAAACTTCAAGGACATCTTTTTATATTTCATTTCGAATTACCTCAGTTAGCATAGTGACAAAAACCACTGTTTTTGTACAAATCCAAAATCCAAACAAAAGCCTCACCATTTTGACTCATAAAAAAAAAATCATTTGTAAGACGAAAACCCATCCCAAAGTGTTAACTTAGGAGCTGCTATACGCAGTAGTTACGCTACGAGCGTTAGGAGTAGCTTGTATAGCCATTGTCGATCTTAACCCTATCAGGCACGAATCAAATGGTGTCGTTACCGGGGATTGTGCCTTACTACAGATGATGATTTGATGAGTACTTGTAATCCTCATTACAAGTATTGGTGACCTTTTAAACCTTTTTGAATTCCATTTTTAGAATTTTAAGTTTTTATTTCTCAGCAAAGCCACGCTGGGTCAGTTTTTTTTATGAATAACAAATATATTTTATTTCTTAGCTAACACTGATCTTTTTGCCAAGCCCAGTTGTTGTTCTTCGCTCTGTCTCTTTTCGTGTCACGGGTGTTTATGCATCACTAGGATAGAGGTATATCATGTAGATTGCAAAGAGTTAGTACACCAATTGAACAAGGTTGTCAAGTCAGTGTACACAGTGAGCAAATGGATCCTCTACCAAGAACAAAGAAAGTCAAGAAGGTGCTCCAGTGAATCCTATTAAAGATATGTGTCAATGAGGGACCACATACACCCTCCTAGGGTGAGTGCACCTTCCTGCATCATACCACTTTTCATGGAATGGAGAATGAAAATCCATATACGCATATCTGGGAGTTCGAGGAAGTTTGCACAACTTTTAAAGAAGGTGTGCCTGACATGGACTTGCTTAAGCTGAAAGCATTTCCTTTGACACTGAAAGACAAGGCCAAGATTTGGCTCAATTCACTGAGGCCGAGAACAATTAGAAATTGGGCCGATCTTCAAGCTGAATTTTTGAAGAAATTTTTCAGTACAACTAAGACCAATAGTTTGAAGAGGCAAATCTACACTTACTCGGCCTACGATAATGAGAAGTTTTATTAGTGTTGGGAGAGGTTCATGGAGACCATCAATGCATGTCCACACCATGGGTTCGATACATGGATGCTTGTGAATCACTTCTATGATGGTATGTCTCCGGTCATGAAGCAACTACTGGAAACCATGTGTGGAGGGGACTTTCTGAGCAAGAACCCAGATGAAGCCATGGACTTTTTGAACTATGTGGCTGAAACCTCCAAAGGATGGGATGAACCGAATCCAAGAGAGGTTGAAAAAATGAGGCCTTCAACCCACCAAAGGGGAGGCATTTATGCACTTTCCGAAGACACGGAGATGAAAGAAAAATTGACCACTTTGGACCCGAAGGTTGGAGGAGCTTGAAATGAGAAATCAGCATGAAGTGCAAGCAGTGATCGAGTTGCCTGCATCTCACCCAGCCTGTTTTAATTGTCAGTCAAGTAGCCATCTTGGGGAGCATTGTCCAATGGTTCCTTCAGTGAGGGATTTTATGCAGGAGGATGCCCATGTCTTAGGTCAGAATAAGCCAACGACAAATGCTCCATATGGCAACACCTACAACCCCAATTGGAGGAATCATCTGAACCTATTGATAGGCCGAAAGCGTGGTGTGTATAAATGTGTACGCCTATGTGCGCTGGGCGCACGTTGCCGCCTCAAGTAATATAGTAAAATTTGGCAATCTGATATCGGATCCACGAGGAGAAGTGTGTCGAGTACCGACTTTAAGCTTTAAATATTATCTCGACCTAAAATCGTAATGAATCTCGATTAATAAAAGAAAAAACTAATCCTATATTATTTGCTAAATCAATTACTTTATGAAAACTAGGTTTTGGCCTTCACCGTCACACTCGATGAATTTTAACCTAAATAGTTATTTATTTAATATTTCATATGATTTACGCCTAGCGGGTTGATCATGCCTACAAGATATTCTCGAGATATATCCGCCTATCTCGCCGTGGGGTGTATTGCATCTCTCGCTCTGACCCCCTCGAATTCGAAATGCTTAAATGTATAAACCCTAATGCCACGCTTGAACCCGAGATAGCCCTCATTCCCCGACACCAATCTGTTGCTTTAGATCATGTCCCTAGGAGTCATCATCTCTCGATCTCATACTCCTAGCAATGGCATGCCAAAGTTGGCCAAACCCTAACATGTAATTATTGCATAAATAAAGCAAGTCGATAAAAATCATACTTATATTAAATAAAAATGAAAATTAAACTAATCCATACAAGTGCAGTTAGGTTTTGACAAAACCCTAGAACGAAACCTAGAACATCTCTATGTGGAAGAAAACCATCAAAAGAAAGAGAAAAAAAGAGAGAGGATGAAAATAAACGATTTTGAGTGAAAGCCCCATCTCCTCTTCTTCAATCTTCTTCTTCTTCAAGCTTTTCCCCTTCAAGATGTGTGCCCTAGGGTGTTTCCACCCAAAGAGAGGGCTTCTCCCTTTCAAAACGTCTCAAAACCGCTCAAAATCGCCCTCCCCTCGACCTCGCGGTTTGAGCTTTAAACTTCCATTACAGCTCAAAATGGGCTAAAATCCATCCAAAATCGACCCCTAACGTCGCGACGCTGTTTCGTAGTTTCTCGCAACGTCGCTGATGTTGGTTCTCAACGTCGCTGACGTTGCTGCAGTCCCCTGTTTTGCTCCAACTCGTAAGGTCATAACTTTGCCATACTAACCCGATTTAGGTTTTCTTGGCGACCGCTGAAAGATCTTGAAGTGTAGAATCTCATCCATAGGCGACTTGATGCAATATGACATCATATGATTTCTGAAAATAAAATTACTGTAGCCTCCTGCTGAAGGTGCTGCAATGTTTGCTGGATTTTCAAGTTTTGGAACTTGCATAACTTCTTTGTTCGAACTCCAATTTTGTGTTCTGACATTCCTGAAAGCTCTTAGTTTAGAATTCATACATATAAATATTGCTTCAATTGGAGTTCATATGATATCTGGAAAACGTCAAAATACAGTAGCTGCTTCTGTAGTAGTTTTTCCACCAATTTTTAGCCAATTCCATCAAATGGATGACCCGATCATAAGTATAACTTTAAGAGCATTAGGGGCACTTATTTAACATAAAAACACTAGAAAAAATAACTAAAGTATAGGGATAAAATGAGTATTTAAGAGATACTCATCACCTATCACAGCTAAAACCCCGCATATGCTCCTAAGGATATCAAGAATGCTTAGCTCCACTTCAACACAAAGAAGAAGAACCTCCACCTTCTTCTCCCTCAAGCAGTGTGCAATTCTGAATTTAAGCAAGGTAGTAGATACCTTTGTGGAGGAACAAAAGGTGTTGAATGTTCAAACTAATCAGAAAGTTGAGACAGTAGAGAGCTCGCTCAACAAGAAAATAGACAATATGCATTCTGAGATCTCCAACAAATATGACAACTTGCAGTTCCATTTCCAAAGTTGTCTAACCAAAGAACAGTGGTTCCGAAAAAAAATTCCCTTCGAGACACAGCAAAAACTCGAGGGGAATGCACATAGGCCCACAAGGATCCTAATGCAAGAATTGATGAAGTCAAAGCAGTAGTGACGTTGAGAAGTGGTATAGAACTGAAACCAGCAGTCCTAAACCTAGCCAAGAAAGCTCCCATAGTGGTTGAACCACTAGAGGAAGAACAACCAACAGAGGAAGAGGTGAAACATAGTGTACCTCCTCCTTTCCCACAAGCACTTTGAAAAAGGAAAAATTCAGTTAACCAAACTGAAATTTTAGAAATACTATGGAAAGTCAAGGTTAACATCCCTCTTCTCGATATTATCAAGTCCCTACGTATGCAAAGTTTTTGAAGGACCTATGCAACGGGGAAAAGAGGTTTACGTGGAATAAAAAGGCCTTGTTGACTGATCAAGTGAGTGCCATCATCGAGTGCAAGACTCAAAGGAAGTATAAAGATCCCAAAAGCCCACAATCGCTAACACAGCGCACTTGTATGGAAAAGGCATTGCTAGATTTCGGGCAAGTGTTAATTCATCGTCATATACACAATAAAGTGAACTTAAGCCAACCACTATCACTTTGTCTCTAGCCGATAGTCCATCAAAATACCAAAGGGGACAAGCTGAGGACACGATTTGATCGGGTGGGACAAATTACTATCTAGTGATTTTGTAGTGCTTGATACCAACCCACAAGTAAGTAGGCTAAACCATGTGCCAATCATCCTAGGAAGGCCATTTTGGCCAATTTCCAATGCGATCATTAATTGTCTGAATGGGCTGGCGCGCCTAACCTTTGAAATATGACCTGTGAGCTCAATATCTTCCATCTTAGCAAAAGCACATGCACCAACAGGAGGATGACAGTGAAGATATCTGTGCGATGAGGCCATCCTTGAAGAACGTATTAACCAAGGAGTTGGTTGATAGTAATGAAGACCAACATGAGCTTCAGAAGGTGAGTCTACTGCATGGCCAATGGGGAAGAAAGGTGGAAGTGTTACCTCTACTTACTGGAAATGAGGAATAGGGTCCTCAACAGTTAGATCTTAAGCCCCTACGTATTGAATCTAAATGGTGCAATTTTCGAGGAAATGCATTATTCAGTAGTGATTTCACTATCAGCAATCCACAGAGGTCGGGCTTTGTTTCAAATCATCAGAACAAGAAAGAACGGATGGAAGATTTCCGATTTGAAAGGCATCAGCTCCAATCAGATGCACCCATCATATTTATTTAGAAGATGAATCGAAAGCAGTTCGACAGCCACAGAGGAGACAAAATCCGCATATGCAAGAGGTGGTACGAGTGGAAGTGTTGAAATTGCTACAAGCCGGCATGCATTGACTATAGAAGGCTGAATGAGGTGACGCGAAAGGATCACTCTCCTACACCCTTCACACTTCAGCTCCCAGAGAGAGGATCTGTCATCCCTTCATCGCTCGCATGGTATTCCTAAAATTTTATTTCCATCGAGATCGCTGCAGATGATCGTGACAAGATCACTTCTCACTTGTCCTTTTGTTACATATGCCTAAGAGACGTCTCTTCGTCTATGTAATGCCCCGATCACTTTCCGAAGATTGCATGCTTCAATATTTAAAGTGATATGGTGGAGCATATTATGAGGTTTATATGGATGATACAATCGCTTACTAGGGAAAGCTTCGATGAATGCCTCGGTCCGGGTTTAAATTGTCCCCTACGAGAATCGAAAAGAACCTAGTACTAAACTGGGAAAAATGCCATTTTATGGTAAATAAATGATGAGCTTAAAAGTCATCTATTTTTAATCAATTTTTCTGTTTGATTTTCATCTGAAAAGGAATAATTAATATGCAGAAATATGAAGAAACTCACCAATTTGTTATTAGTTGTGAGGAAAGAAAGAAGAAAAAGAGAAAATGCAGCAATTGGTGGAGAAAATGCAAGAAAACAAGGCATAAATGAAAGCAATCGGTTAACTAATGTTTCGCTGGCTTGCATACCCGGGGCTTATGTGTCGCGATATCAGAAAATTGAAGGGAAATTTGATGTGTCATGGCGTGGAACACAAGCTCCTAAGCAGCTTGAGGATTAACCGCAGACTTAATGAAAGACGTTCGCGACAACATCGCGGATGTCAGCGACAAAGGTTGAGGGCGACAAGAGAAGCACCGGGTTATGACAGTTTGAAAGGATGAAACCGTTGTGACTTGAGTCATGTCGCGACAAGAGACTGATGTCGCGACACCAAAAGCAACCATTTGAAGCCTCCAGAGACATAAGACGTGCTCAGTTGAAGGTTGCAGTTCCTTAAGCTGATGTCGCGACAAAGGATTGATGTTGCGACATCAGAAACCATTAGTTGAAAGCTGAAAAGACATGAGCTGATGTCGCGACAAGAGATCGATGTCGCGACATCGTGAACGGTCGCTGAAACTCCGCAGAGGTACGCCGAAGTGATGTCACGACAGCGATTGATGTCACACACGCCGTGAACCATCGCTTGAAAGTCGCAGCAGCTGATGTCGCTGACAAGAGATCTTATGTCGCGACATCGTGAACGCACAGCTGAAACTCGCAGAGGTAATGGCGATGTCACGGACAGTGGATTGATGTCGCCGGTTATCGTGAAACCATCGCTGAAAGTCGCAAAGACACATGAGTCGATGTCGCGATAAGAGATCGGCGTCGCCGGCATCGTGAACGCACGCTGAAACCCGCAAAGGTACGAGTGCGATGTCGCGACAGCGATCGATGTCGCTGACATAAGAAGACATCACGGAAGATGCAAAGACATGAGCTGATGTCGCGACAAGAGATAGATGTCGCGACATCAGGAACCATCAGTTCAAAGCCGCAGAGACTTAAGTTGATGTCGCGACATTGATTCCTTGTCGCGACATAAGATGCCTTCAGGAAACAAAGGAATGTCAGCGACTTGCTGAGCAAATGTCGCAAATAAGCTAACCAACTAATGTCGCGACAGGATTTGAGGTCGCTAATTCGAACAAGAATATGGGCCAACACTTGGAAATCCACAAAAGAATGTGCATTGGAATTAGGGCCCAATCGAGAAACCCTATAAATAAGCAAATACCCGTATGAGAAAAGCAGCGCCTGGTGCGCACAGGCAGAACGAAGATCTCGTACCAAGGCTTCATTTGCTTTTTTTTTCTTTTTTTTTTCTTTTATTTTGTTTTTTTTCTATTTCCGTCGTTTTAGATTAGATTATTTTCATCTTTCCTTTTTTTGTTTTATTTTCTGGATCTGGATGTTATCGTTTTGGAGCGTGTCGACACTTATTCTTTTGAAATTACTACTGAATGTTTAAAGCTCCTCGTAGACAAATTTCTGGAATTCGACTTTCCCAGTTTCAAATTGCAGTCGTTCTTATGATCGAGGAATTCGCCAGAAGGTGTAATTCGCACTGAGAAACCCACTTCCATTATGAATGCTATAATGTAACTTATCTTCCCTTTAGCTGTTTCCCAGCTTGTGAATTTCGCTTATGAATTTACTTATGGTTAAGTGGGTTTAACAAGTTTCGATCTCGAATACGCTCTTATACCCGTTTAAGATTTGTTTCCATCAAGCCTCGATTTCAAGGAGGTCCTCCGAGCATACAGTAAGGCATTCCTCGAGAGTTATGAACATTTCTTTGAAGGGTATATTAACCCCTCGCTATTAGAGATCTAATGAGCTTTTTAAGTTTACTTATAAACTTCTCACTCTGAAATCAAGAACGAGTTGGAATGAGTTATCCATTTAAACAAGCAGAGAGTTCACTCAATCTCTAATAGTGAAGCCAATCCCGTGTTAGCCGAGATCTAATCAGCCAGAGGGTGAGGGATCTTTTCTAATTTAGAGGAAGAGTAAACTGTGAAGTTGTATATCCTTTTCGACCAATAACTGGGAGCTAAGGATTACAAATTCATAAAACGGTATAAGTATCAAGAAAAGAAAAATACCTTATTACAAAACTCACAGTAGTCATCTAATTCCCCGTCTTCGAAAGAATCAGGAAAATTAGATAATGAATCAGAGTGTGGAGAGATCTTGAAACAGATCGCTAAACGCCTCGATGTATTTTAAACCCTAAATATGCAATTATCGTTACAATTACAGAATTGATACTTCACAATAGCAAAGAGTTCTTGATGTGTCCTCTAAAAGATAACTATTCCGCTTCCATTTATTTTCTTAACTATTCATTATTCTTTATTCTTTCGATTCCACCCTATTTGATCGTCGCTCTTTTTCCTCTTATACTTGTATATTTTGCGCCTTTTGCCGGATCACAATGTCATGTTATAGTCCAAATAGTATGGAGCTCAGTGAGTCGTGGTGGTAAATGATCTAGATTTCGGCATCTCTCGCGATCGATATCCTGACTTATATCCATTTTATTACTTGTCGACCGTGCACTCATAGGATATTGTGCCAAAACCAAAATTGAAAACAGATTTACTCTAAGAGATATTCGTTTATAGTAAAGTCAACAAGTTTTATGTGGCGCCGCTGTTTGTGATTCATTAGTTAATAGCCTGGTAATAGGTCATAATTTTGTATATGTCTTTGTCACCAACAAGTTTTATGATGCCATTGCCGGATCGAAATAATTTAGTAAATCAATATTCATCGAAAAGAAGGAAATGCCACTTGGACATTTTGAAGAAAAGAACAAAAATAGCTTTTCAAGCAAAGGGTTATTTTTAGCCACTAACCTTTAACAAACCATATTAAAAATATTTGTCAATTTTAATTAATTCACAATGTAAGTGTGTTTTTTGATTTGTGGACAAAATTTTAATGCATAGGAACAATCATCCGATCCCAGCAGACTGCTGCATCAGAGAGAACACTCAAGCTTGAGAAAGATAAAGAAGGCGTAAAACCTAACCATGGCAGTTGAAAGACAAGATCTCGAATGAAGTACATAGAGAAGCAAATGAAGGCCTCCAATCACCGATACTATGGAGGACTCCTGAAGCCTATTATTCAAGATGAGTACTCTGCAATCAGGCAGCCAACTATTGATGCAAATAATTTTGAACTTAAACCATTACCATAATGGTCCAAAGAGCATAAGTTTATCGGGTCATTCATCGAGACCCAAATGAGCACTGGGGAAGATTTCTCGTGGATGGCTAATAGCTGTGGAAGTTGAAATGGGGTGAGACCATAAGTCATCAAACTGCATCTATTCCCATTCTCTCTAAGAGATACAGAGCTACATGGTATGAATCTTTACCATATGGTTCGTTGATACTTGGGAGGAGTTAGTAGAGGCCTACTTAGGTAGATTCTTTCCCCCAGCCCTCACCTCAGAGAGAAGGAGGGAAACTATCAGGTTTCAAACAGGGAAGATGAAAGCCCGTATTTAGCTTGTGAAAGATTCAAACGGGTTAATGAGAAGATGTCCAATGCATGGGATAGATCTCGAAGACTCGATGGACATTGTATATCATGCCTTGAATGATATATATCAAGTGATCACAATGCTTCATGTTAGCAAAGATTCAAAACTTAAAAAGGCCAAGATAAGAAAAGAGCCGATCAAGACTGCTAATGCAATATGAAAACTCCTTTGAGTTTTCAAGAGGAAACAAAGAGAGGAAAGGATCATGGAGTCGAAGATGGCAGCCATGGAGGCCAAGTTGGATGCCATTATGCATGTGATGGACAAGCAAGAAAGGAAAACACACACTACCCATGATGGGAGCGCTTGAAAGAGAGTTATCAAGGGCGCCGAGAGCCAAGAACACTCTATGATGCCGAAGAGGTTAATTATCCGTGAGCCAAGAAACTACCATTTCAAAACCCAATACTAACCTTCCAAAGACATTATCACCCAACACCGAGGAACCATGAGAATTTCTCTATACGGTGGAGGGTCTTCACAAGGCCCTGCACGTGACGTAACTCTCACTGTGGCTATCAATACCACCATGTCTCCAAAGAAGAAGAAGAAGGGAAATGAACATGTAAATGAATATCGTACGAGGAGGCCCAATCTTTGAAGAACAGACACGCAGCTCATGGGGATAATAAGAAGTCGTTGAACTTCCATGAACAAAAGTTCATAGACCAGCTAACCGCTACCGCCTCAAATTTTTCAGAACACCACCAATGCATCCCTGAAGAACCTGGAGACACAAGTAGGGCAGCTGGCCCTAACCCTGCAAAGCCAGAGGAAAGATGCCTTCCTAAGTGACACAAAGAAGAATCCAAAAGACTGCATGGTCAGGCAAAATTAGAGCGGGAAGGAGTTAGAAAAGATGAAAGAAAAACACAAAGAAGAAAGAAGAAGAAAGCCTGTAAATGAAGACGCACCGAGAAAAAGAAAGAAGGAGGGATGAAGGATATCCAAGGCTCTAAGGTCATAAATCTCCATTTGGCAGAGACTAAATCAAAGATAGAGGAGCGCTTAAAAGGTTTTTGAAAACCTTTCGTAAGTTAGAGATCGCATGTTCTTTACAGTAAGCAGGACTCAGATGCGCCTACGCAAAATTCATGACATGTCGTAGCAAGAAAGAAAGATAGTAGAAGAAGGGATTAGAATCTCACCGTTACTTGTTGTGATAAAGAAAGCACTGTCAATGCATGAAGGATCCAGAGTTTTATAATTCCTTGCATCATCGAGGAGTTGAATTCAGAAAGCTCTCTCGCGACTCAGAGCTGGGTGATAAACTCGACATGCCTCTTTCGTTGCTGCAATTAAGTTTGGGAGGTTATTCCACCACTATTACTCTTCAAATGGCGCATAAATCGATGGTAAACCCGAAGGACAAGTGGAAGATGCCGGGTCACCGTTGGGAAATTTGTTTTCCAATAGATCTCCCACCACTCGACATGGAAGAAGATTCACATACCCCTGCTATCGGGGGAGACCATTCTAGCTAACGGAGTCGCCCTAATCGATATGCAAAAAGGAGTTCACCTGAGGGTCGAGAGGAAGCCGCCGCTTCAACTTGATCAAAGCATGCACGGTGACAGATGAGAAAATTGCAATGTAGCTGATGATGCCATACCACAACCCTGATGTTCAATGATTATAATGCTCAAATTTTTATCAATGAAAAGAGATAAACTTTATATTGAAGATGACTACTTTGATTTGTCTATACAATGCTTTTCTATTCTATAGAAACTCGGTGGTCGAGTCACAAAACAAGAAAATGACAAAGGGGAAAATAATGAAAAGTGAAATTCATCATCAAGAAACAAGAAGAGGGGCTAGCTGCTGAAAGAGTTGCTAAGTCATTTGAAGTATGCCATTACTTAGAATCACCAAAGAGAAACTAATGATTATCTCCGCTAGACTCGATGCCGAGGAACGTGAGGTTGTCGAAAAATCTTAAATAAGCATAAAGAGTCTATAGCTCAGTCCATCAAGAGTTAAAGGGTATCACCCATCAATTTGTAATGCATGTACCCTCGCGAAGAAAATTCAGCTATCTGTAGAACATCAAAGGAGACCGAATCCAATGACGAAGGAAGTGTCAGAAGGAGGTACTCAAATTGCCGACGTCGGTTTTATCTATGCAATTTCGCATAGTCCTCAAAGTAGCCCAAATTCCCATGTGGTTCCAAAGAAGCGGTGGGTTTATCAGATCCGTGAATGAGAAAATGAATTGATTCCCAACAAAGAACGCGCGACGTGATGAGTGGTATGTGCATTGATTACAGAAGTCAATTACTACCAATTTAAAAGATCATTTCCTTTGCCCTTCATTGATCGATGTCGACGACAGCGTGACGCCTCATTTTTGTTTCTCGAACGGCATTCAGCTACAATTAGATTGCTATTGCACCTGAGGACCAAGAAAAGACCACATTCACATGCCCTTATGGTACCTTTGCCTTCGTATGATGCCATTTTGGCGTGTAATGCCCCGCCATTCCAGGTGTATGATGTCAATAACTTACTTTGGCCAAGAGGTTATGAAATTTTTATGGATGACTTACCATGTATGGATCCAGCTGATCGTTTAGAAGAACCTCGAACAAGTAAGTCAAAGGTACAAGACAAACAATAGCAATCGAATTGGGAAAAATGCCATTTTATGGTCACAAGGTATTGTTCTTGCCATACCAAGTATCAACGAAGTGCACTAATCTAAGGTATCCATTATCAAAACTCGCACCACCTACCACAAGAAAGGAGTAAGAAGCTTCCTTAGGGCATTGGATTTTATAGGAGATTCATCAAAGACTTCTCAAAATAGCCGCATTCACTATGCAGACACTGGAGAAGGATACAAGGCTTAATTCATGACTCGAAGGTCGCTAAGAAATCAAGATCAAATTAGTTCAAGCACTCATAATGGGCACTTAATGGGATCGTGGATTTAAAATAATGTATTGATTTTGCAATGGGAGTTTATTCTAGGGTGTTGAAAGGAGAAAATATTCGTGACCATATACTATGCTAGAACCTTCAATAGCTTATAAGAAAATTACTTCAACAACTCGAAAAAGAGATGCTAAATGGCGTGATTTGCTGCGGAAAAAGTCGCAATACATTTTGGGATCCCGGCGTTATTATTCATACCGATCATGCAAAGAATCCGGGCACCGATGTCAAAGAAGGAAGTAAGCCAAGATTGATAAGGTGGGTGCCGCTATCGCAAGAGTTTGACTTTGAGATCAAGGATAAAAGGTGTGACAATGTGATAGTCATCACTGTCAAGAGTAGGAAAGAAGCAATCATGAATAAGAGAAAGTAATATTAATGTGAGAACTTCCTGATATATGTTTAAAGTTTCCTTCCAACTTCCATGGTATAGTCGATATTGTGAACTATTTAGCTTGCGGGAGTACTCCTTCGTAATTCGCCTATCAATGTAAGAGGAAACTCGTGAACGATAAGAGGTATTATATTCGGGATGATCCACTTATTATTTAAAAGAGGTGCTTCGATATGATAATAAGAAGATGTGTGCTTTAAATGAACAAGGCAAAATTTCGAATGAATTATGCATCACCATATGGGGGCATTTTTCTCAGAGAAAGAATGTACCTCATAAGATACTCTAATCTGGATTTTATTGGCATACTATCTTCAGAGATTGCGCTAAGTGGGTTAAATTGTGTGATAGATGCCAAAAGATTGGAAATATCGCTGAAATGCTAGAAATGAAATGCCCTTAAGAGGTATAATGGTGGTACAAATCTGATGAAGGGAAGATTTTATGGGACCATTCCCACCATCATTCAATCCTTGCATATTACCGCTAGCGCTGATTATGTTTCCAAACGGGTGGAAGCAAAGGGTCATTCCAAGGAATGATGCTAATACACCAGGAGCTTTCGTGAAAAAATATTTTGAGCAGATTTGGAACACCTTAACTATCATTACTGATTGGGAAGACATTTTGCAAACAAAATATTTGCAAATCACATGTGGCTGGATCAAGTAATGAATGAGTTTAGCTTATCATCCCTGCACTAAACGGGATGCTGCAAATTTCCAAATGTGAGATTAGTGTTAATGATTTGAAAAGACCGGTGGAGCTCAAGCAGAAGGATTGGCCTTCCAACTTGACGATGCACTTTTGGCTTACAGACCCATAAACTCCCCTCTGGAATGTCTCCATACATAATTGTTTTTGCAACCATGTCACCTAATTCAAATTGGAATACAAGGCAATGTGGGGCCATAAAGAAGTTGAACTTCGATTTTAAAACTGCAAGGGAAGACTCCAACCGTCCGAACCTGGAAGAATCGAGAAATGAAGCCTATATAATGCTAGAATCTACAAGGATAAGAAAGAAAATGGCGCTGGATCAAAGGATCCCGAGGAAAGAGTTCAGAATAGAACAGGTTCTACTGCTTGAATTTCTACATCAAATTGTTTCTGTGAGTTGAAATCCAAATGATGGGCCATACATGCGGTGCCGCAACACATTTGAGCAAAGGACCTAAGGACTGACATTGAGAAGAATTCAAAGTCAACGGACAAAGATCAAGCACTATCTAAGCAGAGAGGAATGAATGGAAGAGCTCAAAGAGGGTTATCTAGAAAGAAGAACCAAAACAAAGAAGTCCAAATTTAAGGACTCAAATCGAAAGCAACATGGAGGCAACCTATAGAAAAATTAGTTTCTTTAGTTTTGAATTTTTGGCAAAGAATTTCTGCTTCGATTAGTTCTTATAAAGATAGATTTAATTTTTAGAAGTTAATCAGAGTTTAATTAAATTTTCAATCAGCAAAGATAGCGCCCGCAAGGCCGAAAGACATGAGTGGAGAAAGCAACTGCTGTGGACACCTCCAAGAATTTGCAAATGTCACGACATGAACAAAGGGGTAACTTTCTCCCAAACCAAACCCGTGAAATATGAGTGAATTGCTTGTCGAATTTGAGATGCCCGAATAAATGTCTAAAGGAGTATAGGATTAATAAAGGAATTCAAGTTCGAGATCATTAAACAAAGGGCATGTGTCGCGACGTAAACAAAACTTGAAATGAAAAGTCACGACATGGGACAACACAATATCTAAAACCTATTTATGTCGCGACAAACTTAGTATGTCAGCAACATAAAAAGGGTCCTTGTGCTGCCATCAATTTTTAAATGCCTTAAAATTAATGTTCTTAAATAAAGTGAGGAGAAATTATGTCGCGACAAGCCGGTTTAATGAAATAATACTGTTCACAAAACTTGATTGAATTGTAATCAAGCGAGTAACTTCTTCCCACTCCCGCCTCCACTTCCGTAAACCGCTCATCCTCCCTTCCTTCTCGACGAATCAAAACCCTAGCTCAAAATCTTAAAACTTTCCTCCTGCCAAATGGTTGAAACCTCAAACCTCAGACCTAACCCGAAGAGATCATGGAGGAATATGTGCAACCAAGAAGAACCGACAGAAGAACCGATGGAAGAGATGCCCACATACCCAGTTAGTCAAGAAAGAACGGACAAGGGAGGCAGCAAGAGGCTATGAAGATTTTGTGTCGAGGAAGCTTATTCCAACCGGAAGAAGCACTATGCCAACAAGGGGTTCGGGATTTAAAGAAGATTCTAAACCCTATTACCCCTTTCAAGGATGATCAACAAAGAGGTCGGGAAGTCACAAGACATCAAAAGTCGCTACACAAAGAAGGTAAAGGAATTTTATTCAAATCCGTGAGCGTGAAAGACAACACTCGTGTTCACAGAGGAGTGTGGGTACTACAGGAGCCAAGGCCATTAACGAATCCTATGGAATGTGCTGTGGCACAAGCAAGGGTCCAAATTGAAAAAGCCTGAAACCCAAATCCAAGAGATTGTTGCACACACCGACGGAAAGCACAACTCGGGATAAGGAAGGAGGACCAAAACCCCGAATGTAGCCTCACCGAGGAGCAAGGCATGGTTCTATTTCTCACCTCTCGTTTGGTCCCAACCAAGCATGTGTGCACAAGGAGAGATAGTAGCTAAATTGCGTCAGATGCTATCTTCTAAAGGGATACAAGCTCAATGTAGGAATAGTAATTGAAAATTCTATAATGAAGTACCATGAAGGAAATAAGAGTGGGTTGATCCCTCACCCAGCAACAATAACCGTTTTATGTTTAAAGGCCGGAGTGAAGGGAGTCTGGGAAGAAGAAGAAGAAGTCCCTATGACATCACCACTCCTACTGACAGGAGGAGTTAAGGGACCCGTAAAACCAATTAAAAGGGGTGTTGATTTAAACAAGAGAAGAAGCTCCAGCTGCTGGCCAAGAAGAAGAGAACCCAGAAATTCCTCCTGAAAATAATACTTTCACATTTGCAGACAATGAAAGGAAGGATGAAAGGTTTCCCTTAGATTTTCATCCCTTAGCTAGTTCTCCCTATGCAAAATGCAATTCCAGAGTTGTGGAGAAAGCTCAAGGGGAGCACAAAAGAACAATCCACAATGGAGGTCCCTAATGCCATACAAAAGCAAGCATGGAAGAGGGAAAAAGAGGGAAATCGCAACAAGAATTCCGGAAGGATGAGGAAAAGAAGTTAAAAAGTTAAGAGATCAAAGAATGGGAAGAAAAACTGGAAGAAGAAGAACAGATGAAAGAGGTTCTTCACAAAGAAAGCAGAGGACTTCAAGAAAGAAATGAAGGTTATATCATGATTCTACGTAAAACTCAAGTCGAAATATGAATCTTTTATAACAATAAGTTTAAGCGTTGATTCTCACCTTCTAACCATCATGAAGAAAAAGCGAGGCAGAATCAGAAGCCAAATCGGGAGCAATGCATCAAGGGTCCAAATTTTTATACAAGTCTCTACAAAAAGACTGATAATAAATCGGATGATGTAGACAAGAAGCAAAAGGATGTCGAACTTACGGTGAGAGAATGGCTAGAAAATTCGATTTGATTAACAACAATCTTTCCAAATTTTGGAAGTACGACTAAAAATGGAAAACACAATGAATGGCTTCAAAGAGACAAGGAGCTAAACAAGAAGGTTGATCTCCAATGATTTTCATCAAGATCAAGTCGAAGCAGAAACTAAAAAGAGAAAGGAAAGAAGGGAAATGAAATTCCATTCCCATCTCAATCGTACCCTAGACCGGGATCCTCTAATATCTGATGCCTCTTCCAAGAAAGAGAGATTTATTCCAAGCCGACCTTCCTGTTCAAGCCCATATCAGGGTATCCAACATTTGGCAATTGAACCGTAAATAAATGATAAATTTGAATCAATTGTCAGTGGTTACTTCGTTTGTTAAATTCTCAGGTTGCTTCGTGGTCGCATAGTTGGGAAAATAAAAGTAGGAATTAGTTCAAGAATAAAAATCGCGAGATGTAATGTCGAATTGAATGAAGCAGCTAGGATTAGAATGTTTCAAATGCATAAAATGCGTAATAAGGGCTAAATGAATACGCTTAATTGAAACACAAGTGCAAAGTGACTTAAGTCTAATCGATAAGTCCGCACAGAGGAAGGTAATACAATAGAATAATGTTATGATTTCGGTTCAGGGTAATGAATAAAGAAGTCAAGGAACCTGTTGAATATCAATTAATTTAACTACTCATCAACAAAATTAGTCAAGGAAATCCTATGGTTAGTCACACTATTCAATCCAAATTCTAGAATTTGTTAGATTATCATCGAGGCTAAATCCTGTGATAACCGACAAGATGATGCGGTGCCATTCTCGATAGCCTCGGTTTCATTCCAAATGCATCCCTATTCATATGCCGATGCATATAACTCCGTAAATCGAGCCAAATGTTTATTCCGTAAATAAGCAAATGGAAACCCCAACCCATCCTATAAAATCAATCCTTCAGTAAAGAACCTATGATTTACCCAGAAGGAGGAAGAAAGAAATGAAGTTCGGGGGAGTATAAATTTCGAGGAACTCAAGGAGAAAATATAGAAAAAAGGAATGAAAAGAAAAGGCAAAGAGCAAGAAAAATGCAAAAGAAAAGAAAGCTTATGTGGATAAGTTTTATCTTCGCGGGCCTAACCTTCAACAATTAAGTTCTTAGGGGTGTTTCAAATACCTAGTACCCTAATGCCATCCGGCATGGGAGCTACTAACCCGTACCCGCTTAAGAGTGCTAGAAAGCCTAAAAAGGTAAAACATTGCACTATCCCCGAATGGTGATAAACAAAGGAAATTTCCTGCTTGAATTACAAGGAGAAATAGGCATACAGCTCGAATCACAATCAAAGACATGTCCCAAACATGAAGTTTAGGGGATGACAAAGAAACTACAAGAAAGAAAGGGCAAGAGTAAAAAGAGGAGAGAAAAGGTTCGTGGTAATCTTAACTCTAAAATTCCTTCCATCCTACCATTACCCAAGCCTAACAATATAAGCCTAAAAGACTCGATCGACCAAGGCCGTAATTACTCACATTAGCCGAGATCAATATGAACAACAAACCTATGGAATTTGGAAAATATGGAAACAATCAAACCGTGAAGGACTTTGTAAGTGAAGTGGACTCATTATGAAGATGAGAAAGGAAATAATTTATTATTCAATGTGATCTAATGATTATGTTGTTTGTAAACACTTCAATAATTTAGTTTTGTATACTATAAAGATTAAAAACTAACCTTTGAACTCGGACTCAAGCTAGATGTACAGGAAACAATGCATTCTCGTATTTCAATCAAATTGATCACAATGCAAACTTAAAGAAATGTCCTTTGCTTCAGGACAAACAATTCTTTCTTTCCTCGCTGAGGACAAGCAAAACTTTGCTCGTGGGGAGTTTGATGAGCTTAAAAGCCACCCATTTTTTAATCCATTTTTCTGTTTGATTTTCATCCGAAAGGAATACACACTTAAATACGGGGGTTAAACTCACCACCTATATTAGCAGGGAGTGTGAAAGAAAGAAGAAAAGCGTAGAAAAATGTGCACCGTGGAGTAAAATGCGTAAAAATGGCGTAGAAATGAAAGCAATCGGGTTAACTAATGTCATAGCTTGTCTGGTACAATTCAGCTACGCAGGTCGCGAGCATCGTAAAAATCAAGGAAATTTCGACGCAGTCGCGATGTGGATCACAAGTCTCTAAGAAATTTGAGGATTAACCGCAGACTTGCGTGAAAGATGTCGCGATAAATATCGTGATGTCGCCGACAGCTGAGGTGGTGACAAGAGAAGCACCGGTTATGATGTGTTTGAAAAGATGAAACTGTTGTGACTTGGTTGATATCGCGACAAGAGACTGATGTCGCGACACCAAAAGCAACCAGTTGAAGCCTCCAGAGACATAAGACGTGCTCGCTTGAAGGTCAGAGTTCCTGCCGATGTCATGATAGTGCTGATTGATGTCGCGACATCGTAAAAACCATTAGTTGAAAGTCGCAAAGACATGAGCCGGCGTCACGACAAGATCGGCGTCGCGACATCGTGAACGGTCAGCTTGAAACTCGCAGAGGCAGCCGGCGATGTCACGACAAAGGATTGATGTCGCGACGCCGAACCATCAATTGAAAGCCGCAGCATGATGAGTCGATGTCGCGACAAGAGATCTAGTACGCGACATCAGGAACGAACAGCTTGAAACTCCGCAGAGGTACGAAGTGATGTCACGACAAAGGATCGATGTCGCCATCGTGAACCACCGCTTGAAAGCCGTGAAGATATTGAGCTGATATCGCGACAAGAGATAGATGTCACACATCGAACGCACAGCTGAAACCCGCAGGTATTTAAAGTAATGTCAATGTAATAAAGGATCAAGGTCGCGTACATAAGAAAACATCAACTGAAAGTCGTAAAGACATGAGCCGACGCCATGACAAGAGATAGATGTCGCGACATCAGAACCATCAGCCTAAAGTCGTAGAGACAGGATGTCAGCGACATTGATTCCTTGTCGCGATATAAGATGCCTTCAGAAAACAAAGGAATGTCATGACTATTACAAATGTCGCAACAAGTGCCAAACTAACTAATGTCGCGACAGGGATTTGATATCTGACCTCGAACAGCACGTGGGCCACCCACTGAAATCCACAAAAAGAATGCATCGGAATTGCATTCAACCGAGAAACCCTATAAATAAGCAAATACCGTATGAGAAAGGAAGGCCTGAGGCAAGGCGGCGTAACGAAGATTCACTGGGTACCAAGGCTTCATTTTATTTTTTTTCTTTTTTTTTATTTTCTTTTTTTCTTTTTTTTTTTCCTGTTCGTCGCTTTAGACAGATTATTTTCATCTTTCCTTTTTCGCTTTTATTTTCCTGATCCGGGATGTTATCGCTTGAGTAGAAGCCGACGCGTAATTCTATTCTTTGAAATTACTACCTTGAATGTTTGAAGTTCAGATAAATTTTGGAATCTCGACTTTCCAGCTAAATCAGTAGCTTGTTCTTATGATCGTGAGGAATGATGTAGTGTGTAATTCAAAAGAATTGAGAAACCCAAATATTTCCATTAAGTGAATGTTATAGCTATACTTATCTTCCTCTTGTAGTTGTTTCCCGCAGCTCAGAATTTAATATGAATTTACTGGGTTATGGGTTTAATGTTGACCGAATATCATTTATACCCGCTTAATTGTTTATCGCTTCCGATTTCAAGGAGGTCCTTTGAGTGATACAGAGAAGGCATTCCTGAGAGTTATGAACATTTCTTTGAAGGTATATTAACCTGCTATTAGAGATCTAATGAGCTTTGTAAGTTTACTTAGATAAATCCTCTTCTCACTTGAAATCAAGAATGAGTTGAATGAGTTATCCATTTAATTAGGCAGAGAGTTCACCTCAATTCGAATAGTTAAGCCAATCCCGTGTTAGCTGAGATCTAATCAAGGAGAGGGTGATCTATTCTAATCTAGAGGAAGAGGCAACTGTGAAGTTGTATATCCTTCACCGATAACTCGGGGAGCTAAGGGATTACAACCATAAAATGGGTATGAAGCACGTAAAAGAAAATACCTGTGATTAAGGAACTTATTAAAAGTAGTCATCTAATTCCTCGTTTCGAAAGAATCAGTGAAATTAGATAATGAACCGTAGAGTGTGGAGAGATCCAATTCAGACCGCTTAAACGCCGATGTGATTTTAAACCCGAAATACAATGCCAATTTTATCAAAGCTAAGGACCATAAGTGAATCGGAGTTACTCACAATAAAGAAGGTTCTGATGTGTCCTCTAAAAGATAACTATTCGCTTCCATTTATTTTCTTAACTATTCATTATTCTTTATTTTTCGATTCCAATTTATTTGATTGTTCATTCTTTTTCCCTTATACTTGTATATTTTATGCCTTTTTTAAGTCGGGATCACAATGTCATGTTATAGTCCAAATAGTATGGAGTCAATAGTCGTGTAGTTGATCTAGAATTCTCAGACTTCGCGGATCGATATCCGACTTATATCCATTTTATTACTTGTCGCACTGCACTCAGCAGGATATTAGGCCAAAAACCAAAATTGAAAATGATTTACTCTAAGAGATATTTGGTTTATATAGTAGAAGTCAATGTTTTAAGGGCGCCGCTGTTTGGGATTAGTTAATAGTCCTTTCGTAATAGTGTCATAATTTTATATGTCTGGGTCACTCAACAATAAAGGCATTTCAGTCGGGGTACATCATTTTCGAGGGGAATTGAGGATAAGGCCATAGACTGATCTCAAAATCGCAACTCTTACTAATGTGCTGACAAGGCGGCAATTCTTGGGACATGCAGGCTTCTATCGCAGGTTCATCCGAGACTTCGAAATCGCTTGCCGCTCTACAAGCTCCTTGAAAATATGCAAAGTTTGAATTGGATGTACATTAGTGCCCAAAAGTGCTATTACTTTGAACCCTATTCAAGATAGGCTCGTGCTTTTGCGCACTCAATCATATCAACAAGCCAATTGACGTGTGTAGGTCCACTTAGTACCACTTATGCCATTTCGAAGTTTGTTTTCGTAATTTCGCAAATCTTGCGTATTCACCATTTAGTTCAAATCGATGTTAAGATACGTGTCAACATCGAAGATTCACGATGTCTTCATCCATTAAAAATGAGGGAATGTGAAGTGGATTTCAAGGAAGAGGATGCAAGTGGGGATGTGAGCAAAGCCGACGCAGAGGCAAAGCAGAATTACAGGGGATTGCGAAAATTTCGCAATCATAGCGAAAATTTTCATCTCATTAAATTGAGAATTTTCGCTAGTTAGCGAAATTTCGCTAAATTTACGAAATTTATCGTGCCTAGCTAAAATTCTAATTTCACATTCACACAAATTCGCTAAAGGCGAATTTCATACTAGCGAAATCATCGAAGGATAGCGAAATTCCTTGATTTCGCTATCTCCGTAGAATCTCACAGTTAGCTTAAATTTCGCTAGGGCTAGCTGGGCACCGTATTTTTGGTATTTATGGTTCTAAACGACCACGTTTTGATGTATTACCATTTCGAATTCTTATAATTTCATATTTTGTGCATTTTTGTATTTTCACACTTGGGGTTGACTATATAAGCCCTCAAACTTTGTAACCCTAAGCAACTTTTCATTTTTATAAAGTTTCCCGCATCTTCATTTGTGTGGTTTCATTTTTGGGCTTCCTCTTCTCTCTCTTCTTTCATTTCGGTCGCCAAGCACCCCCTCGAGGATGACAACTCGTGATGCTCGGGCTAAGCCTCATAGCCTTGAAGAGGAGGGCTACAGTTTGGTTTTGGGGTTACCGCAGTTGTCCTCATGCTTGAATGTTACTGTGCATCGCATTTATGGTTCTCAAATTTTCCAAACTAGGTTTAATGCCATTTAATGTCTCTTTCCTCGTCAATACTCTTGCTATGTTTTTAGGTTCAGTAATTTTAATGGTAGAAGCACTCGATATCTTTAGATGTCATTTACTTGAGCATGGGAATGAGGTTAAATGCTGTGTGGTTTCAAACTGAATGGACTTTGAATGTTTAAGATTTGGGTTGACTCCAATAGGAGGGTTTTGTGGTTAGGTTTTATAGCTAAACAAAGAACCTATTAAGCCACTATATGTCATTTGCCCTAATGCGAGGAAAGAAACCCGAGGACACTGTAATACCCCCATGTTAGCGTTTAGTGACTCCAAGCCTTCAAGGTTACCATTTGGCACTTTCATTTAAGCCATTACAAATAACCAAGAAACAATCAACCTCCCTGCTTTTTAACAAAATCCGAAAATCCAAACCCTACCATTTTCATACACCGATGTTAATCATTCAGGATGAAAAACCCATCCCCGTGTTCGAATTCTAGAATCGCTATATCAAGAAGAGTTTGATTACCAAGTAGGAGGAACTTAGGAATATAAATTTTGTTGATTCCGCATCACCTTACCGTGGCACGAATCAAAATGGCGTCGCCGCCGGGATGGTGCCAACTACGATGATGAGTGATGCAATTTGTAATCCACGCGTAGGCACTTTAAACCCTTTTGAATCTTAAATGTTGTAACCGCGTTTTCACCCCGCGCCATCGCACTGCTTTTGTTTCTGCACTTCGCTTTTGTTTGTCTAACACTCACCCGCCAAGCTTTGCTCAGGATTCTTCATTGCGGTCTCATTTTGTGTACTGTGTTTATGTAGCACTGGATAGGGGACATTAGGTAGATCGCAAAGAGTGAGTGCACCAATTGAACAAAGCCGTGAAATCAAGCAGCATACAAAGGACTAAACGGATCCCCTCTACCCGAGGAACAAGAAAGTCAACAAACTCCTCCCATGAATCAAACGCATACGTAGATCGATGAGGGAACACATACACCCTCCTAGAGCTAGTGCCCTCCCGCATCGCACCTCCCGCGAGGATGTATGTTGAGACCCTAATCGCGCCCCCGCTTCCCACATTTCATGGTATGGAGAATGAAAATCCATTCACACATAAGGGATTGAGGAGGTGGCGCATAACTTTTAAGGAGGGTATAACTGACATGGATTTGCTCAAGCTCAAAGCATTTCCACCGATTAATCGCTGACAAAGCCAAATATACTCAATTCACTGAGGCTAAGAATGATTAGAAATCAACATCTTCAAGCTGAATTTTCAAGAAATTCTTCACAAAGGCTATCATAAGACAGATTCTACACTTACCTCTACTTCATGACAATGAGAAGTTTTATCAAGTGTCGAAAGATTCATCGGTGACCATCAATGCATGCCCACACCATGGTTTTGATACATGGATGCTAGTGAACCATTTTATGATGGTATGTCTCCACCATGGCTAAACTATTGAGACTATGTGTGGAGGTAACTTTTGAGCAAAACCCTGACGAGATATCGACTTTTTGAACTATGTACGAAACTCAAAGGCATGGGATGACCAACCAAGGAAGCAGAAAGATCAAAGCCTCTCAACCACCCGAGGTGGGCATTTATGCACTCCCGAAGACACGTAGATGAAAGCAAAATCGACCACTTCACTAAGGTCGAGGAGCCGGAAATGAGAAGCCAGCACGAAATGCAAGTAGTAAATGAGTTACCTGCATCTCATCCAGCTTGTTTTGATTATCATACAAATAGTCATCCTGGGGAGCACTGTCAAGAGCATGCCCATGTCCTAAATCAAAATAAACCACCCATAGATGCTCCATATGGAAACACCTATAACCCTAATCGAGAAATCATACAAACTCATGGAAGCCAAAACCCCGTGATATGTCCCTCCGTATTAATACAGTTAGCTTGGCTCCACTTCAACATAACAGCAACCTACTCCAATATCTTCTCCTATTGAGCGCGATCCCGACCTGGTAAAGTGGCAGTACATCGTAAGAACAAAAGGCACCGAATGTCCGTACTCAACCAAAATTCAGCGCCTTGAGAGCTCACTCAACAGGAAACTGGACAATATGCACTCCGAGATTTCAAGGTTGTCCAACCAAGAAATCGCAGGTTGAGAGAGGAAGGTTCCCTCCCCAAAGAATACAGAAAGCGAGTGCATGAAATAGTGCTCAACCAATGATCCAAATGCAAGACCGATGAAGTAAAGGCAGTTGGTGACTTTAAGAAGCTTGTGAAGAATCGAGAACAAGCAATTCCCACCTAGCCAACCAGCCCCACTCGTGAGTCGCACCCGCCACAAGAAGATCAACAAGAAACAGAGAAGAGGTGAGTTATGCTACCCCCTCCATTCCCACAAGCTCTCCGAAAAAAGAAAAATTCCATTAACCAAATGTAAATGCTAGAGGTTCATGCAAGTAAAAGTTAACATTCCTCTCCTTGACATGATCAAACAAGTCCCCACCTATGCGAAATTTTTGAAGGACTTATGCACTGTAAAAAGAGGGTTTAATGTAAACAAGAAGGCCTTTCTGACTGAGCAAGTGAGTGCTATCATTGAGTGCAAGACTCCAGTGAAATATAAAGACCCGGGATGTCCTACACATCTAATATTGAGGCATTAGCGGAGAAAGCATTGTTAGACTCGGGAGCTACGTGGAACCTCGTTGTCGATTCCATGTACAAGCAACTCGGGTTTCGCGAATTTAAACCCACGTCCATCACACTCATTACTCAACCGACAGTTCATTAAGATACTCAAAGCGGACCATTATGATGCGGTTAATACAAGTGGGACAGATTCTTACTACCCAAAGTTGGACTTCACGTACTTGACACAGAGCCTAAGGGCAGTGGGAACCAATCATGCCCATCATATTGGGAGACCATTCGCTACTTCGAATGCCATAATAAACTGCCGGAATGGGGTTATGCAACTCACATTTGGGAATATGACCTTAGAACTCAATATCTTTCATCTGAGTAAAAGACATATGCACTCAGAGGAAGATGAATGTGAAGAAGTTTGTATGATAGATGCAATTCTTGAAGAACGTGCTAACGAAAGAAGTGCAAGATGTATTGAACCCGCAGTTATCCGAGTGCCTTGGAGAACAACAGAACCCGATGCATGTTTAGTACAGGGTATCGGGAGAGAAAAATAGAAATCCTACCTCTAATAACTGGTGACGAACTACGGAACCCCAACAAGAGCTCAAACCCCTCCCCGCCTGAGTCAAGCATGCATTTGAAGAAGATGGGCAATACGTCCAAAGCCAGGATTTCATCATCGTTAACTACTCCCACAAGAGAATAACCATCTTCTCAAAAGGAACACAAGACTGGGGTGGAAAATTTCTGATTTAAAAGGCATAAACCCAAAGAATCTCGCACCCATCACATTTACCTAAGAGAGTCTAAGGTCATAGTACCCACAAAGAAAGGTCGAACCCCCACTCAAGTAGGAAGTAGTTCGTGATTGAAGTCCCGAAATCGCCTAAGCCGATATCATTTACCCCATTTACTAAGACTAGCGAGCCTTAACTCGTGGTGCCTAAGAAGTCAGGAGTGACAACTGTGAAAAATGAAAAGGGTGAAGAATTGTCTACCCGTCTTACTACCGGTTGGAGAGTGTGCATAGATTATAGGAGGCTCAATGAGGTAACAAGAAAAGATCACTCCCCTAAGACCATCTATCGCTCCTTGAGAGGGCTTCCTGACACCCATCTCGTTGATGGGTATTCAGTGGTATTTCCAGATAGATCGCTCTGCAGGATCAGGAAAAGACCACTCTCTACTGTCCATTTGGTACATGCTTATAGAGGATACCTGGGTCTCTCGCAACGCCTAACCCACTTTTCGCAGATGTATGCTTATGATGTTCACCGATATGGTGGAGCGTATAATGGATGACATCATCAGATATGGGAGGCGATTTGAAGAATGTCCGACTAATCTGACGCCCATCCCGCAAAGGTGCATAGAAGAACCCGGTGCTTAATCGAGAAGTGCCATTTTATGGTTAACCAAGGAATTGTTTCAAAATACTATTTCCAAGAAGGGAATAGAAGGTCGGCAAAGCAAAATCAACTTATCTCCAAACTCCGTCCCCAACGAATGTAAAAGAAACAAGGAGGCAATTCGGTCATGTGCTCTATGAAGATTCATAAAGACTTCTCGAAGATTGCTAAACCTCTACAAGCCCGAAAGATGCTAAATTTATTCGGGAGAAAGAATGCCGAGAGTTTTGAAGAGCTGAAGTCCCATTTGATCATCGCACTAATAAGATGAAGACCTAATCGGGCAACATTGAGGTGATGATGCAAGCGACCATGCATCTGAGCAAGATTTCACCAAAGAGAGGATGGGAAACCTCATGGGAAGTCTATTATGCCAAAGAAACTCAATGAAGCACAAAGGCACTATACTACTACAGAAGGAATTGTCGGCAAAGGGTCTATGCTTTAGGACAAATTTCGAGCATACTCTGGTCTGGTCTCGATATAGCTTTAATGACCATTCCGCTTGAAATATCTCCCGACTAAGCAAAATGCGAAAGCAAGGCTCATCCGATGGGTTCTTTTTATCGTGAGTTTAACTTGCAAATTAAAGACAAGAAGGGGTATAATGTAGTGGCAGATCATCTTTCAAGGTTAATAATAGCCCATGACACTCATAGCCCAACGATTACCGTATGAATTTCAAGAATCACCCGATGCATAGAAAAAAGCTCCCTGGTATGCTCACATAGCCAATTTCCTCGCCACAGGGGAAACCCCATAAGAGTGGAAAGAACATAATAGAAAGTATTTCTTTGCGAATATCCATTCTTTTTATTGGGAAGAGCCCTCCTTATTCAAATACTGTGCAGATCAGATAATCAGGAAGTGTGTGCCTGAGGAGGAACAACAGGGAATTCTGAGCCACTGCCACGAAAGTGCCTGTGGTGGTCACTTTGCTTCCTAAAAGACGTGAATGAAGGTGTCGCAGCCTAGTTTCTAACTGGGCCTTCCTTTGTTTGAAGGAAGCACACCAAATGTTCCGAGTGTGTGATAGTGCCAAAGACTCCTGGGAAGTTGTCTCACGCCATATGATGCCCTTGAACCTGCTTGGTCGAAAGCTATTCATGCTCGGGGCATCGATTTCAGGACCTTTCCCCACATCTTATGGTCATACATACATTTTGGTGGGAGGGACTATGTGTCCAAGTGGGTTAAAGAACCCTGTGAAACAAATGACTACAGAGTGGTACTTAAATTTCTTGAAAGCAAACATCTTTTCTAGGTTCAAATTAAAGCCATTATTAGCGATGGAGGTTCACATTTCCCGCAACAAGCCTTTTGAAAAACCCGATGGCTAAATATGGTGTGAAACACAAAGTGGCCACCCCTACCATCCTCAAACAAGTGGTCATGAACTTGCTAACAGATTAAAACCATTCCTCGATGAAGGTGGTAAATAGCAACAGTAAAGATCGGTCCATTCAAACTATGGATTCACGTGGGCCTACGTAATTTTCAAGACAATACTGAATGTCCCCTATCTGGGCTGGTATATGGTAAAGCGTGTCACCTTCCAAAGAGATCGAATATAAGGCATGCGGGCAATCAAAAGTCGAACATGGATCTAAGGTATTGAGTCAAGAGATTCCTCGATCTCTAATGAGCTAAGAAATACGAAATGATGCCTACTTAATTCAAGATTGAAAAAGGAAAGATAAAAAAATGGCATGACCAAGATGATAACCTGAAGAATTTCAGCCAGGGGACTAAGTCCTCCCGTATGACTCCAAACTCTATCTCACCGGCCAAGCTCACGCGATGAACGAAGTCCGCTCATTGTTCAAAGGCATACCCTAATGGTTCGTAGCCGGACCTACTCGACCCAAATGATGATGCGGTGATTAAAGCCAATGGACAAAGGTAAACCCTATGTGGTGCAGACTGTCAGTGGAGGAAATTCTCCTGGCTGACTCTCCTCGAATCCATCGTTTCATTGTTTCAATTAAATTCTTCGTTTAAAAATTGCGGGTTGCAAATCGAGTTCGACATTTGATTTCCTTTTGTTGACAGCTGCAATAACACCAACAAATGGAAATGCCCCTTCTCCAGCCATCATGTTTGAGGTACAAATTCCCACTCATTAGTTTGCATCTGCTAAGCCGCTTAAAAGTAATTTCATATTATTACCCTCGCTGCATCGGCTATACAGATCCCCGCAAGGGCTAATCTCATTTTCTTTTTTTAAATTTTTAAATCACTGTCTTTATTTTGTGTATCTACATTTGCTTTCAATCGACAATTGAATTGCCTTTAATCAACAATTGAATTGCTTTTAATCAAGAATTGAAACCTTGTTTGTTACCTTAATGTTAGAACAATTCCATGCATGATTTAGTTTGCCAATCGAGATTTTGGCGCATTCAACTCGAACATTCCCTTGAGCTAATTCCCACACATTGCACTGTGATTGCACTAATAGTCAGTGAAATTATGTACCTCCTTTCACTTTGCAAAGCCGGCCTTAAATTTGTTGACAACCCATAATAGGTTTGTGTTACCCAAGTATGAAGACCAATGAAGTCTTCCAAAAAGGAAAAGAAAAAGCAAAAAGAAAAAGAAAATAAGAAAAAGAAAAATAAAAGCCGTGACACTTTGCCTTGAAACCCGAACACGGTCCGAGGGGTATATGGCGAAAGCCTTTAAAGCCCGGTGCCCTAAACCTTCATCGGGCCTGAGCAGCATTGAAGGTTCATACGTGGATGTAGAGTTTAGCGGTTGTGTGTGCTTAATTCTCGGGTCATTCTGAGTCCAAGTAAGCCCAGAGAGTTCAGGGTAAAGTGATCCTTTCGCTTGGTGCCCTAAACCTTAATTGGCTGGGAGTCATCGATGGACTCTGCTATACCTGACTTTGGTGAAGTCGAGGTTTAGCATTGCATCCTACATAGCAATCAAGGAAGAAATAAGAGCGTCTCAAATTCTATTTAGGTTGGTCAACAGCTTTAAGGCCACGGCAAAGAAATTTAGGGTCGGGGGAGGGAATAGCTTTGCAATTTATCGGGCTCAAATTGGTTACATTAGGAACAATTAGATTTTAGTGGAAATTCAGGTTGATTTCCTTTGAAATTGGCATCGCTCTAAAACTCGCTCTGTATGGTTTATGTTCCTCATGCCTAAGCCATACAAGGTGTAAATTATTCTAAAGGTAAGGCTTAATTGGTGACATACACTTTTGAACCATATAAATTTTTCGAGAAAGCACGTGATACATACCCTTTTGTTTTAGAATTGCTAAGGACCAGCAACGTGCTCGCTAGTGTGTGATTAATACCAAAAAAGTGCTATTTTCAACCCTATTCAAGATAGGTTTTGGTGCTACACTAATCATATCAATTAAGCCACCTGACGCGGTGTAGATCCACTTAGTACCGATGCCATTTCTAGTTTGTTTTTGTAATTTCAAGCAGTTCGCGTACTTCAGCCATTTAGTTCAAATCGAGTTGTTAAGATAATGGTCGGATCAACATTCAATGATGTCTTCATCCATTAAAAATGAGGGAATGAAGTGGATTTCATGAGTTTATGATGCACTGGGATGCGTGAGCAAAGTCGACGCAAAGAGTAAAGCAGGAATTTTCACAGATTGCGAATCTGTTAGATTGCAAAATTCCCTAAATCATACGAAAAATTCCTCGCATCCTAGTCGAATCGAATCTCCCTCGCTATTACGAAATTTCGCTTAGCTAGCTAAATTTACAAGGCCTAGCGAAATCCCACTCTCGCTTATCTCACACAACCGCAGTAGCGAACTCGCTAGCTAGCGAAATTCACTTTGATAGCGAAATTCTCGATTCCGCTGAGTCTCCGTAGAATTCTCATAGGCTATGAACTCTCGGGCTAGGCTAGCTAAATTTTCGCTATGGCAGCGAAATTCCCCATACGAAATTGTCGCCCCGTGTTTTTGGTATTTTGGTTCTAAAACGACCACGTTTTGATGTAATACCATTTTGACCCTTATGCAATTTCATATTCTGTGCATTTGGTATTTTCACACTTTGGGGTTGACTATATAAATTTCAAACTTTGTTACTCCTAAGCAACTTTTCATTTTTATAAAGTTTCATGAGATTTTCATTTTAGTGGTTTCATTTCGTTTCTTCTCTCTCTTCTTTCTTTCATTTTCTACGCTAAACAATTCCCTCGAGGATGACAACTCAAGGATGCTTCGGTTTAAGCCTCAGCCTTGAAGAGGAGGGTTGTTAGTGGTTTTCGGGGTTACTGCAGTTGTCCCTGTGCTTCAATGTTACAGGTACGCATTTATGGTTCTCGCTTTTCAAACTCTTTCCCTCGTCAATACTTGCTATGTTTTAGGTTCAAGGTATCTTACGGTATGCACCGACATTCTTGGGATGTCATTACGAGCCATGGGAATGCGTTAAATGCTGTGGTTTCAAACCGAATGGACTTTGAATGTTTAGTACTCGGGTTTGACCAAATAGGAGTGGTTTTGTGGTTAGTTTTATAGCTAAACAAAGAACCTTGGGCTTACTATATGTCATTTTGCCCTAATGCGAGGAAAGAACCCGAGAACACTGTAATACCCCATGTTGTCAAGCTAGTGACCTAAGCCTAAGGTTACTCATTTCACACTTTCATTTAAGCCACATACCAACTAAAGAACAACCAACCTCCCTTGCTTTTAAATAAAATCCCGAAAATCCAAACTAAAAGCCTCACCATTTTCAACACCGACAAGCATCATCTGGCTGATGAAAACCCATCCCCCGTGTCTCGAATCTCTAGATCGCTTATACCGCAGTGAGCTCGACCACGCAGTTAGGAGGAACCCAGGAATATAAATTTTGTTGATTCCGCATCACCCTACCGTGGCACCGAATCAATGCACGCCAAGAGAAGTCTGAGGAGCGACGCATATTCACTCAAAGACCCATCAGGAGAGTTCCCCCCGACCCACTCGCTCGAGGTAACGTGCGATGCTATGACCTCATGGTCTGAGTGGTTCCTTAATACGAGTAGAAGGAAAGTCAGTATGTGGTGTATTATGAGCAAACGTTAAATGAAGCTCCGAGAAACTACACAACTACAAAGAAAGAATTGCTAGCAAGGGTCTACGCTTTTAGATAAGTTCCGATCTTATTCGATTGGTCAAATATTGTAATCTTCTACGCATCATTCAAAGATTAAATATCTACTCACAAAATGTAATTCCAAGGCTCGACTTATCGTATTGGTTCTATTGCTACAAGAGTTCAACATCCGCATTAGAGATAAGAAGGTGTGGAGAACTTTGTCACGATCATCTCTCCCAGATTAATCCATAGCACATAATACCCATAACCCTCCCATATTTGATGAATTTCATGAGGAATCCCTACTGACAGTGAGTATAGCACCATGGTATGCTCACATTGCCAATTTTTTGGTGACAGGAGAGTTACCAGTGGAGTGGACAACATAGGACAAGAAGTTATTCCATGCAAGGGTTCATTCGTACTATTGGGAGGAGCCGTATTTATTCAAGTATTTTGCTTATCAGATAACAAGGAAATGTGTGCCGGAAGAAGAACAGGAAGGAATTCTCAGCCATTGCCATGACAATGCGTGTGGAGGGCATTTCGCTTCACATAAAACAACCATGAAAGTGTCAGATTCGGCTTTATCGGGTCATTATCGTTTAAAGACGCTTTACAATATGTCCAAGAAGTGTGATATTAAAGATCGGGAAAGATTTGTCACATGATGCCCTCGGTTCCCATTTTAGTAGTTGAATTGTTTGATGTATTTGCATCGACTTCATGGGGCCATTCCTACTTCCCTTCTACTTATGCTTACATCTCGCTGGGGCGGACTACGTGTCCAAGCTGGTCGGCTACACATGCAGATAAATGATCGTAGTAAAGGCTTAAACTCCGAAGGAGAACATTTTCTCTAGATTCAGGATTCCCAAAGCAATTATCAGTGATGGAGGTTCTCACTTTTGTAACAAACCCTTTGGAACCTCTTATCCAAATATGGTGTTAAGCACAAGGTAGCCACCCTGTATCATCCTCAAACTAGTGGTCAAGTGGAGCTCGCCAACAAAGAAATAAAGACCATCCTGACGAAAGTTGTTAATTCTAAAGAAGTATCAGCCTTTGAAGCTTTCAAGACTCACAGGGCATATTGCACAAAGATACAAGACCATCCTCGGCATGTCCCCTTATCGCTTAGTTTATGGCAAGGCTTGCCATTTACCAGTAGAAATCGAATATAAGGTGTGGTGGGCTATACGAAATTTGAATATGGATATGAACCGAAATGGGTCTCAAAGCATCGCTTGATATTGACGAAAGCCAAGAGTCGAGAAACGACGCCCTACTTCCAATTCCAAATTTGCAAAGGATAGGCAGAAGAAGTGGCATGATCAGCTCATAACCCGGAAAACTTTCAATCAGGGGGATCAAGTCCTCCTGTATGATTCCAAGCTCCATCTATTTCCAGGCAAACTCAAATCACGATGGACGGGCCCATTTATCATCCACCAAGCATATTTGAATGGTTTGGTTGACCTTCTCAACCCGAAAGACAAAAAAATATTCAAGGTTAACTGCAACGAAAGTCAAGTCCTAGTTGTTCACATTCACAGGTTATGAGAGATATCCCTCCTTGATCCTCCATGATCGATATTCCGCATTTATCTGTTGGCCTGGTCTCCATCGAGACTCAAACTACGCCAAATTTTGTTCGCTTTTAGTCAATTTTTAATTTTTATTTTATTTTTAGTATTTTTATTTATCTTAGTTTTTATTTAAACCTTTTGAGTATGTTCAAATAATGTTTTATTTTATTATTTATTTATTTATTTTATCTTTTTTTTTATTTTGCAGAGGAAAGTCAGTTGCAAGGCAAAATTTTCACATAATATCGGTAATTGGCTTCTAAAAGAGGCAAAGTCACTTCCTCAAGGGGATTGCCGCTTGTCCTTCATGCCTTGAAGTACTATTGTGGCATACTGCCGCCCTTTATTTAATTTTCATACACCTTCCTCCCTACGCAAGCCCTACTCGTGAGCCGGACACTTATCCACTGAGCCGTCTAACCCTCGCACTTCTCCCCTAGCCCGCCTCGCACGCGTACCGGAGCCTCCTCCCCGCCACTAATGCCGGCACACCCGACTAACCTCGCCACGCACACCGATACCATGGCCGCAGCTACGACATACTAACACTCGCAGCCTCTTCACATACCGGAAGCTCCCGCCATGGCTCAGACCGCGTGAGGGTAGCGATTCAGCTGGGGGGTCAAAACCGTGACTTCGTCAGAGACGGCGCTGATGACTCCGTGGTCACGCAGCCACTCACCATAAGGCCGAGCACCTCCCGCGCCACCCATCACAGCCTATGATGCGCAGTCCGAAATTACCGATATTCCAGAGGAGTCCTCATGGTGCCGAGCCCCCATCCAACGATACCACACCGGTGGGACTGCCCTCTCCCGCATCCAATCGCCATCACGGGAGGCACCGCCCAACCCGCCCGACATCCGCCCGGATCTCGCTCTAGCCCGAGCCTTTACAACCTCCGCCTGCCCAGTTCTCGCACCGCCATCGCTCAATTATCCCCTCGCTCGTGATTTAGGCGGTCCACTATTTAGCCATGACCCGACACCCGAGAACGTGAACGACTTCGCCAAGGACTTTCACTGAGAGTCCTACTATGATATACCAAACATCGGGCAACGGACCCACTCGCTCGTAGATCTCGATGGCTGGGTCCAGAGGCATTCACGTTGTCGCTTATGACCCGAGGCGCTTCTATCCCCGGTGGTCTCTGAGCTTTATCACACTATGACATCCCGGATTGTCCGATCGTATGCAAATAGTCAAGATAGATGGTCAGCCCTGGGTACTACGAGCTTCGATATCACCACGCGAGGGCCTCGCTGGTTTCGCAACTGATGATCGCATGGCTCTACCTCACCTGTGAGATGGTTCGCTCTCTCTCTCTCTGATACAAAGAACCGTATCTATCCACAATTTTCTCATCCAGATGCTTCTCATAGACCACGTACTTCGGTCTAATCTGTTCCCACTTCAGCATTATTTGCAGCGCAGAGGAGCTATCCTGCAGGCTCAGATCTGACATATGAGGGTTCCGGTTCAACTACAGAGTCATCATGACCACTTTACTTCACTTTGAAGATAAGGTCCATCGCAAGGGCTGACTCGGGCGGAGGCTATTCCACTCTTGATGCCGAGGTTTTATGTCATGTCTTAGAGCATCTTGGGTTCCCGGAGGAACCACATATTGAGCGTAGGTAGAGTTATCCTCAGATTGTATCCCTTGAGCGGACTCTATCTATGCCACTCTCTTTTCTTTTACACCGCTAGGAGAGGTCGTGGAATGATTACGCTGAGACCCGCCTAGCGAGCAACCTATCCCGGTGGAGGTGGAGAGGACTCCTCACCCGATTCCTCCCTCCATTCCACCTCCTATTGCCCCACCCTCTTGAGACTTAGCCTTTCCTCCATCGCCACAAAGAACATCTTAGCACATCCCACTTTTAGTGGATTTCAATGTTATGGATGTCAGTCCGCACTACGCCACTAACGTAGCGCTTCTGACAAAGATCGGGCCAAGTGGATGGCCAACGCTCGAGGTCACTTTGCAATGCTCAAAGCATTCTTCAGATTCAGCCACCTCGTCTCCCACCGCCATCGACAGAGCCTATACTGTACTCCCACTACCATGACCTGCATCCATTGTATCGCCTTCAACACCCTTTGATGTGCTCGCTATGGCCGCAAAGAGCTTCCTCGATCCCACAAAGATCTACACCACCTAAAGATAATGAGGTGGTCGCATCTCCTTCCCAACAATGCCTTCCGATCCCTACCCAGCCACACACACAAACACAGGCACACACACACACACACACACACACACATGAACAGTAAAATAATAACACACACACACACACAATACACACAACAAACACAATGAGTGATTAATAATGATAGTTCTGGTCAGAGAGTTGGGTGATCTGAGGTGGCGATCATACTTATGTTTTGCTTGTTTTATCCTTGTGTTGTTTTAGTTTTATCAACTGCCTACTTGTCTTGTATGGGACTGTTTTGTTTGTATGTATTAGCCAATAGTAGGCAGTGGTTTATTTTGTTTAGCTTTGTATAGTGTTCAAATTTATGATAAACTCAGATTCAAATTTTCTAAGTTATATTAAAAGCTTTATAGCAATATTTTCATTTTCTATTTTTGCACCCACATTTTTTTTTTAATTAACTTCTGTATATGCATAATGACTAGCCTTGCAATGTGTTGAACTTAAGCCTTTCCTAATGGTGTCAACGTTAGAAGGGTCCTAGTCAACTTCTTATTATATTTAACCTGTCTCTTCCACCTTTAGCTAACCACACACCGAGCACGTTAGGTCTCAATGATAGGCTAAGAAACAGCACAAAACCCCCTCTTACGATGCAAATCCTAACCTAGTGTCATTTACTCCCTTGAATAGGTTATGGACCCCCATGCATAGAAGGCCAATGAGTCTTCCAAAATAAAAGAAGAGAAAAAGAAAAAGCAAAAAGAAAAGAAAAGAACCAGAATCACATTGCTTTGCCTTGAAACTCGAGCACGATCCGAGGGGTTTGTGAAAGACGGTGCTTCCTATGGCCCTAAACCTTCACTAGTCAGGAGCCACGACTTAGTGTTCGCTACACTCCGTGGACGGGGTGGAGTTTAGCGAGTCAGAGGTGCCGGAGGCTTGAAATCATTCGAGTCCGAGCGAAACCTATGTAGCTCATAGGGTAGAAAGATCCTCATGGCTTGATGCCCTAAACCTTCATTGGTCGAGTCAGCTGGGTTAATCCCAATTACACCTGACTTTGGTGAAGTCGAACCCTCGAAGATTGCGCCCTACAACGCAAAAAGAATCAGGTAATAAGGGGCGTGTCCCGATCTATTTAGTCGTTAACATACAAGGTTATGGCATTGGGCCATTGGGGGAGTATACGCCATAGTTTATGATTAAGACCTCGATCAACAAACCCCTAGCCTTTTTGTAGAAGAGCCCGGTTCATGCCTCAGGAGCTTGGTCGGGTCACCAACGCAGATAGTTTTCATTCTTTTGAGATGGTTATTAGCCCGGGATTTCATGATCCTCATCGCAGCTTATGATTACTCAGACAACCTTTGACCTCACATGTTTTTGTTCTCGCTTATTGATTAGTTATATTGTTACTGACTAAAGAATGTAAAGGTCAGGGTGCCATCAAAATCCCAAAGGTCCACCATGCCCAGCCTGAAATTTTAATTTCTAAGATTGACGAGGTGAAAGCAAGCGATCACTGAGAAGTGGCAGAAAGCTCGAGTGCCCAATGCTCTGCCGCTTGATGAAACCAAAGAAGGAGGAGATGAGGAGCCGAAGATGATGGTGATTAAAGAAGATATGATGAAAAAGAGTATGCCTCCACCATTTCCTCAAGCACTTAAAGGAAAAAAGGGGGTGAACAACCCAATCGAGATTTTGGCGCCGAGGCGTGAAAGTCAACATTCCCCTTTTAGAAATGATTAAGCAAGTTCCAACATATGCCAAGTTTTTTAAAAGACTTGTACACTGTTAACTTTCAAATTTCAAATTTTGGTTATCCTTTATACAAGCACTTATACAGTAACGCTTCCAAAGGCTATTTCAAATTTCCAAATTTCATTGTGGTCTTCAGACTTCACTAGTGGTCTTACAATCCGTGATAATGGCACTCACCTGACTTCACAAGTTTTTTAAACCTCCCAAGACTTCCACTTCAAATCTACTCACTGAGGTCCCCTCTCCACCCTCCTCTCTTCTCTTGCCCAACCATGGTGAAGACCCGCGGAGGACACACTTCGTGTCTAGGTGCGCCACTCTCCCCTCTCCTCGCTAACAGCCTTCAACTCGCCCTATCGCTGCCGCCACATCGCTAACTACGGCCTCACGCGCCATTGGCCGTGTTCCAGCCCACCACGGCCGCACCGGGGTCACTGCTCCAGCCCACTACTGGCCAAGCACCACAATGTCGAAGCACCACGCGATGTCACCGCCGCCAGAACCGTCACTGCCGCCACTGTGGCGCATCGTCAGGGCTACCCATCCGCCGCTCCTCCTCCCATCCCCCTAGTGTTGCTGCCCCTGCCCCTATGAGATACCACACTCTAGTTGGCCCCATTCAACCCTCTCCGCCACATCCTAGGCCATCACGGATGGCCCCACCATCGAAGAGAGCCCGGACCTCAAGCCCAGGAGAGTCCTCCGCCCCAGTATCATGAGCCACAACTTCACCAATTTATTAGTGGCCTCACGAGCCCTCCGACTCCGTCCCGCCTCAGATCATTAGGTTTCACTTCCACTACAACCCTATTCCAAGAAATGCTGATTACAGTGGGAGGGATCTGCACGACGAGGTTCATTCAGATCTCCGCTTCATTAAGACCGCCCAAGATTCATGCCCTAGTAAAGGTACTTCGAGCCATTCATGACCCTCAAAGAACCCGCTTTATTTCACTTCCCCGAGTGGTCATCGAGTTTTATCACACGATGACCTCCAAGTGAGAGCCCAATCCGATAGCCATTCATTTCTCCATAGATGGCCCAGGGATACTTCGGGCTTCGGATATTATAGCTGCTTTCCATCTACTGGTGGTCCTTGCCAACTCGGTTGATGCCCCATCCTCAATTAGGGATGGTCTGCCCGCTAGTCCGACACGATGGGCCAGACTATCTTTGCTCAGAGGTAGCTTCTACCACGTATGTTTCCTGATAAACCACATACTCGCGGCCTAATATTTTTCCCCTCCAAGACATACCCAATGGAGATGAGCCACATGGGAGGTTTATACAAAGATCTCCGAGGGTTATCGGTTCAAATTCTACTGAGCTTTTAACATGACAACCTTGCTCCACTTCGAGGACAAGGTTCATCGCAGCACCGACTGCAGCCGAGTCCACACTCTCTTATTCCCGAGACTCCTATGCTGGCAGCCACCTGGGCTTCCCGATGAGGCCAGCTAGGTGCCGTCATGATCCGAGGCCATCCTTACAGTTGATCGGTGGCAGATTATGCCCGTTCCTTTCGCCTCCCCCCTCCGGATCCAGATGAGGACCAGCCTAAGAACCGACCTTCCCGCATAGATAAATCCACCTAATAGTGCATAATCGAGGAGCATCAAAGTTCCGTGATCCCCAGCTTCCTACCATTTACTCCACTCGTCCTGCGGCCCTCAGGCCTCTAAGAGCCCTCGCTCTAGTGTCACCTCTACAAATGCCGCTTCGCCCAACACATCCGGCACCACTCCGTAAAGATATCACTATTTCCACCGTGACATTCCTCAACATCATGGATACCCGTACATTCTCCTCCACATCGCATCACTCAAGGATCGCCCATGCAAATTTCGCTGAGAGGATTTTCCGCACTAAGGTCGCCATGGCTTAGACCAGCGCCATACTCGCACATAATCGTGCCATCCTCATGCGTATTCAGAGTCACTGGGCCTACCAGGGTTTCCACATGTACCTTCCCGACCGCCCAACTTCCTTCGACCGGGACCAAGACTCCACCCACAACCAACCCCGCAGACCCTCGACTACTAGCGCCGCAGCAATAATGCCACTCCATCACAGCGACCTCATCCTTTCCAGGATTAGGACGACTCTTCGCCGGCTATTGACTGAGGAGGTAGCACTTCCTTCTCTAACTTTCCAATCTGAACCCCATTGCAGACTGATTAGTGCCCAAAAAGTGCTACTTCAAGCCCGGTTCAAGATGGGTTTTGAGTGCTTTTTGCACACTAATCATCAATCTAAGCCACCTGTCACGTGTATTGTCCACTTAAGGTTTTTGATTTGTTTTCTAGATTGTTTTGTATAGTTTTGCGTGCTTTTGAGAACTTCAATCGCCAGCTTCGCTTCTTATCGCGTTGGATCGCGAGAATCCTCGATGATTTCACCGAGCCGAGGCGATGAAATGTCAAGATTCGCGGAAGAATCATGCGTGACTGGATAAGGAGTGCGTGAGGGGATGCGCGAGCAAAACAGTATGCAGCAATCCCGGGATTTTCGCTATGATTGCAAAATTTCGCAATCATAGCGAAAATTTCAGAATCCTGCTGAAATCGGGAATTTTCGCTAGACTAATAAATTTCGCTAGCTACGGTAAATTTACCGTGCCTAACGAATTTCCAATTTCATATTCACGTGGCCTGCTTAGGCTAGCGAATTCTCGTTGCCAGCGAACATCACGTTGATAGCTTAAAATCTCATTTTCGCTATCTCAGAGAATTCGCTAGTTATGTAATTTCTACAATAGCTTAAATTTTCTATGCTAGCGAAATTTCCCGTGATAACAAAATCTCACCGCTTTTGAATTCTTGATGCCAAACGACCACGTTTTGATATATTACCATTTTGTCCCTTATGTAATTTCATATTTTAGGCATTTTTGTATTTTCACACTTTGGGGTTGACTATATAAGCCCCCACAACTTTGTAACCCTAACTTAATTTTCAGTCAAGCTTTCAGCGTAGCTTTTGTTTTAGGTTGCAGCCATTTCTTCTCTTTCTCTCATTTTTCTACGCTAAACACAATTCTTTGAGGATGACAACCTGGGCTGACGTTGCTAAGCCCCCTTTCCTTAGCCGGGAGGGTCACCGGTGGAGGTTTGGAGGTAAGTTTCATGCCCTCTCATTTATCACACTACATTTATGAGCATTTAAGCTCCCTCGTATCTCACCTTAGGGTCAAAACCTCCTAGATCCAAATTTCTAATGTGTATTTGGTAAGCTTGCGGGTTACAAAGGATGCTTAATCTTAGATCCACCGTCATCCACTTAGTTGTCTCCTATTAGTTGTCGTAGTTGCCTCTTCTGAGCCATATGCACACTGTAAGTGACTCAATGTGCTCAATGAATGCCATATCTCACGATAATATTAGCTCATGAAATGTGGTCATAGGTACTGAGTGGTTATTATCAACGAGGTGTCAACCCGAGAGGTGAACCACCCGTAATCCATCTAGTGACCCAAGACTTCAAAGAGTCTTATTTTCTAAATTTTCCTTTAATTTATTTGCAAATTACAACCATCCAACTCACTGTTTTTGAACAAAACCTTAAAATCCAAAGAGAAATACCATTTTCAACTCAACTGCACTTCTCATTTCATGAAGAAAACCCATCCTTTAGTTCGACCCTAGACCAATATACCGCAGTTAGCTCGCTACCAAGCAAGAGTTTCTAGGATAAATTTTGTTAGATTCCTATAGCCCTACTGCGGGTACTAATCAAATGGGCGCTGCTCTGTGGATGGTGCCCTAGTGAGATAAGAAGGTTGAACTTGTGATTCATAATACAAGTTTTGGTAAAACTTGGGCCCCTTTGATTTTAATATTTTTTTATTTTTTTGTTTTTCCACTCCAAACACCATAGGATTTTAAATTTTTCCAAAGACATTCAAGCTCCTTCGCTTTAATTTTAGCTAACCTTAACCCTTTGTTAGTTTTGTTTTGGTTGTTTTCCCGTTGATTGTGAAGTGTGTATAGCTTATGTGGGATAGGAACACCTGTGTAGCTCGGTAGGTGACTAATGCACAGAACAGGCTTCTAAATTGATCCTCACAATGTTAAATGGATCCTCCATGTGAGGAATGTGCCAGGCTAGCAGTGCCTGTGGAGCCCACGTATGACGATCCATAGGGATCACATACACCCACCTGGGCGTGAGCGACCTCATGCATAATCTCCGTTGAGGAGGTGGCAGCCGAGATCTCATTTCGTGCCCCATTCCCACATTCCATGAGAAGGAGATCTGAAAACCCTTACAATCACATAAGGGAGTTTCGAGGAAGGCATGCACCACCTTCAAAGAAGGTAGCGGGATGGAGTCTTCGTTGAAAGCCTTTCCACCGCCCCCGGTATGACAAGGCAAAATTTTGGCTAAATGCATTAAGGCCAAGAACCATAAGGACCAGAGACGGCAGTGTAATTTCTAAAAAATTCTTCGCTCACAAGACAAACAACTTGGAAGAGTAAATTTATTGTCATCGGTACCATGATGGTGAGGTTCTATCAGGCCGGGAGAGATTTATGGAGACTATCGCGCATGCCACACCATGGGTTTGATATGGACGCCGGTGAACCATTTTTATGGATGAATGTCCCTCCATGAAATGCAATTATCAACTATGTGTGAGAGATTTCTTGAGTAAAAATCCCACGTAGGCAACGGACTTCCTCAATTATGTGGTCGAGACTCAAGGTCAGGGATGAGCCAAACCCAAGAGAAGTGCATGCATTCAAGCCACCAAGGAACCAAAGAGGAGGCATGCATGCCCTCTCCAAGATATGGAACTGAAAGCCAGGTATCTACCTTTGACTAGAAGATTGGAGGAATTAGAGCAAAAAGAGTAGTCCATGAGGTGCGTGTGCTAGACCGAAAGCCATGCACAAACAAAATTACTAACTGACAAATTAATCGACCACCCAGAACTAGATGTCCAAATCCCCATTTTGAGGATGCAAAATGCAAAGTACAAAACAAGCTACAAAACAAATGCTCCATGGAAACACTTACAACCCTAATCGTAGGGTCAACTCAACCCTTCTCGGGAAACCTCAAATTTCTCCCTGTGATATGTACCCCCGTGATACGCAGAGTATTCTACCACCACTTCACAAGCTAGCAGCACTCCACTTCCTGCCGGTAAGCCATCGTAACTGGCAAGTCAGCGGGAAATTTGCGGGAGTAGAAAAAGGCATCAATGCTCTCGCCTTGAACAAAAATTGAAATGTAGAAAGCTCCTTGAACAAGAGAATAGATGGCCGGAAAGTAGCCTAACCGAAGAATTGATACCGCAGTATCCATAACAAGAATGGAAAATCATCACAGTGAGTGTGGAGGTTCCTTCACCATCGCAAACCCAAGGGAGTCCATGAACCCGAGCTATTCCGTTGAACCTCCCCAAAAAATCGATGAAGTCAAAAGTCACATTACATTGGTTATGGAAAAGAGGCTGATCGCCCAATGCCTAAGCCGTTGAGGAAACCGTAAAAAAGGGAAGAATCGGGACAACACATTTTCGAAGGAGGACTCAACGGCGACCACACGCCACTCCATTTCCCCAAGCACTAAGAAGCAGAAGAAGGCATCCCAAAGAGTGCATCCCGTGGTCCTAAGTGTGTGAAGGTCAACATACTCCTTTGACAACATCAAACAAGTCCCCGCCTATGCAAAGCTTTTAAAGATTCGTGATAATCAAAAAGTGGGTCAAGTATTAACAAAAGGCATTCTTAACTGAACAAGTTAGCTCCATCATCCAATGCAAGACAATGGTGAAATACAAGGATCCAGGGACCCCAACTATCTCAGTTAACATTGGAGGAACCTACATTGACAAAGCATTGTTAGACTTGGGTGCCAGTGTCAACCTAATGCCATACTCTCAGCAGACAGCCGCCTAGGCTCAGAGAGTCGGAAACCAACCAACATCACCCTATCTTTAGCCGATCGTTCAAAGGAAAATACCAAAAAGTGGGAGAAGAGCGGAGGATGTGTTGGTAAAAGTAGATAAGTTCTACTATCCGCATGGATTTCGTGGGTTCTCGATTACGTAACCGGAGGCAGGGGGCACTAATCAAGTGCCCATTATATTGGGAAGGCCATTTCGCCACATCAATGTGCCATTATCAATCACTGATCAGTCATGTACCACATTTGGCAACATGAAACTCAACATTTTCCACTTGAGCAATCAAAGAAAACCAGCTTGAGGATGAGGGGAGCAACCGGATGAAGTTTGCCTCTGAGTGGTAGCCACGGGTAGAAGGCATGATATTGAATGTAAACAAATAGAAGAATTGATGAGAACAATGAAGCAATTTAATGGAATCCACCATTCCTCCCGCAATACCACCTAATCGCCACTGGGAGACCCAAAACAATGGAGTCGAGCATGAAGGGCACCCGCAAAGACACACTGCATGCGCCGAGGAACTTCTCCTCCTGACCCCTCCCTCGAGATCCAACGGGCTACATTAATCGAGTGGTTCAGAACCCGGAGACCACTCCAATTTTTGTCAAATTTTTACTTTATATTATTTTAAGTCTTAATTGGCTTTTAGTGGTGCCACTACTTTTACCTATTTTCTTTTCAAATATTTTCGTGATTTACAAGCTTATCTTATCACAAATTTTTTGTTAACAGTCATAGAGTTGCAAAGTGTGGAAAATCTCTATTTTCTCCCGTATTTCGGCAATGCAAAGGCAAAAAGTAATCGCTCGGGCCCATGCCATTCCTCCCCGTTCAAACCGCTCTGCTTCATCTTCATTGAGGTACCACTACGCTTTCTTTTGAAAAGTCGATAATTTTGTGAAATATATCGACATAGAAATAGGCACCATGCAGCTACATTTTTCTACACTTTACAAATCATTCTCGTACCTATATTTCTGCATTTATACTATTGCCTTTAGTTGAAAAATCAAGCCCCGTGATGTTACATTACCATAGAACAATTCCATGCATGATTTAGTTTTGGTCAATGGAAATTTCAAAGATGTTCAACTTCGAACTTTCCCTTAGCTGATTCACACTCGTACCCAAAGTTGTACCAATAGGTCGTAAGCTATATACCTCTTTCCGCTTGCAAAGCCATTTCTAATTTGTTGACGACCCATAATAGGTTTTGTTACCTAGCGTATGAAGACCAATGAAGTCTCTCTCCAAAAGGAAAAGAAAAGCAAAAAGAAAAAGAAAGAAGAAAAAGAAAAAATAAAAGCCGTGACGCTTTGTCTTGAAACCCGAACACGGTCCGAGGTGGGCATGGCGAAGCCTTTTAAAGCCCGATGCCCTAAACCTTAATCGGGTCGGGAGTCATCGACTTTGTGTTCGCTACACGTGGATGGGTGTGAAGTTTAGCGTGTCAGAGGTGCTTAATTCAAAGCCGCCCGATGTCCGGTGAAGCCCGCAGAGCTCTGCGGGTCAAGCCATCCTTCGGGCTCGATGCCCTAAACCTTAATCGTCAGGAGTCATCTGCGGACCGCTACACCTGACTGGGTGAAGCTCCAGTTTTCGCATTACAACCTACAAGTTAGTCAAATAAAGAAATAAGAGTGTAATAATCCTATTTAGGTTGTTTAACGCTATGGCCATGGCAGCTGTGTTAGGAGGGAATATTGCATTTTATTGGCTCAAGTCAGTTACATTAGGAACAATTAGATTTTGGTGGAAATTCAAAGGACTTTCTTGGAACCGATGTCGTTTTTAAAACTTGTTCTTATATTTTTGTTCTCTCATGCTCTAAGCCATACAGGTGTAAATTATTCATGCTAAAGGTAAGGCTTACTGTGACACACTTTTGAACCACATATACTTTTGAGAAAGCACAAAGCTACATACCCTTGCTTTAGCATCGCTTAAGGACTAGCAACGTGTGGCTCTGGGGCTGGGGTGTGATTAGCGCCCAAAAAGTGCTATTTCAAGCCCCTCGCTGGATGGGTTTTGAGTGCTTTTTGCACACTAATCATAATTAAGCCAATTGTCATGTGCATATCCGCCAATTGTTTTTTGATTTGTTTCGAGATTGTTTCTTTATAGTTTTGCAGTTTGAGAACTGATCGGCAAGCAGCTACTTAACGGTGTTGATCGAGAATCTCAATGATTTCATGAGTCGGCGATGAAATGTCAAGATTCAATGAAGAATTGAAAGCGAAGTGGATAAGAGTGCGGAGGGGGATGCAGTGAGCAAAATGAGACGAGAGCAAACCAGGGATTTTCGCTGGGATTGCGAAAATTTATAATCATAAGCGAAAATTCATCATGAAATTAGAATTTTCGTAGGCTGTGAAACTCGCTAGCTAGTAAATTTACTACTGCCTAGCGAAATTGCGAATTTAGGCTATCTCATAAAAAATTTATTGAAATTTGCGAGACCCATTAAATTAAGCGAAATTCAGCATTGATGGCGAAAATTCCCATTTTCTCTATCTGTAGAATTTATTAGGCTAGCGAGGAATTTCGCCTAACTTATAGAGAAATTTCCTACATAAATCTCAGCCTGATGTTTGGAATTCTTGATGCCAAGCGACCGTTTTGATATAATCTAAATTTTGTCCTTATGTAATTTCATATTTTAGGCATTTTGTATTTTCACACTTTGGGGGTTGACTATATAAGCCCCCACAACTGTAACCCTAACTTAATTTTTTCGGTCAAGCTTTGTGTGACTTTATTTTAGGTTGTAGTTTGCTCTCTTCTCTCTTCTTTTTCTCGTTTTTCTCGGCTGCCCAGGCCATGACCCTTGAGGATGACAACTCAAGGGATGCTTGGCTAAGCCCCCTTTTCTTGAAGGGGAGGGTCACTGGTGGAGGTTTGGAGGTAAGTTTTCATGCCCTCTCATTTTATCACCTTTGCATTTATGAGCATTCGCTCCACGTAATACTAGGTTGAAACCTCCACAGATCGGCCTACTTGATGTGTATTTTGGCAAGCTTTTGTGGATTCCACCGGTGGATGTTTAATCTTAGATCCATCATCCACTTGGTTGTCTCTTAGTAGTTGCCGTAGGTTACTCTTTGAGGCCATGTGCATAACTATGGGGACTTGAATGCTCAATGAATGCCATATCTCATGAGGAGTAATTTAGGGTTTAGGTTTTAGTGCCCGAATAAAGGAGTCGGTTTGGGAAAAGACTATAGGTCATTATCCCCAATGCGAGGAAACAAACCAGGGCATGAATACACCTTAAAAATCCAATTCGATGACCCAAGGTCAAGGAGTATTCTTTTCTAAATTTTCCTTTAATTTATTTGCGGTTTAAAACCATCGACTCACAATTTTTAGACAAAACCTTAAATCGAAAGAGAAATACCATTTTTCAGCTCAAGCACTTCTCATTTCACGAAGAAAACCCATCCGTGTTCGACCCTAGACCACTATCTTTGCGTGGCCTCGCTAAGCGATGGAACACCTAGGATACAAATTTTATTGATTCCTATAGCCCTACTGTGGCACGAATCACAGACAATGTCACATTTGGTTGGGGGGGGAGAGTTAGCTAAGGAAGTGACTTTTACACTCTTGATTTCATTTTTTTTACACTTTTGAGTCTAATGTCTGTTTAAGCAAACCCCATTTTGTATGTTTAGTGGCTTACTTTTTACTCCTTTTTATGGAAGCTGTTTGTTTGGTTTTGAAAAAGCTGAAAACATAATGACATATGTTTCTATCATGCCATAGCTCATTAAACTAGTTAGTGCAGCAATTTTTGCCCCCATTTTTTTTTTTTTTTTGCTTTTGCCTAACTTGCAAGTTAGAAAATTGACACACCGCCTAATGCCATTGATGTTAGGTTAGTTCCATGCTTGATTAAGTAGATTATCAGTTGAAGTCTCGTGGTGTTGTTTAAACCTTAACTTCTTCCCACCTTTAGCTAACCACACGCGGTGTCAGTTTCTTCAAATAGAATTTGAGAAGCGCATAGGTCCATACTTTAAAACCTACCTAGTTTCGTTGATCCTGTAATGGGGTGAGGGACCCCCGAAAAAGGCCAATGAAGTCTTCCAAAAATAAAAAGAAAAAGAAAAAGAAAAGAAAAATAATAGAAAAGCATGACCGCTTCACGGCAGAGCAGAAACCTTTGTTCGAGGGGTATATGGTGAAAGGCTTTAAAGCCTGATGTCCTAAACCAACTGGTTGGGAGCCACCAACTTAGTGCTCACTACATGGGTGGATGGGTGAGGTTTAGCGAGTTGTAGGTGCTGGAGTTTCGAAATCATTCGTAGTTCGGGGTGAAACCTGAAGAGTTAGTGGTCAGATCATATAACTTGATGCCTAAATAGATGGTTGGGAGTCATCGGTGGACCCAGATTACATGGACTTTAGTGGTCGGTCGTCAGCATTGCACCAGCTGTCTCAGAAATATGAAATAAGAGTGGGGCGGATTGTTTAGGTTGGTCATGTTCAGAACCCAGCGTGGCTTGGTTGGGAGAGCATCTTAGCGGATTATTGTTAAAGTGATCATAAACACTTAGCTTGGTGAAAGTTTGAAGTCGATTCCCTTGGGTTGGATACTCTTCTGAAACTTGGTTCTTTATGGCACTCTTTCTCCCGAGATGGTCATTGTGCAGGGTTTTAGTGATTCACACTGAGGGTAGGACATTACTTATCCATATACTTTTTGAGAATACTGACCCCTTTTGCATGAGCATAACTTGCCTGTTGTTTCCTTCTCTTTATTATTGCTAAGGGACTAGCAATGTGTTGGTTGGGGGGAGTGATTAGTACCCAAATAGTGCTATTTTGAGCCCTGTTTAGTGCAGGTTTTGAGCCCTTTTTGTGTACTAATCAACTTAAATAACCCAATTGGAAGAAGCCCAAGGTCCAGAAGTATCTACTAATCATATTTTATTTGTTATTTTTTGTAGTTTGCCGGTAATTACTCCATTCTCTTCGAATCGACTCAAATGCGAAGAACCCAAGCCGAACTCGAGGCCGCATGTACAAGTCAGAAGGAAATTGGAGCTAAAAAGGGAAGGAGGAGATTTCGCAGTGTTGCAAATTTCGCGACCTGCGAATTTAGCGGAGTTCTTGAAATTGTGACCTATACTGTTTGTTTGACCAACTTTTTAACTGCTTTTTGTGATATTTTCCCAAACTGTCCTCCATGTAATTTTGTTGTTCCATACTTTTGTAATTTCCTTGACTGCGAGCAGTATAAAAGCCTCGGTCGAAGCTCTGTAAGTGGTCAATCACTATCAATCCAATAAAATTGAGCCCCAAGCTTTTCCGGCTCTCCACCTTAGTGATTTCCCTCATTTTCTCTCTTTTTCTTGCATTTTCACATAAACACCCTTAGGATGACAAATCAAGGGATGCTTGGCTAAACATCCCCTCATCAGCCAGAGAGGTCATTGGAGTTAAGGTTATTGAGGTAAAAGCGATTGTCCTCTATTTGCCCAGCGCAAGCATTTATTACCATTTATGTCTCTTGCAGCTCATTTAAGGTTTAAATCCTTGTGATGTACTGATTAATGATACTTAGCAAACTTTAAGGGCACGGTGGATGTATTAACTGGTCCTAATGCTTTCGCTTAGTTTCCATTTATTTGCCTCTCCGGGTTAAGGTCGAAAGGACTAGTTTTTCTTTGCTTGTGAAACATTAATGATTCGCCAAATGCTATATCTTAGGAAAAACTTTTTAGGTTCAGTTTTTGCCCGCTAAGCTTAAAGATCGGTTGGGAAATGACTATAGGTCATCCTCTGCTTGAGAAGGATCGAGGACATTTACGTTTCCTTAGAGCCACAAGCTTGGCGAGAGTTCGAGGTTCTTTTACATTTTATTTCAACGCATTTCAGTTTTCAAACCATCAACCCCATTGTTTGCAAGCCTAAATCCAAAGTGAAAGCTTACCATTTCAATCAGCGTAAATCATTTTGCATGAAAACCCATCCACTGAGTTAGACCACCAGAGTACTTTATCTTGGTAGCTTTGCTACGACAGTAAGAGTTTTAGGATATAAATATTGTTCATTCCAGTACACCTACTGTGGCATGAATCAGGTACTGACAGTGTTGCTCTCCCTCTAGGTGTTCCATTTGATCAAAACTAATATTCAATTCATAATTGGACTTTTGTAGAACACCGACTTTGATCAACATGCCTTCATAATTTCTTACCCACTGGAACATGTTCTCCTGCATCAAGAACAGAGCAGACACAAGATAACCAAAAAACGGTCCTACCTAAAGGGTTAGGGTTAGCTAAAAAAAATAAACAGGGAAACCAAAATTAACAAACTGATAAACAGAAAAATAAAAGTAAATTCACCAGATCTTATGATGAGGATCACAAGTATTCATCAGGTCATCATTTGCACTTAGGCACCATCCCCAGCAACAGCGCCATTTGATTCATGTGCCAGTAAGTATCCATAACCAACAAAATTTATAACCTAAATTCCTCCTACTGCCGTAGCATATCTACTGCAGTATAGTGGCTCTAGGGTCGAACACAGGGATGGGTTTTATTCACACAAATGACTTATAGTGAGGTTTAATTTGGATTTTAAGGTTTGATGAAAACAGTGGGTTGTAATGGTTGTAAATTGAAAATAAAATGAAGAAAAATAAAAAAAGAAATCTCCTTGAAGTATCAGGCTATTGGGTGTAGTTCGTAATGAAGTAGCGAGGTTTAGGGGTCTTTTCCTCGCATTAGGAGGATGAACTATAGTCATCTCGAACCGGGTTCTATACTCATTTACCTATAAAATCTAACCATAATAACTATCCTTTGAAAAATGAGTATTCACTAAGCATCAGTGGTCTCGACCTTTGAAAAAAATTCTCCTTGACTCGCTTTATTGATTAATAGAGACGCTAATGAATCTCAGTGGATTTAGTAATAAGCATCCACTGAATCCTAAAAGATTACCAAATACAGGTCATTCAAGGTGAATATAAGGGATCTAAACCTAGAGTTCAAGGGAAACACAAACTGCCAATGAGTACCTGCGTGAGAAACATGAAACCCTCCAGTAGCCTTAAGATCCTGTACTCAGCAGCCTTCCACTTCAAGGAGGAAAGGGTTTTAGCCGCTCATCCTCATGGGGTGTTTGGCTGGTGAGAAAGGGAGAAAAAATGAAGAAAATTGAAGGAAAAGAAAGAAAGCGAGGCGCTGAAGGTTCCCTCCCTAAATTTATTAATGAGCGAAAGAGATCCTCTTCGGTGCTTATGCAGGGCTTTATAGTAAAGCCCCTTTACAAATTGCCAAAAACTACAAAAGCAAAAGCTATTACATGGGATAAAACGAGAAGAAAACCAAAAAGGAGGAACAAAAGTCAAAATGTCAAAAAGCAGCATGAACAATGCTAAGGGGGGAAAATTAACAAAACTGGAGAGTAGGTTGCGAAATTTCGCAATCTTGCCAAATTTCAACTGCGTCCCTTTTTCTTCTACTTTATGCTCCTCTTTCCTCTGGTTTCTGATATGCAATACTGAGTTCAACTCGGATTCTTCGTGCTTGGATCGACTCAATAATTTTGGCATAAATAGCTTGCAAAAACTACAAAATTAGCCACAAAATGCGATCAGTAGTCTTGCTAGGTCCTTAACATGCCAATTGGGTTAATTAAGCTAATTAGTACACAAAAAGTTCTCAAAACCTGCAATAAATAGGGTTCAAAATAGCACTATTCGGGCACTAATCAAAGTGTACCCGATTGACACTATTATGGAGGAACATTGCGCTCAGAAGCTCCACCACTTACAGCTCCAACAACATCTCCAGTAGTCTTTCTAGTAGTAGCTTCAACCGCTCTACCAGTTGATCATCCTTCAGTTCCTACTCAGTCAGTAGGAGGAGGATGAGATTCCACCCCCTACAGCTACCTGAGGAGTTATCACTTCCTCCTTTAATTTTCCTTCCTGAGCCACATTGAGGACAATGTAAAATTTGGTTAGGGGAGAGTTAAAGAAGGAAGTATTCTTTATGTTATGAGCAAGTCTGTTTTGAATAGTTGAATGGCTTGCTAGTATTTTTACAGTATAGTACATGTTGTTAGTTTCTAGTACATGCTTTTAGCTCATGTTTTTAGTTTCTCAGTTTCTTATTTTCCCATCGGATTTCTCATAAATTTTTTGTAATTCTCAACTTGCAATGGGAGAAATTGAAACCTCGTCTCAATACTCTTGATTTTAGAGTGGTGTTATGCTTACAAAAGTTGATGAATTGTTGAAACTCCTCTTGTCTTCAACCTTACTTCTTCCACTTTTAACAAATCACACACTATGCACATTAGGTTTTAATTATAAGCTGAAAAACTGCCTTGCCTCCTATGCCTTGAAAAAAATCTAGCCTAGGACTTTTGACCACCTTTAATAGGTTAGGATCCCTGAAAAGACCAATGTGTTTAAAAAAAAAAGAAAAATAAAGAAAAATAAAAGAAAAGAAATTTGTGACACTTGCAGCAGAGCTTTGAGCCTGATAGAGGGTATATAGAAAGTATTTAAGGTGATGCCACTAAACCAACTCATTGGGAGTAACCGACTTTGTTGCTCATTACATGGGTGAGAATAGGTGGAGTTTAGCAATTTGTAGGTGCTAGAGTATCAAACTTTTTAAAAGTCTAGAGTGAAATCTGAAGAGTTAGTGGTTGAAAGATCCTTATGACTTGATGCCCTAAACCTTGATTGGTTGGGAGTCATCAGTGGACCCTCGTTACATGGATAATTATGAATTCGATACCCTCAACATTGCACCCCTACAATAAAAAAAAAAAAATCAAATAAATGAGGGTCCTGGTCTATTGAGGTTGGTAAACTGCTAGGTGTAGAAAAGAGCTAGGTTGGGGGGAGATGATAGTTTGGCAGAATATTTTTGAAGCCTAATCAAGTTAACTCTTAGGTTTTTGTGGAAGGTTCTAGGTTGGTTCTCTAGGAGTAGAAATTCTTTTGATACTTGAATTTGCATAGCACATACTCCTCTTGAGATAGTCATTAGGTAAGATTTTGATGACTTTTGTTAAAGGTTAGGTTTTATAACCTCATGGATTTTGGAAAACCATTTTTTGCATAAATATATAGTTCATCTTGCTTTTGATTGCTTTATTTTTCCTTTATTGCTAAGGGACTAACAATGTGTCAGTTGGGGGGAATGATTACTACCCAAATAGTCTCAATTCACACCCTTAACACTCCATGTTTTAAGCACTTTTTGTGTAGTAATCAGCCTAATTGACCTAGTTGACATGTTATGGACCTAGTAAGGCTACTAATCAATTTTTGTGCAAGTTTTGTTGTTTTCAAAAGCTATATATCTCAAAGGTGGGAATTAAAAGCTCAAAATGTGAATGCAATTGCGGTTAGCTTTAGAAGCTAAGAGAAGGCAAGAAGTAGAAGCGACGAGAAGAACAACAAACAGCGCAAGTCGCAGGGGTTGCGAGGAATTCACAACCCTTGTGAAAATGTCTACCACATTTGACTTTTTGAGCCTTTTTTTGTGTTCTTCCCAATTTCTCCCCGTGTAACAGTGTTTTATTTTGTATATTTTGGTAATTTATATTGACTTCGGTGGTATGTAAGGACCTTAGAAGCTTTGTACAAATAGTTTTATTATTATTTAAGTTAGTTTTTGGGAAGGTTGGTCGAGAAGCTCCCATTTCTTTCATTTTCTCTCCTCACTTTCCTTGATGAAACGACTGTAGGGATGATTTCTTGGAAGAAAGTTAGTGACAACCTCTCCCTCCTTGAAGTAAAGGTGCACTTGGTAAAGGAACCTGTGGAAAACCATGGGTTTTCATGTTTTTAAAGCAGGTATTCAATGTCATTAATGTTCTTTCCTTAAACTCTACGTATCAATCCCTTTGAGTCACCTTGAATGGTTGATATTTGGTCGACTTCGAGGAGCTCATTAGTGCCAATCCTAGATCGGTGATGTTCGTTAGTTATCACTTATGAACTATTGGAAGTTGAGTCAAGGAGACATGTTTTTACTGATTAATACCATTAATGAGAAGTGAGTGCTATTTTGAAGAGGATATTTATTGAGGGTTAGTTTTTATAGTTAAATGAAGAACCGATTCGGGAGATAACTATATGTTACCCTCCCTAATGCGAGGAGAAGACCCGGAAAACCCCTCATTTGCCTAAGGAACCTAAGCCTAGTGACCCGATACTTCAAGGGACTTCTTTCCATATTCTAATCCATTTTATTTTCAATTTTAACCATTAAAACCAATTATTTTTATCACGACCCCAATATCCAAAATGAAATCACTAGTATAAACTTCACTATCAATCATTTCCACGAAGAAAGCCCATCTCTGTAGACGATCCAAGAATCACTATACTATAATAGTTGTGCTATCCTAGTATGAGGTATTAGGTTATAAATTTTGTTGATTAATACCTTATGAATTTGATAGATTAGTTTCTGAGGGTTTTAATGCAAAACCAAAAACCCGACAAGAAAAGTAGCAAAAAATACATTTGAGGTAGAAAATCACCGGATTAATGCGACATTTCCAAATTATGTCACAATTAAAGTTCAAGACATCTAACAGAAGTTTGTCACAATAATCAAATCTCTATTGCAACAACAAGCAAGAAAATTACCTAGAAGGCACAATTGAAAAATGTCACAACAATTCACAGCTATGTCGCTATATAAATTGTGAAGAAGGCAGAGATGGTTTTTCGTGACATTCTATAGCTATGTCACGACATAGCTAAAACAAAAGACAGTTGAAAGTATGTTGTGACACTTGATAGCTCTTTCGCAACAAAAGACAAGGCAGATGGCAACAAAACATTGTCGCGACATCCAAAATTATATCACGACAATGAATCTGAGGAAGCGAAAGAATCTTTGCGACCTTAAAACTATTGTTGCCATATGGCTGAAGGAAGAAGATTGGAATTATGTCATGACAATTATACCTTTAGTCGTGACCAAGGCTGACAAGAGTTCAAGAATAATTGTTGCGACAAAGTTTGCAATGTCACCACCAACCATCTAGAGACTAGCAATACAAGGCATTGAGTTTATGTCACGACATCAGAAACTTATGTTGCAACAATTACAAGATGAAGTCAATTGAACTTTGTTGTGACATTTCCAAAGTATGTCATGACACAATTTGAGGAGAGGGTAAAGAACATTGTCCAGATATTCCTTTCATTGTCGTGACAGTTATACAGAAGAGATTTGAGGCATATAATGAAACTTTGTCGTGACATAAGAAAAGATTGTCGTGACAATCACTAAAGAAAAATGCTAGTCAGTATTGTTGCGACAAACTCACAACAAAGGGTTAAGACATAGAAGCTTCAGATATGTCACGACATTCATAAACTTTGTCGCAACATAGACTTGAGAGGATTAAAGTTAAAAATGTTGAAAAGCCTAAAGACACAAGTGAGCTACAATGTCACGACATAGATAAACTTTATCACAACAAAGACATCAGTTGGGCCTGCATTGAAATCCACAATTTAAGCCTAGAATTCCGACCTAGCATTTATGAGCCAATAAATAGAAATAGATAGGGCAATAGAAAGACAACTTTGGATAAAGAGCTTTTTAGCAGCTTTCAACCAGCTTTTAGCTTTTTGGAAAAGCTAAAGTCTCTTTGTATATATTTTCTTTTTCTTTTATTTTATTTTATAGATTTATTTTTCTTTCTTTTAAGAAGTAGAGGTAGATCTGAACTGAAATTTCGAGTTTGATAAATTGTAAATCAAGCTTCATTTATGTTTGAACTGGTGATTCGTGTCACAGTAGGGTGATCCGGAATCAACAAAATTTATATCCTATATTCCTCCTACTGCCGTAGTCAAGCTACCGCAAAGATAGTGGTTCAGGTCGAACACGTGGATGGGTTTTCTTCAGACAAAATGATTTGAGGAAGTCAAAATGGTGAATTAAATTCTGATTTTCAGGTTTCATTAAAAAATGCTGAGGCTTGGGGGATTAAAACCGGAAAATAAAATGAAGAAAAATAAGAAAAGAACTCCTGTCTCAGCCAATTGGCAGGTTTTTGTGTGGCAACCAACATGTCCTCGTCTTCTTCCTCGCTGGGGAGCATGACATATAGTCATTTCCCGAACTGGATCTTCATTTAGCTTTAAAACTAACCCTATGATTTTCCTTTTGAAACATAGCATTTAAATGCGCATAAATGTTCCTACAAGAAACACATCTCAAAACCCTACTCCACTACACCAGTGTGAGACAACTAACTGAGCCTCTCAATGGATCTAATGCTATCCATTGAATCAAAAAAGCTTGCCAAATACACATTAAAGAGAGCATGCTTAAGAGATTTTAACCTAAGTGAGAAGAGAACTTAACAACCAAAATATAAAAACAGAGGACCGTGGCGTTAATTCTCCAAACCCTAGCCAAAGAACCCTCTTTATGGGAAGAGGCCTAGTCAACCATCCTCTGAGTTGTCATCCCTCGTGAGAGGAGTGCTCAGCCGAGAGTGAGAGAAAATGAGAGAAAAGTGAAAACGGAGAACTGAGTCCCACTTTATTTACAAGAAAACTCGTCTTCACCGTATACAAAATGGCTTATATAGCCTTACAAACCAAGTGAAAATACCATACAATCCAAGCATAAGTGAATACAACAAGGGTAGAAAGGAGAAAAACCAAAAATTGTAGCAAAAACACAAAAGCGTGCAACTGCAGGAAAACAGGGTGCTGGAGGAACAGTGCGCAGGAAGGAGGGGTCAGAATGCTGTCAAGTAGAATTGTTTTTCTCGCAGTCTGCGGTGGTGTTTTTCTTACATTGCTCTTCTTTCCTTCGATCTTTGATCTTTGCAATGTTGAGTTTGACTTGAATTCTTCGTGCTTGGATCGACTCAACAATTTCGGCATAATTAGCTAGCAAAAACTGCAAAATTTTCCACAAAATGTGATCATTAAAATAGTAAGGACCTTAATGTGTAAATCGGGTTAATTAGAATGATTAGTATACAAAAAGCACTCAAAACCTATAATAAATAGGGTTCAAAATAGCACTTTTTGGGCATTAATCAACTGGAATGAAATCTGGAAATTTTCTAGGATTCATTTTTATTCAGTTTTAATCACAGTTATAGTGAATTTGTCTGATCAACTAGTCATTATTACTTATGATTCAAATATGGAAGGCTTAACTCTATGGGAAAGGATTTGGTGTTCTTATTGTTATTTTGCAATATTTTAAATGAATGTTTTAGGTATGAAAACTGGGTTTATTGAATTGTTATTGATCTTGTAATGAGTTGTTCTATATATCAATGCTTTTTACCCAAAAAGAGTTGTATCTATGCTTTGATTTCCAGGATCTCTCTAAGTGACACAGAGATGGACAACTTGAGAGCATAGAACATTTACTTGGGGGAAAGTACATTGATATTTGGGAATTAATATATTCTAAGTATCACTCTGATACATCACAGGTGATGTTCTAACCTCTGAATTCAAGGTTCCCTTCTAGGTGATAGCAAAAGTGTGTTCTTGAGGACTAAGGACCACTCAATGAGATATCAATTTAATTCTTAGAGGTTTCATCTCAATTCAATAGAATGATCTTAATCTTGTGTTAGCTAAGACTCTAATCAAGGGAAAGAGAATTCTATTGAATTGATGGTTGAGAGACTAATTACATTGGATAAGGCTTGTGCTACCCTGTCTATGGGGGCAAGCAATCTCCAATCCCAAGAGATGGCTATGAAGTACTGGTTTAGGAAAAATAGCTAAATCTTGAAGATGATCAAATGCTAAAAGTAACTATTTAGACATATTGACCTGATTTACGAATTGGGAAGCTAAATAGTGAAATGTGTAGTGTAAGGAGGCATTCCAAGGCTATACCACTCTGCTCTTAGACAAATCAAGAATTTATGTCCTTAAAAATATTATTTTTGGGAACTATGCAAATTAATAGTTAGAATACTATTCCATTCCCAGTGTTAGTTCTACTTAGTGAAATCTCTAATTCTAATTGACTTAAATTCAATATTAACAAAAATTCTTTCATTCAATTTAATGTTGATAATTCAAAACTCCAATTAGAGGTTCAAATAGTGATGATCTTGAGTAGTAGGAGTACTTGATCTTTAGATTTTCTAATCAACTGTGGAATGATATCTCGACTTAAAAATCCACTTATTACTTGTATAACATATGCATTGTTGGGTTACGCGTATCATCTAACTGATCAACATAAATGCAAATGGAATTTAAAAAATTTTATCCCTAACCCACCAAGCGATCACATGTGTTTCATAAAAACCGAAGGAAGGGTAAACGAAACTTACTGTAGGATCGATTCGCTGCTTCTCAAAGTCTCAAGGCCTTGGTTTATTCGATCTTCAAAGGTGTCGCCTTCTGGGGTGTGCCGACCAATTTCTACAAGTATCCACACAAACAAATAATAAACGATCTTGTTGAACGTCTAAAAGTTCGCTGCCTTCAAAACGAAATTAGGTTTTTCTGTTTCTCTCTCGCTTTTGGTTGTTCAGAGTAAAGACGACTATTACGAAATATATATGTCTCACATATATATATCTATATAAGTCTACTAGGGTTTAAGTCAAAAACGAATTTTATATGAATTTTATATTATTATATATTTAAAACTCTTTTAAATAATAACAATTTAAATTCACAAAACATAACCGTTCAAGACATAACCGTTTCACGAATTTAAACTTTCTCAAAATTAAATTCAAATTTAAATAACAATTTAAATTCACAAAACCTAACCGTTCAAGACATAACCGTTTTTCAAATTTAAACTTTTTCAAAATTAAATTCGAATTTAAATAACAACTAATTGTTATTTGTAATTTAAAATAATCTCATCATTTTAAATTACACAGAGTGAAAACTACAATCAAGTATTATTCGTTTCTTAATGTGCTTAATTTACAGGTTCAATTAACATTACAAGAGCTCCAAATCATATTTAACTTACAAGTCAGTAAGTGGCCTCTAGCAAGACATTATGACTACCTAAGTTAAATAAAGCTCATGATTCGAGACAACCTTAATGTAGCTAATGACATAATCCTTTATCTCATGATATCTTGATAGAATATATAAGACAAAGTAAACCCAGATCGTTTATCTTTGATTACCTTTAAACCCAATTAGACTAATTCAAACAAATGACATTGATCTCCATCAATTCATTTGAGTACAACCATGCATTTTCAAATTTCAATCACGAGGGACCTGTGAGATATCTCTCTTATAATAAAGAGGGACAAATTTCATTTTAATCGTCATATCTCACTACATAATTCTTATTATGTTCAAGTATACCTTTATAGTCATCCGATTAAAGACAACGCTTGATTATATCACAAACACAATATTCCTTATGTTTTGAGAAACTATAGCGATCTCAGGCCAAAGGATTTGAACACAAACCACAGATTAATCATGACTTCCTGATCCATGTATTAATAATCTCTAAGATTCGCCTCAGTCTAATATTTGTTCTCAACAAATAGATATAAATTTGATTTGTATCTTCATACATATTCATCCCATGAATATCAATCAAACTTTATACTCATGAATTCATTGTTATCTCACAACAATAACCGATTAGGGACATTTAGAATAATTAATAATATTATTCAAGGACATTATATATAATAAACATGCAAATCATCATAATAATTAATTCTCATAAATAGTCAAAATACCATGTCCATACGATAGGCCTAGAGCACTATTACTAACATGCACTTGCAGTGATTTAGACCAAAATGAATTTTAAATACATATTTTTACAAACAATGGCAGAAAACAGTTTTTACATCATTTCAATCAAACAAGTTTTTGGCATTACTACTGGGGACTGAATAGATCTTGGAAATAGTGCTAGAAATAAATCAATTTTTGGTCTATTTAAATTTTAGGCAATCATGACTCACGATTTTGTGTAACAACATCAAAATCTAGTGTCGCAACATAATTTTTGTACTTTAATGCTATTGTTTTGTCGCGACATAGAAATATGTTGTCGCAACATATTCCTGGGCATATAAATTGGAACTTCAAATGATTTGAATTTGAAATATCATCTTCTCTTAGACCTTTGGAGCCTTAGAACCCTTCCTCATCCTTTTCAAAACCCTAAAACCAAAATCCAGCTATTACAATGTCTAAGTAGCAAAGCTTGATTCCTAACCTGAACAAATTTATTTAATAGTATGCTAGAAGTGAAGAATAAGCAACTCTGGAGCTTCAAACTATGGTAACTCAAGAGGAACGGTTGAGAGTAAGGACAGAGATAGAGCCATCAATTGAAGAAGGGAGAACAAGGAAGAGGAATGCAGAATAAGAAGAAACAGAGTAAGAGAAATAGGATAAGGCTGGTGAGTTTGTATCAAACGAAGCATTTGTTATCCTGGAGAACACGATGTTGAAGAAAGACTTCATAGGCGAAAGAGGTTTCAAGAAACTCTTATCACCACTCAAGGAAGTGATTGAGAAAAAATGATGGAGTCTGCTAGGCGAGCACCGTTCAGCTGGGTTTGTTGCATTAGTAAGGGAATTCTATGCAAATCTGGTGGGGAAGAAAGAAAGACGTGCTATGTCAGGGGGTAAGTGGATCTCCTTCGACTGGGAGAGCATAAACAAGACATTGAATCTGAGTGAGTAGAAGGATGGGTCTAAATTTAAGAAGTTGTAGAAAGATCTAGATCACGAGAAGATAGTAGAGTTGCTCACTGCTAGGAAAGGGGAATAGAACGCCACTAAGAACAACCCCTTTGACTCTATCTCCAGATGGTCACCGACGAGGAAGCTAAAGTTCGTTTTACTTCTCACCACCCCGAGGGCCGGGCCCAACCAATTTGGAGTACAAATATATGCTGAGGAATGGAGACATCAGAGGGCCATCCTAAAGGGGTACAAGATGAATGTGGGCAAGATAATAGAGAAATCTATCTTTAACTACTATAACAGCAAATATAGAGGTCTTGTCCCACACCCTTCAACCATAACCGTGTCAGGCATATGGGAAGGGTAGTGATTACACTCCAAAAGTGCTATTTTGAGTCCTATTTAAGATAGGTTTTGAGTGCTGCAAGATTCAATCATATTATTTGGGTTTCGATTGACATGTGTAGGTCCCTTTAGTACTACTGATTTTGTTTCGAGGTTGTTTTTGGTAGTTTTGCAGGTTTCGTAAACATTTACCATCATATCAAGCTTGGCATCGAAATTGAGAGGATATATGCCGAGTTTGTATGGTTTGTTGGCAATTTCATCAAGCCTAGAATGAAGAAATAACAGACTGGAAGATGCAGGAAGCAAGTAGTAGGAGAAAGGCAATTAAGAATGACAGCGAAAATTCCGCATATTTGGGTAATTTGCAATGGTAGCGAAATTTTTATGCTACCATTGCGAAATTTTCATGCTGAAATTTTCATAGCGAAATTTCGCAGTGATACGTAAATTTCGCTTATGATAGCTGAATTTCCGTGCATACGTAAATCAAGACCGTGTTTTTGTGATCTAAACACTGCTTGATTAGTTCCTCTTTTTCCTCAATGTAATCATATTATTTAGGTTAGTTTGGTATTTTCGCATGTTTGTGAGGCTATATAAGCCATGTTATGAATATTTTGTAACCTAACTATTCATTTCACACAGTTTCATTTACGGCCCCTGTTTTGTTTCCCATTTTCTCTCTTCTTTCTCTTCTTTCCCTCATTTTCTAGGCTGCCAAACACACCCCTTTGAGGATGACAACTCAAAGGATTCCTACTAAGCCCCAAAAACCTTAAAGAGGAGGGTTAAGCAGGTTGGTTGATGTGGCTCAGAGGTGTCTCTGCTTGGATAGGCTAGCACGCGCATTTGTGTTTCAAACTTTCAAAACTAGGTTTAAAATGCTATTTAATGTATTTCTTCGGGTCAATACTGCATACTTTCAGTTCAAAGGTATTCTTATTGTTAGATACACTAACATCCATTAGATGTCATTTATGCAGCCACCGAAAATAAAGTTAAATGAGTTATTTTCAACCCAAGAACATTAAAATGCTCAAGAATGCTATGGTTCAATAGGAATGTTACTAAGGGTCAGTCTTTAAAATTAAACAAAGATCCAGTTTTGGAAATGACTATATGTCATTTGCCCTAATGCGAGGAAATAACCGGAGGACACCTCTACAACCACATCATACCAAACTAGTGACCCAAAACTTCAAGGTCTTCTTTTTACATCTTATTTTAAACTACTTTCAGTTAGCTTAGTGACAACAACAACCACACTTTTTATGCAAATCCGAAAATCCAAATGAAAGCCTCACCATTTTGAATCTTTATACAAGTCATTTGTAAGACAAACACCCATCCCTGTGTTTGATCATAGACCACTATACTGCAGTAGCTTTGCTACGGCAGTAGGAGGAATTTAGGTATAAAAATTGTTAATTCCGGCACCCTATTGTGGCACAAATCAAATGGCGCCGTTGCTAAACTACAGATGATGAGTTGATGAGTACTTGTAATCTCACATGTATTGGTAATCTTAAACCTTTTGAATTTCATTGTTTAGAATATCAAGTTTTTTTTTTTACTCAGCAGTCACTAATGAGCTGTTTTTTTTACAGTCATTTTTATATTATTTTTTTGCTAACACCGATCTCGCGTCTTGTTGCTGCCATGGTTTTGCGGACACGTGTTCATAACACCGATGAGGAATATCTGCAGACTGAAGTACAGGCACACCAACCGAACAAGGCAGAAGCCGGGCAGCACAAGGAGCAAATGGACCTCTAATTCCGAGGAACAAAGTCGGGCCAGGCGCCCTATGAATCCAATAGCATACAGTCAATGAGGGGATCACATACACCCTCCTCCTAGAGTTAGTGCACCTTCCCCGCATCATATCACCCGCTGAGGACGTGGCAAAGGAGACCTTTATTTGGTGCCCCTAATTCCCAACTTTTCATGGTATGGAAAATGAAATCCATACACACATCCGGGATTTTGAGGAAGTAGGCATAACTTTTAAGGAGGGTGCAACCGACATGGATTTACTTAAGCTAAAGGCATTCCCATTAACCCTCAAAGACAAAGCCAAAATATGGCTTAATTCACTAAGACTAAGAACCATTAGAAGTCAAGTGAGTCAGAGGCGCGCAGTTTTTTAAAAATTCTTCAAACATCACAAGACCACACTTGAAGAGGCAAATCCATTGAAGTTTGCCCGCATAATGAAAGGTTCTACCAAAGGCTGGAGAGGTTCATAGAGACCATCAGTGCATGTCCACATCATGGTTTCGATACATGGATGCTTGTGAATCACTTTTATGGTGGTATGTCTCCAGCCATGAAGCAACTACTAGAAACAATGTGTGGAGGGGGCTCACCCAGATGAAGCCATAGACTTTTTGAATTATGTGGCTGAAACTTCCAAGGGATGGGATGAGCCAAACCCAAGGGAGGTGGAGAAAATGAGGCCTTCAGCCCACCAAAGGGGAGGCATTTTTGCACTTTCCGAGGAAATGGAGATGAAAGGTGCATATCAACCTTAGCCAGAAGCAAAGAGCTAGAAGGAAAAAGGTCATACGAGGTACAAGCAAAGGATCGAAATCCTCGCACAGCAACCCATGCATCAATTGCCAATCCACTAGTCACCTAAAAGAACATTGTCCAATTGCTCCCTCAGTGAGAGATTTGATTGGAGCATGCCAATGCCGTGGGCCAATACAAGCCACAACCCAATGCCCCATATGGTAATACATATAATCCCAATTGGAGGAATCACCCTAATCTCTCTTGGAAGCCTAATCCTCGCTTATGTGCCCCGGTGGCTTAACAACAACGCTTGGTTCCTCATCTCAACCACACCCACCACCATCCTCATCCCCGTTGAACAAGCTTATTTTAAATTTGAGCAAGGTGGTAGGTGACGGTGAAGATGCAAGGGAATCAATGTACAATTGGCTCAAATAATTGATACTGTGGAAAGCACCCTGAACAAGAGAATAGATGGGCTTGAAAGTAGCCTTAATTAGAAAATTGATAATCTATAGTATTCCATCTCTAGGATTACCAATCTACTGGAGGTACAAGAGAAAGGAAGATTCCCTTCCCAGACACTGCCCAATCCAAAGGGAGTCCATGAAATAGGTTCCGGGTAGTCTCAAGGATGGACGGCGAAGGCTATCATCACTTTGAGGAGTGGAAAAGAAATTGAGCATCCAGTGCCCAAGATTGCTGATGAAACTAGAAAAGAAAAGGAAGCTAAGCCTGAGAGAATAATAATCAGAGAAGATTCAATGAAGAGAAACATGCCCCATCCATTTCCTCAAGCACTTAAAAAGTGCAAGAAAATCACAAACCAAATCACTCGGGAGGTGCTAAGGCAAGGAAGGTAACATCCTAATATTTGACATGATTAAGCAGGTCCCAACATATGAAAATTTTTTGAAGGACCTCGTGCACTAGCCAAAAGAGGGTCAGCATTGAAAAGAAAGCCTTCCTAATGCAATTGTTATACATCATTCGCAGCAAGGCCTCGTGAATATAAGGGATCCAGGTCCCCACAATATCGCCAACATCGAGGGACGGCATAGATAAAGCACTCAAGTGACTTTGGGGCCGCAAACCTACGCCATACTCAATATATGCGCTTGGCCTTGGGAGCTTAAGCCTACCAACATCACTCTATCCTTAGCTGATCGATCGGTAAAAATTCCTAAGGGCATAGTTGAGGATGTATTGGTAAAGGTGGAAAAATTCTACTATCCAGTGGATTTTGTAGTGCTCGATACTGAACCGATCGCAGTTGAGCCTAATCATGTGCCAATCATCCTGGGAAGGCCATTTTTGGCCACTTCCAATGGGATAATCAATTGTCGGAATGGAGTCATGCACCTCACATTTGGCAACATGACACTGGAGCTCAACATTTTTCACCTGATGAACAAGCACAAACCAACAGAAGATGAGAGGCAAGGATCAGATGAAGTTTGCTTGATTGGTCCAAGTTCAGGGAAACCAAATGATCACAACCTGTAGGAAGAATTGGTGAAGAAAAGTGAAGCAGTCGATGGAGAATTGACTGCATTAGTCACTCCTACAGAGCCAATGATTCCCCCCAAAGACTACCGGAAAGGGAAAAGAAGCTCAACAAAGGAGCCGGTATGAAGTGCAACCGGCAGCACCGACAGTACCCCAAAAGTGCTATTTCGAAATCTTATTTAAGATAGGTTTCGGAGTGCTTTTTGGGCGTACTAATCATATTAATTAAGCCGATTGACATGCAAGGTAACCGATTAGTACTACTGATTTTGTTTCGAGGTTGTTTTTGATAGTTTTGCAGGTTTTGTGAGCCTCCGCCATCATATAAAGCTTGGCATCGTAATTGTGATGTTTTATGCTAAGTTCGTATGAATTCTTAGCGATTTCATCAAGCCGGGATGAAGAAATGTCGAGTCAGCTTTAAGAAAATACAAATCGATTGCGCAGAAGCAACAAAGGAACAAAGGATTTTCACTATGGCATAGCGAAAATTTCGCAAGGATTGCGAAAAGTTCGCAATGGTAGCGAAAATTTCGCAGTCCTAGCTAAAATTTCGTTATGCCATATTTTCGTTATGAAAGCGAAAATCGCTATCATAGCGAAAATTCGCTATCATAGCGAAAATTCAAATTTTCGCTATGCCTGCAATTTTCGTTATGATAGCGAAATTTCGCTATCATAGCGAAATTTTGCTATGATAGCGAAATTCACTATGCATAGCGAAAATGCTGCCCCTCTTTTTGTGATCCAAACGACCCCGTTTTGTGTAATTCCCATTTTGCCCTCAATGTAATCATATTATTTTCGTATTTTTGGTATTTCACATATTTTGTAAGGCTATATAAGCCACCTTATGGACAAATTGTAACCCTAACTTTTGCTAACTTTGAATACGCTAGCCACAAAATTTCCTATTTTAGGTTTGGCGCTTTCTCTTTCTCTCTTCTTTTCTTCTCATTTTCTACGACAAACACACCCTTGGGAGGATGACAACTCAAAGGAGGTTTGGCTGCTTCTCAAAACCTTAGCACAGAAGAATAGTTAATGGGTTTGTCGGTGTTCCTCCTGCTTTTAAATGAAGCAGTAACGATTTATGTGTTTCAAACTCTTTCCAAACTAGGGTTTAGTCGCTATTTAATGTATTTCGTCAATACTTGGCATGCTTTAGGTCTGCATTCTTAAAGGTAGATACACTGACATTCATTAGATGTCATTTACGAGCCATTGAAATTAGGTTAAATGATGTATTTTTCAAACTGCTGGAACATCAAATGCTTAGTAAATGCTTTTGCTCAAATATGAGTGATTTTAAGAGTTGGTTTTTAAAGTTAAACAAAGATCCGGTTTTGGCTATGACTATGTCATTTGGGTCTCTAATGCGAGGAAATAACCCGAGACATCTTTTATAACTCCATTTTATCAAGCTAGTGACCCAAGACTTCAAGGTCTCCATTCCACACCTTATTTTATACTGTTTCAGTTAGCCTAGTGACAACAACACCCATGCTTTTTAATGCAAATCCGAAAATCCAAATGAAAGCCTCACCATTTTGAATCATGATACAAATCAATTGTAAGATGAAAATCCATCCCCGTGTTCGACCCTAGACCACTATACTGCAGTAACTTGACTACGGCAATAGGAGGAATATAGGATACAAATTTTGTTGATTCCTGACATCACCCTATCAGGGCATGAATCAAATGGTTTACTGGGCCAGGATGGTGCCAAACTGGCGAAGATGAGTTGATATGTACTTTGTAATCCTCATTTACAAGTATTGGTGACCTTTAACCATTTTTTGAATTTTGTTTGTTAGACTTCAAGTTTAGCAAATTACTCACGCACTATTTTTACCATTACAAATTATTTTATGTTTTTGCTAACACTCCATCCTTTTCAAGAGCCTTGTTGTTGTTCTTCGCTGGTCCCTTTTAGTGTTACTGTGTGTTTATGCATCATTGATATTTCTGTAGACCGCAAAGAGTCCGTGACACCAACCGATCAAGGTTGTAGTCACTTGCATGTAGAGCAAATGGATCCTTACCCGAGGAATAGCAGAATAACAAGGCATCTTATGAATCCAACAACATACAGGTCAATGAGGGACCACATACACCCTCCAAGGGTGAGTGCACCTTCCTGCATCATACCACCTGCTGATGATGTGGTTGTAAGAACTTATTTGGTGCCCCTGCTTCCCACATTTCATGGTATGGAAAATGAAAATCCATACACCCACATACGGGATTTTGAGGAAGTGTGCATAACTTTTAAGGAGGGTGTAACCGATATGGATTTGATGAAGTTGAAGGTATTCCCATTAACCCTCAAGGACAAAGCAAAAATATGGCTCAATTCACTGAGACCAAGAACCATTAGAAGCTGGGTAGAGCCAGCAGTGCACTTTAAAATTCTTCAATGCCTGCGCACCACACTCCAAGAGGCGCATTCACATCGCTTATGCCCCATGACAATGAAAGGTTCTATCAGTGCTGGGAGAGGTTCATGGAGACCATAAGTGCTTGTCCACATCATGGTTTTGACACTTGGATGCTTGTGAATCACTTCTATGGTGGTATGCCTCTAGCCATGAAGCAATTACTGGAAACAATGTGTGGAGGGGACTTCCTGAGCAAGCACCCAGATGAAGCCATGGACTTTTTGAATTATGTGGTTGAAACTTCCAAGGGATGGGATGAGCCAAACCCAAGGGAGGTGGAGAAAATGAGGCCTTCATCCCACCAAAGGGGAGGAATTTTTGCACTTTCTGAGGACATGGAGATGAAAGCAAAGATATCAACCTTAGCTAGGAAGGTGGAATAGCTAGAAGGAAAAAGGCTACATGAGGCGCAGTAATGATCAAACTCCCATGCCAACCCATGCATCAATTCGCCAATCCACCGCTATCCACAAGAACACCGTCCAATTGCTCCTCAGCCGCAGATTTACTACAGAGCACGCCAACGCCGCGGGCCAATACAAGCCACAACCCAATGCCCCATATGGTAATACATATAATTCCATTTGGAGGAACCACCCTAATCTCTCTTGGAAGCCTAACCCCCCTGCATATGCCCCCCTAGGAGCACAGCAATAGTTTGGTTCCTCACCTCAACCATCATCATCCCCTGTTGAACAAGCTATTTTGAATTTGAGCAAGGTGGTAGGTGATTTTATGGAAGAGCAAAAGGGAATCAATGTACAATTGGCTCAAAGAATTGATACTGTGGAAAGCACCCTGAACAAGAGAATAGATGGGCTAGAAAGCAGCCTTACTCAAAAGATTGATAATCTACAGTATTCCATCACCAGGATTAACAATTTGCTGGAGGTACAGGAGAAAGGAAGATTCCCTTCCTAAACACTGCCAAATCCAAAGGGAGTCCATGAAATAGGTTCTTCCAGCAACTCAAGGATGGATGAAGTAAAGGCTATCATCACTTTGAGGAGTGGAAAAGAAATTGAGCAACTAAGACTCCATGACTCCGTCAAGAAACAGTAAAAGAAAAGGAAGTCGAGCCCGAGAATAATAATCGAGAAGATTCAATGAAGAAAAACATGCCCCTCCATTTCCTCAAGCACTTAGAGGGCAAGAAAAAGCACAAACCAAGCCGGAATTTGGGAGGTGCTAAGGCAAGTGAAGGTAACATCCCACCGCTTTTGATTATGATTAAGGTGTCCCAACATATGCAAAATTTTTGAAGGACCTGTGCACAACAAGAGGTCGACCATCAAAAGAAAGCCTTCCTAATAGAAAGCAAGTCAAGGTAATTGACCCGCAGCAAGACCCCTGAAATACAAGGATCCAGTGGATCCCCACAATATCACCAACAATGGAGGACTTATATAGACAAAGCACCGCTGACTTGGGGCAAGTGGTAAAACCTACGCCATATTCAAGATATAAGCAAATTGGCTTAGGGAGCTTGCTTTCACAACATCACTCTATCATTAAATTACTGACGATAAAAATTCCTAAGGGAATAATTGAGGATGTGATTAGTACCAAAAAAGTGCTATTTTGAGTCCTATTTAAGATAGGTTTTGAGTGCTTTTTGCGTACTAATCATATGAATTCAAGCAATAGACAATGTAGGTCCGTTTAGTACTACCGATTTTGTTTCGAGGTTGTTTTTGGTAGTTTTGTGTTTTGTGGGAACATCACCCATCATCATTTCAATCTTGGCTTCAGACAGGCCGATTTACTAAGTTCGTATGAGACTTTTAGACAGATCGAGCCGAGTTGAAGAAAATGTCAAGGGAACCTAAGAAATGGAGGGGCCGAACTGACGCAGTAGCAATGCAGGAGTGCGTGATTTTCGCTTATGGCATAGCTTAAAATTTCGCAATCCCGCTAAATTCCCTCGCTATGGCCACATATTCGCTATGATAGCGAAAATTCGCTATCATAGCGAAAGTTACTGTGCATAGCGAAAATTCAAATTTTCGCTATGCTTGCAATTTTCGCTATGATAGCGAAATTCACTATGCATAGCGAAATTGGTTGCCCTCTGATTTTGATCCAAACGAATTCGCTTGATTTGCCCCATTTTGTCCCCACGTAATAATATATTTTTGGTATTTTTGGTATTTCCCATCTCGTATGACAACATAAGCCACCTTATAACTTTTTGTAACCCTAACTTTGGCCATTATTCACAGACGCAGCCTTTCATTTTAGGTTACAGTTTTCTCTCTTCTCTCTCTTCTTTCTCTCATTTTCATGGTTCCCAAACACCCCCTTTTAGTATGACAACTCAAAGGATGTTTGGCTAAGCTTCAAAACCTTGAAGATGAGGGTTGCTAGGTTGGTTAATGGGGTCCCGCAGGTGTTCCTCTTCTTTAAATGATGTATTTTTCAAACTGCTGGAACATTAAATGCTTAGTAAGTGTTTTGACTAAAATAGGAGTGTTTTTAAGGGTTGGTCTTTAAAGCTAAACAAAGATCCGGTTTTGGCTATGACTATATGTCATTTGCCCTAATGCGAGGAAATAACCCGAGGACACCAATGCAACCTCATTTTATCAAGCTAGTGACCCAAGCCTTCAAGGTCTCTTTATCACACCTCACTTCAAGCTGTTTCAGTTAGCCTAGTGACAACAGCACCCTCACTTTTTATCATAAATCCAAAACTAGACGAAAGCCACCATTTTGAATCATGATACGAACTACTCAGGATGAAACTGATTCGCGCCACGGTGTGGTGATGCGAATCAACAAAATTTATATTCCTAAGTTCTCCTAACGCCGTAGTCAAGCTACCACAGATAAGCTGTCTAGGTCAACACGGGATGGGTTTTCATCCTTCACGAATGGTGCATTAGTTTGAAATTGGTGAGGCTTTAGTTTGATTTTTGGATTCGTTAAAAAACAGGAGGTCAGATGTTCACGACTAAATCAAATGGTTAAAGTGAAGTTTAAATGGTACCTGGTTGTTTAGGTCACTAGCTTGATAACATGGGGCCACCAAGTGTCCTCGGTTATATCTCTCGCATTAGGGCAAATGACCTATAGTCAAAGCCAAAACCGATCTTTGCTTAACTATAAAACCTAACCCTAGAACCACTTATTTTCGAGTCAACACAGTAATATGCATTCAAACCCTTTCGCGAAACCTTAGCACTCAACCTCATTTCAAAGGGGCTCGTATGACCATCTAAAGAATATCGTTGCATCTAACAATAAGTATGCATTTGCACTTAAACCATGGCAAGTATCAATTGTGCCAATGACATTAAAATGGCATTAACCTAGATTAGAAAGTCGGGGACCATAAATACACACCGTATTCAAAACACGAGAACACCCGTACGTACCCCAAAACTAAGCTAGCAACCTTCCTTTTCAAGGTTATGAGGTTTAGCCAAGACCCTTTGAATTGTCATCCTCATGCCTGCAGCCTAGAAAATGAAAGAAAGAGGAGAGAGAAGAGAGCAAATGAAACCCTAAATGAAAGCCGGAATTTTATAAAATGAAAAGTCAGCGCAGAAAAATTCGCTTAGGGTTACAAAGAGGGGGTTTATATAGTGCACCCAAAAGTGTGAAAAATATAAGGAATGTCAAAATATTGGCTTACAAAAGGGACAGTGGTACACCAAACGCAAATGCTTGGCATTAATTATACAAAATCACAGGCAGCCATTTTCGCTACGGAGGACAATTTCGTAAGATATTTAAAATTTCGCTTAGCCTAGCGAAATTCTACAGATAGCGAAATTCGAGAAATTTATCTATCATCGCGACTCGAATAATAAATTTCGCTAGGCTACGTGAATTATGTGAGATAGCTTAAATTAGTTAACATCATTTACTAGGCACAAGGATTTTCGCTAGGTAGCGAATTTCGCTAGCCTCGAATTTCCCAATTTCACTAGGATTGCAATTTTCACTATGGAGCAAATGCCGTAATCCCAAATAAATTTTCAAGTAATCCCAAATAAATTTCGCAATTATAGCGAAAATCTCGATCGCCTTGCTTTGCTCACAGATCTCACCGCATCAATCGCTTCAAACCACTTCAAATTCCTTTATTTTGATGGCTGAAAACACCGTGATTCCCTAGCATTCACATATTTGTCAGAACTCCAAACACAATAGCTGAGGGCAACAAAGACTGGTAAAATCACAAAAACAAGCTCTAAATGGCACTAAGGGAACTAAAGTGGGATATGCACACATCAATTGGCTTAATCGATATGATTAAGAAAGCACTCAAACTCCATTCGATGTGGCTCAAATAGCACTTTTGGGCAAACAATCACACTCTAACCACACGTTGGTTAGTCCCTAGCAATGCTAAAATAATAAGGACATGCATGCAAAGTGGATTTTATAAAAAGTGTATACGGTTCAAAAGGTGTATAGCGCATAAGTATTACCTTTAAAATGAACAATTTACACTCTAGAAAACCGACATATGAGAGAAACGTAAACCATATAAGAACAAACGAGCCAACATTGGATCCAAGAAATCAACCTAAATTTGCACCTAAAATCTAATGATTCCTAATGTAACCAGATTGAGCTAATAAATTGAAAAATTATTCCCTCCCTCTAACCTAGCTAATTCCACGGCCTCAAATCAAGTTAACAACCTAAATAGGATTAGCTACACTTATTTATTTACTTTTAAGACTAAACTAGGTGGTGCAATGCTAAACTGACTTCACCAAGTCCAGAACTGGTCCACCGATGACTCCCAACCAATTAAGGCTTAGGCATCAAGCCAAAAGGATCACTCGACCACAAACTCGTGTGCTTCACCTCGACTCAATGACTTTAGAATTAAGCACCTACAACACGCTAAACTCTACCATCCACCCATGTAACAACACTAAGTCGATGACTCCCAACCAACTGGGTTTAGGGCATCGGCTTAAAAGGCTTTCGCCATATACCTCTACGGACTGTATTGGTTTCGCAAAGCCGCCACGGCTTTTATTTTTCTTTTTCTTTCTTTTTCTTTGCTTTTCTTTTCCTTTTGGAAGACAACATCGCCTTCTAATATGGGTAATACTAACCTATTACGTTGTCAACATGTCTAAGGCCTGGCCAAGGCGAAAAGGGTATATAATTTCACAACTCTATCGCAAATCAAAAAATGTGAATTAGCTCAAGGAATGTCTGCTGAAATACACTGAATCTCACTCGATCAAAAATTGAATCAACATGGAATTGTTTTAGCATTACTAAACAACAATATGGTTTCCACTTCGTAATTAGTTATAACTCAATTGTTCAATTAAAAGCACCAATCTGTCCAATTGAAAGAAAAGTAGATACACAAAATAAAGACACAAAAGTATTTTGCACAAGCATAGTAGGCTGTAAATAGTGCTGTAAAGCTTTTGATATAACCGAAATGGCTAGTATATGCTTAATATAGCTGAACACAAAAGTATCACCACTACTATGGCTAATAGCATAGATTCCTAAGCACAAATTAGTAGTAGTTGATAATGTTGGAAACTATACAAAAACATAAAGAAAATACTTCTAACTCTAACTTTTCCTCCAAATAATATGTAGACATCACAGGGGTGCTGAATAGGAGTGTGACCACCCCACCTCGTGGTGGTGGTGGATCTCAGATGTCGCCGCCGCCAACATGGCCCAAGGAAGTCGTCGCTGTGGCCATCTCTCTGGGCAGGATCATGCGGGAGACCCAGGTGACTCATGATCTGCTAGTGCATGGAGTGACAGTGACCTAAAGTGGCCTCAGCTCGAGCCAACCTCTGGTCCTGTGCTACTTGGGTTGCGGCCAATGAACATACAACATCCATGACACCCGCCACTCCTCGGGCATCGACATGAACGTACTGAGAGGCCGCTGTATATGGATGGGCCGGAGGTCAATAGGCCGTGGGCCAAGGTGGAGAGGAGGAGATGAGATATATCCGAACTCGACTCCCTTCCATCTCGGCCTCAGGAGCATGCTCAGCTCTCATCTGGGAGTCCTCTGCCTCGGTATCTGGTACCTCCTCCTGGTCCTGCTGCTGGAGGAGAAAAGAAATAGGCATAACCATAGCTCGCTCCATAGACAGGACCTGAGGGCATCTGATCCTCCGCTCAATCCGGGGCTCCTCTGGAAAGCCCAAGTGCTCCAAGATTACGGCACAACAACAACACAAAGATCAACAAAGGGGTAAATCCTCCGCTTCTACCAAATCTTGCGGTGGACCTTATCCTAGAAGTGCAGCAAAGCTATCATCACCAACTCAGAGGGATTGAACCAAAACCCCTCCGAGATCCGGAACAGAGCCTATAGATGGCACTCTACGTCGTACGAGTGCCGGGGGTTTTTTTCGGAAGAGGCTGGTCCGCAGCAGTGATCGATGAGAGCATCCAGGCGAGGTCATTCCCGAATAATACGGCCCCAGCAACCTCGAGCAAGACTGCGGACCATCTCTCTGTGTGTCGGGTGAGGCCAATCCCGATAACCTCCAGAATTAGCCTGCCCTGGTGGCATGCCTAATGCAGCCAAAATATCCGCTGCTCTGAGAACTCCATGACGATCATCGATACTGAATCGGAGCTCCAGCGGACTCGGCGCTCCCCGGGAGGTCATAGAATGATAGGAATCGTAGAACCACTCTAATAGAATCGCTCTACACATGAATGGCAAACAGGGAGTAATGCCTCATCGTGATGCATCGGTCCCCGCGACCCAGGTCGCTATCGGGCCGGACGCCGTATCATCACCCCATGAAAATCCCTCGCGTAGTCCTACATTCCCTGATGATGCCCGACTATCAAGGGCCTCCCGATCCTCGAGGCAGAGATAACCTGAAGGCGACGGTGGTCGCTCCGTCGCGATTTCCGGGGATCACAGGGATGGTAATGAGCCCGACGACGCATTACTCCCCAACCCGTGGCACGGCTCGCTTCGAGGGCCGCCTCTCAGGATCTCCTCTCGGTAATCGTGAAGTGCCTGGGTCCCATCCGGTCTCGTATCTCCCGACCCCCGAGGCTCAGACCGCCGGATCGGGCTCGAATCAATGAATCTGAGTCAACGGGTTTGCTCCTCCCGCTAGAGAGTACTGAACCTGACCCGAGGCCTGAGGCGGGACCCACCTCTGGTACGAACCATGACTGTAATTTGAAAAGGACACCGGGCAGGGCCTACCACTGCAGGGACTAGTAATCGATAAGTCAACCTGAAACATCGTCGATTTAACGAGGCACTGCACAGAACCCCGACACGAACCAGGGCTCGCAAGGGACGAGAGGGTCTCGGCCATGCGTACTGCAAGTGACCTGATAGCCGCGGCAGCCGGGCCAAAGGCTCCTGGGTGGCAAGATATCAGGCGCTCCGGGAGACGGCAGGGTGGCCTGTGGCACGCATCAGGCAGCGGCAGTGGCTTAGTGAGGCTGGGGCAAACTGTGTATCAAAGGATCCATCTGATCCAAATGGTGGAGACGCGAACAGAGGCAAGACAGAGCGGTGCATGTGCGTTGACTCGCACTACACGCAGCCTTGAGGTGCGTGGCTAGGCAATCAAGGAAACTAGGCTCTACACGGAAGCAGAGTTCTCTACTAGTGGAGGAAGAGAAGATGAAGTGTTCAAAAGCCCTCCCCCCTTATTTTATAAAGCCCGTAGGTAATGAAGAGGCACCATTTCTATTATAGCAAAATTGTCAAAACTCGTCACTGCGAATTCAAATTTTCAACATTAAAATTTAAATAATAAAATTAAAAAAGAAAATTTTAATTTTAAAATATATTAAAATTTTAATATATAAAAAAATATATAATATTAAAACAAAATTGCTTAAGAGGAAAGCTACTAAATCGGGAAACTTACTAAAAATAGCCAACATTATTGAAATTGACCAAATTAAAATAAAAACAAAAAAATATTGAGCTGCAATTTGGTTTTTGAGAACACCAAACCAGCCCAAAGTCACTGAATTACTCATGGAGGGTCAAGGAGGAGGATCTCCTCAACCCCTGCAGTGGCCTGAGCTGATGCCTTAATGTTTGATTTCCCATTGTTGACTTGCTTCACCGACAAATTCTCAGCTACTAAATTCTCTCGCAAGTACTACGATGAAACTTCCTATCACCGTTTCAATTTCAAGTTAGCTAGTCTCCACTTGGTCATTTGGCTTCCCGAATTCTGGCCTGCAATTGAACAAACTCCATCATTTTCCATTTCACCTTCCAATGATTTTTTTTCTTGTGACTCAATGAAAGATATTCACCTAATGTCATGTTGCCAAATGTGAGCCGCATGACTCCATTTCCTTGTGAATTGATAATTGCATCAGCAAAGGGCTATAAATGGTCTTCCCAGATGATTGGCAAGGATTGGGTCCACTTGCTATTGGCTCAAGAGTCACACTACAAAGTCTAACGGGTAGTAGAATTTATTCACCAATTAACACATCCTCAACTATCCCCTAGGATCTTCACCTCCGATCGACTACCAATGATAGAGTGATGTCAGGGTCGCTTAAGTTTCCAAACCTAACTGCTTATACACCGAGTGTGCAGAGGTCTCAATTAGCCCCCAAATCAAGCAATGCCTTATCTATGCAAGTCCTCCAATGTTGATCGAAATTGTGGGGATCCCGGATCCTTGTATTTGACCGGCCTTGCTTGATTAGCGGCACTAACTGGCTTCGTTAGAAGGCTTTCTCAATGCCCAATCCCTTTTTGATTTTACAGAGATCCTTCAAAAACTTTGCATAGGCAGGGACTTGTTTGATGATGTCCAAAAGGGGTATGTTGACCTTCACCTGCCTTAGGACTTCCAGGATGCCTGCTTGCTGGGATGCCTTTTTCTTGCTTCTTAGTGCCTTGGGAAATAGAGGTGGCATACAGTGCTTCATTGAGTCCTCCTTCAGGAAAATGTGTTATGGCTCCACCCTTTCCTTTTTTTGCTTCTCAACTGGCTCGGGGCATCATTGATCAACATCTTTTCCACTGCAGGATTATATCTTTGACCTCATCCATTCCTGAATTCGCTAGGACTACTCCTACACTCCTTTTGGATTTGGTAATGTTTCGAAGGAACCTCTCCCGCACTTCTAGAATATCAAGATCTTTGTGATTGAATACTGCAAGTTGTCTATTTTCGATTAAGATTGCTCTCAAGCTCCATACCTATTCTCTGTTCAGTGTGCTCTATAGTATCAATCCTTTGTGCCAATTGTGCACATCCCTTTTGTTCTTCCACAAAGTTGCTCACTTTGCTCAAATTCAGCACGCTTTATTCAACTGGAGAAGTGATGATGGGGTGGTCGGTTGAGATTGAGGAAACCAAACTATGGTTTGGCACCTGGGGGCACATAGGCAGGGGGATTAGGTTTCAGAGAGGTTAGGATCAATTGGGAATTTGGTGTGATTAATTACATGGGGCAGTATCGGGCTGTGGAGGTCATATCGACCACACATTTCTGCATATTCTCGACATCAAATCCTTCACCAAGGCCACATGATACGTTTCTTCTAGGTGAAGTGATTGGAAATTGGTGCATGGATTGGCTTAGCAGACTGGGCCATCGTCACACTCATGGAGCCTGCTTGCCTCTAACTCTCCACCTTCCTAAATTAGGGTTGAAATTTTTGCTTTATTTCCATGTCCTCCGAAAGTGTAAAATCCCTCCCCTGAGGGCCGAGGGCCCCATTTTCCACTTCCTGCGTTTGGCTCATTTCAACCCTGGTAGTTTCAACACATAACCCAAGAAATCCATGGCCATCCGGTTTCTTTTGTCAAAAATCTCACTCGCACATGGTTTCTAGCAAATTGTCATTATGTGACATACCATTATAGAAATGATTCACTAACATCCGTGCATCGAACCCATGATGCATGCTACTGATGGTCTCAATGAATCCTCCCAACACCTGATAAACTTTTCATTGTCATAGGCCGAGAGGTGTAGATATGCCTTCTTCAAACTGCTGGTCTTCAGGGCACCCAAGAATCTTTCAAAAATTCACTAGCCAAGATCGCCCACTTAATCAGTTTCCTACTTAAGTGAGTTTGGGAGCTAGCATTTTGGCTTTGTCCTGAGGGTCAACGGAAAATGCCTTCAGCTTGAGCAACCTCCATGCCTGGGTTGGTACCTTCCTAAAAGTACTGCACACCTCCTCAAAATCCCTTATATGCCAATATGGATTTTCATTCTCCATAATCGTGAAAAGGCAAATAATTAGTGGTGGTCTCACCGCTACATCCTCGCAGAGGTATGGATGCAGAAACACTAATCCCTAGAGGGTATGTGATCCCCAATGAATTGTGATGCTGTTGGATCTATAGGGGTGCCATGGACTTTGCTGTTCCTTGTGTAGAGGATCTGATTAATACCGTGCACACCGATTTCACAACCTCGTTCAATTGGCACTCACTCTATGCAATCTACCCGATATCCTCCTGTCTCAAAGGCTGCATAAAACACATGTCACAAAAATGATATGCACAACAAAGAGCACCAACAAGCTTGCAAAAAGGGCTAATGTTAACCAAATAAACACTCGACCGTAAGAAAAAACAAAGAGTGCAAGAATCGCTGGCAGTTGAAACTGCAAGATGTTAATCAAAATTCAAAAGGGTCTAAAAGGTCACCTACACTTTAATGAGGATTACAAGTACACTTCAACTCACGCACGAATTTGGCACCATCCCCGCAATTCGCATTTGATTCGCGCTATAGGTGATGCGGAATCAACAAAATTCTATATTCCTGTTCTCCTAACGTTTAGAAATAAGCTATCGCAAAGATAAATCTGCCTAGGTCGAACACGTGGATGGTTTTCATCCCTAACATCATGCATAGTGTTTGAAAATCGTGAGGCTTTAGTTTGGATTTTTGACGGTTAAAAACAGGAGGCTGTATGTTCACCGACCGAACAATGGTTAGCGGAGGTAAAATGGTAATCTTAAAGGTTTAGGTACTAGTCGATAACATCGTGGCTAACAAGTGTCCTCAAGACACCCTCGCATTGGGCAAATGACCATAGTACAGTTTCAAAACCGGATCTTTGTTTAACTATAAACCTAACCCTAGAAACTCACTCCTTATTTGAGCTCAAACAAGGTAATATGGCATTCACAGCCCCCTTCGCTTTAAAACCCTAGCACTCAACCTCATTTCAAGTACCAAGGACCATCTAGTAAGAATATCATGCATCTAACAATAAGTATGCACTGTACCCTAAAGCATGGCAGGTATTGACCAAAGCAATGACACACAATGTAGCCAACTCTAGATTAGAGTGCTGTAGACCATAAATACATCACTCAGCATTCAAAAAACATGAGAACAAACCCGCAGTTTGAGCCCCAAACCAAGCTAGCAACCTTCCTCTTCACATTATGAGGCTGAAGCTGGATCCTCGAGTTGTCATCCTCAAGGGGGTGTTTGGCAGCCTGAAATGAAAGAAAGAGGAGAGAGAAGAGAGAGCAAATGAACTAGTGAAATCAGAAAGCCGCAGAATTTTATAAAATGAAACTGCAAAAATCGGGCTAGGTTACAAAATTACAATATATAGTCCACCCAAGTGTGAAAATACAAGAACTCCTAAAATATTACTACAAAAGGGACATGTGGTAATACAATCAAACAATGATTCTGGTACCAATTATACAAAATCACAGGCGCTTATTTTCGCTATGGAGGACAATTTCGCTTATACAGGCAAAATTTATTTATAATTCTCGCTAGCCTGAATAAATTTCACAGTAGAGAGCCAATCGAGAAATTTCGCTATCATCGAAGGATACATTAGCTAATTAGCTTAGCTAGCTTAAAATTATAGGAGATAGCCAATTGGTTAATTCGCTTAGGCACAAGGATTTTCAAGTAGGTAGCGAAATCCCGCTGTACTCTAGCTTAGTCTTCTCATTCTCGCTTAGGATTGCGTAAATTTCGCTATGGTTGTTAAATTTTCGTAATCCCAAATAAATTTTGCAATCATAGCTTAAAATCCTGATCGCCCTCGTTTTGCCTACGTATCTCACTCGCATCAATCGCTCTTCAAAATCAACTTTAAATTCCTTTATTTTGATGGTCAAATCGTGATTCCTAGCATTCAGCATATTATCTTGTCATTAAACTTAAACACAGTGGATGAGGTACGCAAATACCTGCAAAATAACCAAAAACAAGCTCGAAATGGCATTAGTGGAACTAAGTGGACCTGCACACATGTTGACTGGATCAGAGTATGTAGACAAGTGTATAACACAATTACCAAGAGATTATTATCTAATCCTCGGCAACGGCACCATAAAACTTGTTGACTGGATCAGAGTATGTAGACAAGTGTATGTTAACAATTACTAAAAAAAGATTATTATCTAATACCCAAGAACGACGCCATAAAACTTTACTGATCGATCAAAGTATGTACACGCTATAACACAATTATCAAAAGATTTTATTATCTAATCACTACAACCCGCGCCCATAAATCTTGTCGATCGGGACTATTTGATGTACACCAAATTTATGACGTTATCACCTAAGGACTATTATCTAATCCTCAGTAAATAAACCATTAAACTCGAGTGTGAGTTTCTTTAAGTATCACTTGATTAAAAGATATTTTTTTTAAGAGTAAACCATTTTCGTGTGGTTTTGATCCAAAGATATCGCAAGTGCAATGTGTCGACAAGTAATAAAATGGATTTATGTCTAGATATCGAAATCCCACAGAGATCTCAAGAATTTTCAATCAATCATTCCAACTATTTAAGCTCCATATACTATTCGACGATAATGATAATGAGATTTGCTTTGAAAGCTTTAAATGAATGATGTGGAAGAAAATGAAGCAACAATAAATGAATTGAATATTGAAAATGATCAAAATAACAAATGATTTAAATGTTATCTAAAGAAAACATTTGAATAATCAGCTATCATGGAAGAATTAATTCCTACAAATTCAGATCGTGATCTTGGTTTTCGAACTACGTATCTTTAAACTAGTCCAAGGATTAATAAAGTGTGACTGGATCTCTCCAAGCCACCTGGGGCCATCATCTCACCTTAACCTGCTTCTCTCGAACACGAGGGTGAAATAACTACTTTTAAACGAGCAGACTTGTTCTCAAGGCTTTTCTCTAACACATCATACCACAACATGGACCGCAGACCCGAGCTCCTTCAATTTAATATCACTGAGGCCGCATCTATAACGTTCCTCACCTCAAAATTATAATAGATTATTCTTTCCTGATCAGTATCCTTACTAACATGGATCGAATCTACTATCTCGACTGAGGTGAACTCTCCGTATACTTAAATTTATAACTCACTAACTCATTCCCTTGCCATGCGAGAAGAGATGTAATGATTTAAACATGTTTGATGAGACTGCAATCTGTGCCAAACACCTTCCGAAATTGTTTCTACTTCAGAATGCTTCTTCTGTCACCCAGAGGGCCTCTTGGAAATCGTGAGTCGAAACAACTCCTCGCTATGGATTACAAGAGACTAAACTGGGATCAATTCCAAGAACACGCAAACCAGCGAAGTCGACGAACATCCGGGTCCAACTATTATTAATAAAATACCGCAGAAAGATTATTTCCGAAGAATCAATCTGGGTCGGGCTATGGTTTCTAAACATCGATTATACTATGGCATTGGCTTGTTGATCATGAAAACACTAGAACGGAACCTGGGTGTTCAAATCCTTAATTTGTCTGAATTTAACAAATTGCATGTAAGAATTTTAAGAAATATACATCTACATTCAAATTAATCCTTTACAATAACGCTCAAATCCAAATTAGAACGAAATACACACTAATCTAATCTAAAATAAAATGGAAAAGAAAACAAAAAAAAAGAAAAGAAGAAGTTTTTCTTCTTTTCTTTTTTTTTTCTCTCTCTTTTTCTTCTTCTTCTGAAAAACAAAAATTACGGTGATTTGCAAACTTTGCATCTCTCTTTCGTCGCCAAGAGCCGCCTTCGCTGGTGGCAAACAGACAGATAGAATTCAGTTGGGCCCAATTCCAATGCGCTTCGTGGATTTCCTAATGGACCGCCCATGTTATCGTCTGAAACGCGACTAAAGCCCTTGTCGCAACATCGCTAGTTTGGCACTTCAAGGTGCGATTATCGTGTCATAATATTCCTTTGTTTTCTTGCAAGCACCTTATGTCGCGACAAGGAATCAATGTCGCTGAAGATCAACTTGCCTTCGCAGAACCTTTAAATGATGGTTTCGATGCTTTGAGACAATCTTGGCGCTGAACACTACTCTATGGCTCCATTGTGCTCTTAATCGTTCGCTTCTCGATGTCGCGACATCGAACTCACGTGACATTAGCCTGCCTTTCGCAAATTTCACACTGAGATTCTCAGCTGCTCGACATCACCCATTATCTTGAACACCACTTATAACGCAGCTGACTGGTAGTTTCTAGCAAGGTCGCGACATCGATCTCTTGTCGCGACATCACCGAGTCCTCGCAGCCCTTGAACTCAGAAGCCTTTTATGTCGCGACATCGATCTCTTGCCTTTAATATCAACTTTAATACCTGAGGCTCTAATTTAGTCTTCTTAAGTGTCGCGACATCGATCTCTTTGTCGTGACATCAACTTTAGGAACCGTGAAATGTGGAACTCCGGTATCTTCTATGTTTACATCGACCCTTGTCGCGACATCGCCTTAGATCTCTCGCAACCTTCAACGGATATTTCGGCGTCGCGACATCAACTCAACAGCCATCATTTATGAAGTGTAGCTTTTAATTCGATATGTCCCGCCGCGACCGACCGCCGGACATCGATTATGCCTGCAGCTTAAACTGGCTGCTTTTGGTGTCGCGACGTCAGTCCTCCTCATTCCGACTACAACCTTAAATCATCGCACTGAATTTTTTCAAACCCGTCATATAGCATCAAGGGTGCTACTCTGTCATACGACTTCATCCCTTGTCGCTGATCGATTCTTCGCCGCCAGCAACGTGTTGTCGCCAGCCACTACTTTTAACCTCCGTTAGTCTTCTTGCTCATCAGAATGCCCTTCGCGACCAAGATCAATTTTCCTTTGAATTTTCCCGATGTCGACCGCATAATCGACAATGCAAGCTCAAAACCCGGCACATTAGTTACCCACCGCCACTTCGCCCGCCATTTTCCGTGATTTTTACTCCACCATCGTATTTTTCTATCGCTTTTTTTTCTTTCTTCACTTACTAATAACACATTGGTGAGTTTCTTCATAATTTCGTATATTAATTATTCCTTTCCTGATGAAATCAAACAGAAAAAATGGATTAAAATAGATGACTTTTTAAGCTTAATAAAGTAGGATGGAAGGGTTTTTTGTAGGTTAAGATTACCCTGAACCTTTCTCTCCTCTTCTGCCCTTTCTTTCTTGTAGTTTCAGCCAACTCCTAACTTCATGCGGCCTGTATTACTACTTCTTCAATCTCGCAATCATGCCTCATTTCTCACTTGTAATTCAACTGGGAAATTTCCTTTGTTTGTCACCACTTAGGGATAGTGCAATGTTTTAACTTTTTAGGCTTTCTAACACCTTAGCTAATCCTGAATGCAGCTCCCATACCGTATGGCATGAGTACTGTGTGTCAAACACCCTAAGAACTTAATTGTTAAAGAGAGTTAGGCTACAAGATAAACTTATCCCCTATAAGCTTTCTTTTTCTATTGCATTTGGTATGCTCTTGCCTTTTTCTTTCATTTCCCTTATTTCTTTTTTTTGCTTCCTGAGTTCCTCAAAACCTATACTCCCCAAACTTCATTTCTTTCTTCCTCCTCGAACTCCCGGGTAATCATAGGTTCTTACCAAGGATTAATTTCAGGATGGGCTGGGGTTTCTATTGGTTTTTTTTTGAAAATAAGCTTGTTGGCTCAATTTCTCGAACTAAGGTGTATGCATCAAGATGAATGTGGATGGCTAGAATGGCTCAAACTATCCAAGAATGGCCTCGCATCATCTCTCACACCGTATCACTCTTAGAATTTCATCTCAATCAATAATCTAACAAATTCTAGAATTTGGATTGAACAGTTGTGACTAACCATAAGGATTGTATTGACTCATTTTGCTGATGAGTAGTTAAACTACTTGATATTCAACAGGTTCCTCGACGATCGTTCTACTAATAAACTCAAAAAATATGTCTTGCTCCTTCTATTGTATTACCTTCATTCCTCGACTTATCAGCTTAGACTTAAGTCACTTTTGCACTTTGTGTTTCAATCAAACCGTATTCATTTGGCCCTTATTCTACATTTCACTTATTCCAATCTTAACCGGCTTCATTCAATTCCATCTCATTTTTCACAGTTTGGCTTATGAGAAAGTTACTCCCTTGCTCATGCTCGACATTTCTCGCAAGTCGGAGGTGTCCCTGGAGTTGCTTTTCTCACTCTTGTCTTTCAGCCTTGCAAACGCATACGCATGATCTGAAAATTTAATTAAACTACAGCTCACTTCAAACTTCTAAATCTATCTTTATATGAACTAATCAAAACGAAATGACTGCAAACAAAATTCAAAATCTAAAAACAGAATCTAAATTTTCTATGGTCGCTCCCAGAATGTACCGCTGGGCTGAGTCCATAGCTGACTTCATATTTTGGTTCTTCTTCCTTCTAGATTAACCTGTTGGAGCTCTTCCATCTTCCTCCCCGCTAGATAATGCTTCGCCTTTGTCCATTGACTTTGAATTCTTCTCCAAAAGATCGGCCCCAATGTCATCAAGCCCAAATGTATTGCTTGACACCACTGTAAAGTGGCCCACTCCATTTGGATTTAACTTTCCGGGAACAATTTCAGTCTAGAATTGGGCCAGAAGAGAACCTTGTCTCTGTCTCGAACTCTTCCTCAAGATCCTTTGATCATGCCATTTCTTTGTCTTATCCTTCGTATTCTGTTACTATCATAGAGTTTCCATTTCTCAATTCTTCCATTTCGTACATTCGGGAGCACCCTCTTCCTTTGCGCTTTAAATCGGTTCAACTTGATGGCCCATACATTGCCTTGTATTCCAATCTAGAGGTAGGTGACATGGTTCGGGCTAAAACAATTTCAGATTCAGGACATTCCAATCTGAGTTTCTAGATGCACCTCTCGTAGTTCCTAAGTGCATCATCAAGCTTCGAAGACCAACCCTTCCTCGCTGAGCTCACGCCTTTCAAGCATTCTTTAATCTCCTCGTTGGAAATTTCTGCCGTCCATTGGTCTGTATGATAAGCTAGACCTGACATGCAGATCCCATACTGTTCATGAGTTTGCAAATATTTTGTTTGCAAAATGGCTTCCCCAACAGCTTCACGATAGTTCGGGTGTTCCAACCGCTTCAAAATATTTTTTTGCAAGAAACTCACAACCAGATATTAGCATCATTCCTTGACAAGCCACTGCTTCCAACTCCATTTGGAGCATAATCAACTACTAGCAAGATGTACAGTTCAAATGATAGCTGGAATGGTCCCAAAATATCTATCTCTCTATACATCAAAGATTTGCACCACCATTATACCTCTCTTAGGGGCATTTCATTTCTACCGAGCATTTCAATCTTTGGCATCTATCACACAATTTAACCCACTCAAGACAATCTCGAAGATAGCACAATAAAACCCAAATCGGAAAGTATCTTTATATTTCTCCCGAAAAATGACCCTTATATGGTGATGCATGGCATTCATTCGTAATTTTGCCTCGTTTCATTTTCTCGCACACATTTTCTTATTATCATGTCAGCACTTTAAATAACAAAGGATCATCCCAAATATAATACCCACTCGCTATGAGTTTTCTTATGTTAGAATGACTGCTGAATTACTCCACAAGCTAAATAGTCTACAATATCAAGATACCATGGAAGCTGGAAGGAAACTTTAAAACAGCTTGCTCATCCGGGAAGTTCTCTCAGTCAATATTACTTTCTTCTTCGCAGTGCTTCTTTTCTACTTTGACAAGGATCACTATCACATTGTCACACCCCCTTTATCCTCGATCTCCAAGCTCAAACTCTCGCAATAATAAGATCACCTTATGAATCTGGTTATTTCCTTCTTTGACACGTACTGATTGCTGCGTGATCAGTATGAATAATAACATGGGATCCCAAAATGTATTGGGTGTAAGTTTTCACAAGCAAATACTATGGCTAGCATCTCCTTTTCTATTATTGAGTAATTTTCAGGTTTATATCAAGGTTCTACTAGCATAATATATGGTCCTCGAATATTTTCTCCTTTCTTTGCCCCAGATGCCTCCCATTGCAAAATCACTGCATCACACATTATTTCAAACTCGATCCCATCTCCGTGTTTCACTATAGGTGCTTCAACCAATTTGATCTTGATTTCTTCAAAAGGCCTCATAGAGTCATCAAAATTAAACTTTGTGGTTCTTCTCCAAGACCTGCATAGGAATTAGCTATTTTTGAGAAGTCTGATGAATCTCCTATAAAATCCAAAGATGCCCCCAAGAAAGTTTCTAACTCCTTTTACTGTGGTAAAAGAGTTTTACTAATGATACCTTGGATCGTCTACTTCCAAATAAAGAGTAAATTTTATGCCCAAGAACAATACCTTCGTTACCATAAAAATGGCATTTTTCCCAATCTCTAGTCGTTTGTCTGCACCTTGAAGCACCGTTTCCAGGTTCTTCAAACACTCCATCAAAACTGGATCCATACACGTGAGTCATCCATAAAAATTTTGGCAACCTCTTCAACCAGGTCCGAAAATATTACATCATACACCTTGAATGTAGTAGTGAGATTACATGTTCTAAAATGGCATCCTTCCGGGCTGCTATAAAGGTACCATAGGGGCATGTGAATGTGGTCTTCTGGTCCTCAGTGCAATAGCACCGATTATATCCTCGAATACCTATCCAAGAAACAAAAATGAGGGCTGCCCCGTTAATCATTCAACATTTGATCAATGAAGGGTAAAGGGAAATGGATCTTTTCTCGTGGCCAGGTTCGCTCTTCCTCGTAATCAATGCATACCTCCATCCCTGTCAATGCTCTTGTTGGAATCAATTCATTTTTCATTGCGGATCACAGAACTCCACCCTTCTTCTTCTTTGGAACTACAATGGACTGGCTCACCTAAGACTATCCGAAATTGCATAGATAAAACCATTCAAAGAATTTGAGTACTCCTTCCCGACCACTTCCTTCTCACACCGGATTCATTTCCTTTGATGTTCTACAGATGGCTTTAAGTTTCTTCTAGCGTAATTTTGTGCATGCAAATTGATGGATTGGAGCAATTCTTCAATTCTTTCAATGGACCAAGCTTATGTGACTTTATGCTTTTAAGATTTAAAGAATTCTATTCTCATCACTTAAGTCTAGCGTAGATAATCACCGGTCTTCTCTTTGGTGATCTCTAAGTGCGATACTTCAAATGACTTGGCAATTTCAACACTAGCCCCTCTGATCGGTTTCGATGAATTTCCCTTTGTCATTTCTGTTTTCATTGTGCTCAAATACGCTTTCTATAGAATGAAAAACTGTTATATGGACAATCGTAGAGTGGTCATCTTCTACATATCAGAATTCCATCTCTTTTCATTGATAAAATTTGAGCATTACAATCATTAGAACATCAGGGTCAGAGGTATAGACATCATCAATTACATTGCAAATTTTCTCCTGCCTATGTCTATATCTCTCGCATGCTTTTGATCGTGCTGAAAGCAGCCTTCCTCTCCAACCCTCAAGGTGAGAACCTTGCATGTCGATCACATGCTCCAAAGAGGCTAGGAATGGTCTCCCATTAACAGTGTGCATTGTATCTTCTTCCATGTCCAGATTAATGAACACTGTTGTACTCTAACAAGGACTAAAGACATCTTCCATGACTTCTTTCAGTTTTACCATTGATCCGTCTCACATCGAAGGAGTAATAGTGGTGGGAATAACCTCCCCAAACTTAATTGCTTAGCAAATGCAAAGAGGCATCAAGTTTATACTAGCTCCGAAATCACAAAGAGCTTCCCGGAATTCAACCCTCCATCGACGCATGAACTGTAAAACCCCCGGATCCTCCCATCTTTTCTCGCAATTCTTTCTTTATCACAAGATCGCAAGTAGCAAAGGATTCACAATGTCCTCTTCTACTATCTTTCTTTCTTGCTTAGCAGTCCTTCTCAGAATTTCAATATAGTGGCATCCGAAATACCACTTCAAAGGGCATACTGACTTTAAATTCTCTGAAAGGTTTTCAAAAAACCTTGCAAACCCGCTCCTCTATCCTTGATTTCAAGTAGCCTCCGTGGAAAGGGGACCGTGTGTCTAGAGCCCTGATATCCTTCCTGTCCACTCCTTTCTTTTTCTCCAGTGCTTCTTCCTTTCCGGGCTTTCTTTCTTTCTCATTGGCCATTTTTTTCTTTCATCTTTTCTTAACTCCTTCCCACTCCTAAGCCACTGTATGGCCTCTTCGACTTTCAAAATACCAGAAGGTATCTTCCTCCGGCTTTGCGGTGGTTAGGGCCAGCCGCCTCTACTTGTGTCTCCAGGTTCTTCAGTGATGCATCGGGTGGTGGTTCTCAAAAATTTCAGAATTGTAAAAATGCTCTAACTCGCAAACTTTTGTCTCATGAAGGTTCAATAGCTTCTATTATCCCCTATGAAATGCAAAAGATCCTGCTCTTCAAAAGATCGGGTCCTCCTCCGACCCCTCGATATTCATTTCGTGGTTCATTTCCTGCCGCTACGCTGAACTCGGTGGTTGTTGATAACCCCGCTGGTGGTTCATCTACGCCTGGCCTTCATGGCTTCTCCCTCCACTATACGAAGTTCTCATGTCTCCTTAGTGTCGGGTGATAAGTTGCATCAAGTAAAAGTTAGTGGTCAGTTTGAAATGGTAGTTTCTCGACTCCACCCGTGATATTTAACTTCTTCATAAGCTACAGAATTGTTCTTCAAGATTCCCCATGATTTCCCTTCAATAATCTTCAAATCCGCTCCTATCCTACGCAAAGGTGTGTCTTTTCTTTCATTCGTCCAACCCCATGCAGGCTAATGGCATCCAACTCACCTCCATGGCTGGCCATCTTCGTCACTCACTGATCCTTTCTCTCTATTAGCTTCCTTTTGAAAACTCGTATGAGTTTCTCATGTATTTATCACGTCTTCAATCACTTTCATTTTCCAAAGACTTTTCGTCAATGTCTACAACATGAAGCATCAATGATCCCCTTGATATATCATTCAAGGCATGATATACAATGTCCATATGCGTCTTCAGATCTATCCCATGCATTGACATTTTCTCAAAGAACCGCTTTGAATCTTTCCTGCTTACATACAGCCATCTTCCCTCTCACGAAACACAATGATTTCCTCCTTCTCTAAGGTGAGGTCGGGGAAGAATCTACCCAAATAGCTCTACTTAATTCCTAAGTATCAACAGAATCATATGGTAAAGATTCATACTGAAAATGTTGGGTCTCTGAGAGACTGCGGGAATAGATGCAGCTTGATAAATCCCTGTCTCACCATTCAACTTCACTGTGTTGAATCATCCCGAGAAATCTCCCAAAAAAATGCTTGGGTCCTCAAATGATGACCAAGAAACCGATGTTGCTGGACCATTGTAATTAGTGGGCCGATTAAGTTCAAAATTGTTTGCATCAATAGCTGAAGGCCTGATTGCAGAGTACTCATCTTGAATAATCGGGCCTTAAGTCCTCCATAGTACGTTGATTGGAGGCCTCTCTAGCAGTTTCGGCGCTTCCATTCCGATCCCATTTTCGTCCGCTATGAAGCTGGTTTCATTTTCATCTTTCTCAAGCTTCTCGAAAGTGTTCTCTAATTCCGTGGTCCGCCGGAATCGACGTTGTCTGCTTCCTATGCATTAAAATTTTGTCCCTTAAATCCAAACACACTTACATTAACAGATGAGTCCGTCAACAACGATTATATCATGGTTTGTTAAAGGTTAGTGATTCGTGCCACGGTAGGGTGAGCGGAATCAACAAAATTTGTATCCGTAGTTCCTCCTACTACCGTAGTCAAGCTACTGCAGCATAGCGGTCTAGGGTCGAACACAGGGATGGGTTTTCTTCGTACAAATGATTCAATGAAATCAAACTCGGTGAATTAAATTGATTTCGGGGTTCGTTAAAACAGGAAGTGGATGGTTTGCAACTGAAAATAAATGAAGAAAATAAGAAAAAGAACTCAAGCATCGGGTCACTAGGTTTAAGGTCCTGTATTAACCGAGAGAATCCCTGTTATTCTCGCTGCTATGACATGCAACCTATAGTCCATGGCATAACCGATCTATGTTTAACTAGCAAACCTCACTTCAAACAACTCCGATTTGAGTCAATACTGCAGCATGCTATTCCCTTTACTGCTTGAAACCCTCTAACATTCAATATCATCTCGGTAGGCCTGGAAGACTATCTAAAGAACAACAAAGAGACATATTCACTCTATATGCACCGGATTCTAAAGTACGGAGAGTATTGGCCAACCAATAACATTAAATGCCATTCAACCGCTTGAAACCCTAACCCCTTAACCTACCTTCGGCTCAGAAGGGCAACTAATGCATATTAGTGTATCTAAAGCTAAGAATACACTAAACCCCAAAAGCTTCTGCTACATTGGCCAAGAAAGTAAATCAAAAAGCTAAGAACCTAGAGTTGAAGATTTGGGAACCAAAAATGACAAAACCTCATGAAAAGCATGGGAACCACCAAAGAACCTAAAGATCTCACCTCAAAGAGCCTTTTACTTCAAGAAGGAAGTGGTTTTAAGGTACTCATCCTAAGTTGTCATCCTTTGAGGTGTTACAAACCAAGAAAGGGAGAGAAAGAGGAGAGAGAATAGAAAACTCAAAGAAATGAGTCAGATATTACCGAAAGATTAAAGTTAGGGTTACAAACTTATAAGGTAGCTTATATAGCCAACCCAAATGTGTGAAAATACAAGAAATCCTAACATTTTGGCTAAATTCAAGGGCAAGGGAGTAATACACCAAAAAATGAAGTCGGTTGGCATTAATTACAAAGCATGATATATGGATTTCGCTTAATGTTTGCAAACTTCATTAGTTAATAAAACCACAAGAGATAGCGAAATCACAATTTACAGTAAGGTATTTACAATGAATAATTTCTGCTTAGTTAGCTTAAATTTCGCTAGCTTAGCTTAAATTCTTAGAGTAGCGAAATGCATAATTTCGCTTTAGAATAGTGACATTTCATTAGCCAGCGAATCACAAGAGATAATAAATGAGAAATTCTCATTTATCCATTAAAGAATTGGCTAGTCATTAAAAGTCCAGGTTTTCCCTGCTACCGGCTCCACTGGCCACCGTTCCCGCCGCTTCTTCCATTTTCTTCCGTCTATTTTCTTCACTTTTCTTCTTTCCTCTTAGTCTCGGGACTTATGATGTCGAGTTTGACTCACCTCCTTCGTGCTTAATCGACTCAACACTTGGCATGATTATCTCAAAAACTGCAAAATTACCATAAATGCGATCGTTGGAATAATAGGGACCTTAATATGTAAATTAGGTTAATTACAACACTAGTACACAAAAGCGCCAAAACCTATTAAATAGGTTCCAAAATAGCACTCAGCACTAACATTAGTGGCTAAATAATCACTCCATGGAAAGCTGGCTTGCCTTTCCTTCAAATGTCCAAATTAGCATTTCCTTCTTCGCCCGGGAAGACTGATTATTAATTCTTGATCCCTTAAACGCCATAAAACTTGTCGAATCGGATCGTAGTATGTGATGCAAGTGTATAACACAATTACCAAGAGATTATTATCTAACTCGCAATCCGCGCCATAAAACTTTGCAGTTAATTGGATCAGAGTATGTACACAAGTGTATAACACAATTACCAAAAGATTATTCTATCCTAATCCGCCTACAAACTTGTTGACTGACTGAGTGAAATAATGTAAGTGTATAAATTACAATTACCAAAAGATTATTATCTAATCACTTAAGAATCCGCGCCCATAAAACTTGTTGACTGACCATTTGATGCACATTCAACATGATATCACCAAGACACATTACAATCTCGCATGAACCATTAAACTCGAGTGAGTTTCATATCACTGGATTAAAGATATTTTTTGAATATAAACCATTTTCGTGGTGGTTTTGATCCAAAAGATATCGCAAGTGCACAGGTCGACAAGTAATAAAATGAATTTAAGTCCAGATATCGATCCCACATAGATCTCAAGAATTTTTCAATCAACTACCCTAACCATTATCTAATATCATTGACTACAATGATATATTAGATTTTAATGAAATAAAGTTATTCAGTAAAGAAAACATAACAATAAATTAGAATTGAACATTAAACATCTAAATATTAATTGATTTACTAATATCTTCTGCAGAAATATCATAATAACAGTTATTGTGAATAATCAATCTTACAAATTACGATCTTGGTTTTCAACTACGATCTTTAAAACTAAATTCAAGATTAACAAATGAACTTGATCTCCTAAGCCACCTAATATCATCATCTTCACCTAGATTCGCTTCAAGACGTAGGTGAAATAACTACTTTAAACTACATGTTTTGTTCGTATTTTTCTCTCACATCATGACTCAATTATGGACTGGCATCACAGCCTTCAATTTAGAGTCATCGGAGGGCAATGATACCCAGTACCTCACCTCAAAAATTAGAATAGATTATTCTTTCCTGATCAACCCCATAACACAGATCTTCACTCCACTATTCGAGAATTGATGTGAACCTCTCAGATAATAAATTATAACCTCACTAACCCATTCCTGCTACAAGCGAGAAGAGGATGTATTGATTTAAATATACAGAGCGCATTAGATCAACAATTTGTGTTCAATATTCTTCCCGAAATTGTTTTTACTCGTGAATGCTCTTCGTATCACTCCCAGAGGGCCTCCGAATCAGAGCTGAAAACAACTCACAGGAGTTATAAGACCCAAATCAGGATCAACTTAGAACACTTAAAAACCCATAGTTTGATTTTACTGATCTAAGTTCATTTATTATTAATAAAATAATTGTTAGGAAAGATTATTTTTATACAACAATCGCCAATTCAATGGAAGTCGGGCTTCTAAATCATCGAATATACCATACATTGGCTTGTCGATCAAGAAAACCATCAGATCTAAACTGGTATTCAATCCATCATCCGGGAATTCAACAACCAGATAGACCTTTTAAGAAATATACATCTACATTCAGTCAACTTGATGCCAACTGCTCAACCAAATTCAAACTTAATACACTGACTTAACTTAAAATAAAAGGAAAGGAACCAACAAAGAAAAGTAAAGAAAAGAAAAACAAAATAAAAATGACAGGAGCCTTCAATAACCCATCTCTTCAAGTCAGCTGGGATCGCTTCAGAGCAACAGCATTTGTAGGCCTCAAGTTGGGCCTTAATCTACTCGCAGCCTGTGGATTTCCCAATGGATCATTCATAAGATTGTCAAATGCACTCAAAGCCTTAGTTTACATCCGCGCTGTACTTCATGGTGCCATTTATCGTAAAATCGCGATTATTCTTCGTTTTCTGTAACCTTATGTCGCGACAAGGAATCAATGGTCGCCGTGACATCAACCTTATTCTCGTAACCTTTAAATGGATGGTTTCTCGGCGTCGCGACATCAATTCTGTCGACATCACTTCATGGCTCACGTGTTTAATCGTTCTCGGCGTCGCATATCATCTCGTCGCGGACATCAGCTCATGTCTTCGCAGCTCCTTCAATCGATGATTTCAGCACGGACATTGTAAATCTTCTTATCGCTGAGACTACCATAGCCTTCCAATGAATTGTCGTTTCCGGCGTTCATATCGACTTATGTCATGGTTGATCAAATTTTGGGTCTCGTGTTCTAACTGATGGTTTCGATGCTTTGACATCATCCCTTTGTCGCGACATCACTTTATGGAATTGTAGCTTTTAACCGAAAGAAAATTCATGTCACACTGATCTCTTGTCGCGACATCGACATGGCCTTGCAAATTTAACCTGCTTGCTTTTGGTGCTGGGACAAATTTCATGCCAATTAGATACTTAATCGCACTGGGCCATCTCTTTCAAACCGTCATATTATTATTAAAGCTTCTGTCACTGACCTCTCCACTTTGTCATATCATCTGGCTACACCTCACGATGCTGTCACAGATCATTTCTAAATCTCCGTTAGTCTTCGCTTGTTTCATTGTAATGCCCGTCGACTGCATCAAGTTTCCTTCGAATTTTCCCGATGTCACGACTGCATAATCGGAGCCAAATGCTTCCCAAAACTCCGCAACATGAGTCATCCACCTACTTACTCGCCTACATTTTCCTCGTATTTACCCAACTGATTGCATTTTCTACCCTTTTTCTTTCTTTTCTGAATTCTCCGCTGACACAAATTGGTAGTCATAATTCCGTGATATTGAACGATTCTTTAGCTGAAAATCAAACAGAAATGGATTAAAAATAGATGACTTTAAGCTCATCAACACATCAATTGGCTTATCTGAGAGATTAGTGCAAAGTACTCAAACTCATCTTGATAGCCTGTACAGCACTTTGGGGCATTGACCAAAACTCATCCTGTTCAATCTTGAAGTTACCTATACCTGAAGAGCTTTGATTTACTAAAAGTAAGAGGAGAAATTTTAGGTTATAAATATTGTTGATTCAGACACCCATCGTGGCAATTTAATCAAATGGCGTCGTTGCTGGGATGGTGCCAAACCGCGAATGATGAGTTGATATGAACTGTAATCCAGGCCATGTTGGTAGACTTTTTAACCCTTTTTGAATTTTGTTTGTTAGAATTTCAAGTTTTTTTTTTACTCAGCAGTCTCTGTTAAGTTGTTTTTATTTTTACAGTCAGTTTTTATTTAGCTAACACATATCCTTTTTGGGAAGCCTTGTTTGTGTTCTCTTGTTTGATGTCCATTTTGTGTAATAGGGTGCCATATCATCGATAGAGACAAATGGTGTGAGACTGCAAATGAATCTCAGACATGGAAATCAGCGGTGCACAAGGATCAAATGGATCCCCTACCCGAGGGACACAAAAAGCCCAAAGAAGGTACCCAGAAAGAATCCAACAGCATGCAGACCAATGGAGGGATTCAGAGTACACTTCCCTAGAGTGAGTGCCTTTCCATCGCACCACCAAGAGATGCAGCAAGAGATCTTATCGCGCCTCTGCTCTGACATTTGATATAGATGGAGAATGAACCATACCTCCACATACAAGATTTTAAAGAAGTGTGCATAACTTTTAAGGAGGGTGCAATTGACATGGATTTGCTGAAGCCGATAACTTCGCGAACCTCAAGGACAAAGCCAAAATATGGCCCAACGATCGAGACAAGCACTACTTGTCGGCAGAGTCACAGCAATTTTTAAAAATTCTTCAAAGGTCATGAAGACTAACACCGGGAAAATCTATGTTTGGTCGCTGTTGACAGCCAGAGGTTCACCAGCCGGAGAGGTTCATGGAGAACACAGGAGCTACATCATGGTTTCCCCGACACTTGATGCTCGAATCACTGGCGGTGGTATGTCACGCCCATGAAGCAACCAAGTGAACCATGTGGAGTGACTTTCCCGGAAAGCAAAAACCTTGTATAGTCATTTGACGAGGCTAGTTCCAAGGATGGGATGAACTGAACCTATAGTTAAAATGAATGAGGCCTCTAATCAACCAAAGGAGGCATTTATGCACTTTCGAGGAATCATGAGATATATACAAAGATATCAACCTCAATAGAAGGTAGAATATTATAGCAGTGGTACAAATGAGTAGCAGATTGAAAATCCTGACAAAGTTAAACTTATGCACTAATTGCTTAATCCACTAGAAATTTAAGAACACTGGGTCTAATTGCTCTCAAATGAGGGATTTGATGTCAAAGCATACAATGTCGGCCAATACGCTTTCACAACCTGAATGTCCTATATGAAGGTAGAGACAGATCTGAACCTGAAGAATCACCCTAATCTCAGTCAAGAATCCCCTGCTGATAGCCTCTGGTGCCAAACAACGCTTTGGCTCTCATCCTAACTACACCCATCACCATCCTCTTCCCCAGAACGCCATTTTAAATTGCTAAAGTGGTGGGCAATTTCAGAAGATGCAGAACTGAACGTACAATTTATCAAACAATAGATTTATGCAATCGAACAAGAGAATAGATGGGCTTGAAAGCAGCCTTAATCAGAAGATTGATAATTCATGATTCACCACCAGATTACCAATTTATCGGAGGTACAGGAGTAAGGAAGACTTCTCTTCCCGTGACCGCCAATCCAAAGGGGGTCACAAATAGTCTTTCAGTAACCTGGCTGATGGAATTAAGGAAAAGCCATCACCACTTATATGGAGAATGGCTAAATCCAGCGCCTGACCCGCCAAGAAATGCAGAAAGAGAAGGAAGTCGAGCCCGAGAGGAATAATAATCAGAGGAAGGACTCCAATGAAGAAAATATGCCCCCTCCATTTCCTCGAACACTACGAGGCAAGAAAAAAATCCCAAACCAAGATGAAATTTGGGAGGTGTTAAGGCAAGTGAAGGTTAATATCCCACTGCTTGACATGATTGCTGTGTATCAACATATGCACCCCAAGGACCGTGGCACTGGCCAAGAGAGGCTCAAAATCAAAAGAAAGCTTTTCCAACAGAGCAAGTTACATATCATCTCGAGCAAGACCCCAGTGAAATACAAGGATCCAGGATCCCCTACAATATCGGTCAACATCGACTTGCATAGACAAACACTATTATACTTGGGGGCAGTGTAAATATCGCCGCTATTCAATGTATAAGCAGTTGGGTTTAGGGAAGCTTAAGCCTACCATCATCACTCTATCATTAGCTGATCGGTCAGTAAAAATTCCTAAGGGAATAGTTGAGGATGTATTGGTAAAAGTGGACAAATTCTACTACCTAGTGGACTTTGTGGTGCTTGATACCGAACCGATCGCAAGTGGGCCTAATCATGTGCCAATTATCCTGGGAAGACCATTTTTGGCCACTTCCAATGCGATAATCAATTGCCGAAATGGAGTCATGCAGCTCACATTTGGCAACATGACATTGGAGCTCAATATTTTTTTTCGCCAGTAACAAGCACAAGCTAGCGAAGATGACATGCAAGGATCGAAGAGTACGCTAGAAGTGGTCAAGTGCGGAAACCCACCAGCTCACTTACTCTGAGACGGGGTGGTGCGAAAAGTAAAACCCAATTGGTGGAGAGTGGTTGTATCATGCAGAATTCGAAAAGCTCCTCCTCCTTGATCCTCCATGAATAGACAAAATTAATAATTGAGTTGGTTTGGTCTCTCTTGAGACCAAGCGGCGACTCAAAAAATTTTTGGTTACAGTTAATTTGTTCAATTTTCGGTTATTTATTTTTAGCAATTTTTCTTTATCTTATTTTTAACTAAATATAAAATTTTAATTTTAAGTATTTTAATTTTATTTTTATTTATATTTATATTTCTACTTTTATTTTATTTATTTTAATTTACCTAATTAAATTTTTGTTGTTATTTTGTAGATGAAGTTGAGTGGAACAAAAATTTCGCATTAATAAGCGAAGTTTGACATCCGTATGGACTTCGGGGAACCTTCGATAAGCTCATTGTTTATAACAAGGAGGGTGGGGGGGGGGTGGCACCTCATTTCCATTATCATTCCCTTCAAAGCCCCCTGTCGTGAGCCCCTTCAATGCAGTGCCACAGCCTGCATTGCTCACATTGCCTGCTCTCCATAGCGCCTTGAGCTCCTTGACACGAGCCTATGGCGCTCCGTGTGACCAGGCCACGACCTTGCGTTCTTTGTCGGGCCCTGACAACCGTTGCGATCACCGTGCCGCCTACAGCGGCCTCTTGAGCCTGGCCGTTGCGAGCGAATTTGCACCGCGCCCTGCGCTCACGGTGATCCATTGCCAGCTTGCCATTTTCCGATCTGCTGCGCGCACTTTCCTCGCGGCCGCGTTTGGACCCTGACCATAGTTGTACGGAGGAGTCATCGCTACAGGCCGGGGTGGGTTCGATTACCCCGAAAGCGATGCGGGCACATCCAAAGTACGCGGTCTCCATTCTCGGACTGTCTGGGGCGGCTGCGTGGCGACTACTATCGGAGGAGCCTGAGCTCTAGCCCCCCATCAGACGATATTAGACGGGGTGGGACCGCCGGGCCCTTCTCTGGCACATCGAGAGAAGCACTTGGGGCCCAGCCACTCAATGGCCAGGCATCGGAGCTCGGGAGTCGCCGAGATCTCGGCCCTAGGCGTCACCTCCTCCCGGCTGATCGGGGTTCATCGCCCCGAGATATCACGGCCCCTCGGGAGTCGGGCGCCCGTATTTATTTGTGATCGATTCGAGGAGCGTAGATTCACGTGCAAGAGACTTCCATGGGGAACTATCTTATGACATAGGTGTTTGGCCGCGGTCGGCGTTTGGAGACTCGATGAGGTTGATCCGTGATATTCATTGCTTCAACTAAAGCCCAGGAAGCGTTATTTTATCCCGGATTTATTAGCGAGTTCTACCACTATGACATCTCGAAGTCTGGAGTGGATTGGAGCTCCGGTCGGCGTGGCGCCCGGGGTACTTTCGGGCGCGGATATTAAAGTTGCCTTGGAGCTGCCCGATGGCAGCTATTCCTTGAGTTATAAGCGACCATCTGACCATCCGCATAGAGATGGTGTTTGTCTCGCTCGAGATACTATAAGCGGGGCTATGCTCTTAGCGGCGGCTTCCCCAGTGCTCTAGTGGACACGTGCTCTACGGACGATTTATTAATTACGGCACTATGTGCAGCGTGGGGAGCTATACTCGAGGCTACATACGGGATCACCGGATGGATTACGGTTTAGTCCCTCTGAGCTTGTCATGAGCTTCCACTACTTGCATTTGGAGAAGGTCCTGCGCGGGGCTGGCTCGGCGAGTTTACCTTTATTGATCTTAGGAGTTCTGCGAGCCCGGGTCTGGGCATCGGGGTTCCGAGGAGCCACTCATCGAGCGGATCGTTGTACGAGGTCTTATCCTTTGGCCGATCATTATACATGGATCCTCCATTATCCTCCGGCGGGAGGGAGCGGTAGGTGATGTGGCGGGAGGACCCTTGGGGAGAAACATCCTGTTCCGTAGATGGAGGTGGAGGTGGAGAGGCCCGGTTTCATATTCATCTCGCTTGACTCCCACCCTCCCTCTTTGCCCGGCCCTACGGCACTGGTCCTTCTATCTTGCCTTGTGATCTCGGTTCAATATGCATGCTCGGTTCCGCGGGGTTAAATTTGTTGTTATGGATGTTGTTTCTTGCGCTTGCTACTACCTGGCGATCATTAGACCGGCCGGATGGCGGCCAGAGTCGTGCTCGGCGTAGAATCACGCCATGCTTCTTCGAATCATGAGCCACCTCGGTCTCCCTCTAGAGCACGCCGCGGCCCAGCTCGAGATCGATCTCACGATGCTTGACCTCCTTGGATATCGCGGCGGCGCGGCCGACTTAGTCCACAGAGCATCTACGCCCGCGATAGTGAGGTGGTCGTACTCCCTTCTTTAGCTTTCCGATCCCTACCTAGTGGAGACATGTTCATATTTTTGTTGGGGGGAAAAAGTTAGAGTTAGGAGTATCTTCTATCACATTTTGTCTTGTTTTTAGCTTTATCAACTACCTACTCATTTTGTATAGGATTGTATAGGATACATGTATTAGCCGATAGTAGGCAGTGATACTTTTGTTGTGTTTTGCTATTTTAAGCTTGTACTAGCCACTTTGGTTATATCAAAAGCTTTATAGCATTATTTATTTTCTACACTCTTACTTGAATCATTTTTGTGCCTATATTACGTGTCTCTACTCTTGCCTTGAGTTGAAGAATTGAAGCCACAATATGCTACCATAATGTTACGACAGGTTCCATGCGCTGATTAAGTTTTTAGTCCGTTGAAGTTCTAAGTATTCAACCTTGTATATCCACCTTTAGCTAATCACACAGTGCACGTCAGTTTTTATCAATAGGTTGAGAAGCTTTATACCACTTTTCACTTTGCAAGCCAGGCCTTAGATGCGTGACGACCCTGTAGGTTTTGTTGCAGAAAAGACCAATAAGTCTTCCAAATGAAAAAGAAAAGAAAAGGAAAAGAAAAGAAAGAAAAAGAGATATGAAACGCAACACTTTGCGAAACGTTCTGATCAGAAATTTATATGGCGAAAACCTTCGCGATTGCCCTAAACCTTCATTGGTTGGGGTCATCGACTTAGTTTTAAGCTATCTTGGTGGATGGGTAGAGTTTAGCGAGTTGTAGGTGCTTAATTCTCAAGTCATTGGTCAGGAATTGAAACTTGAAGAGTTTGTGGTCGACTGATCCTTTTGACTTGATGCCCTAAACCTTAATTGGTTGGGAGTCATCGGTGGACCCCAGTTACACGGACTTTGGTGAAGTCGAGTTTTTAGCATTGCACCATACAATGCAATCAAAGAAAGAAGTAAGAGTGTAACTAATTCTATTTAGGTTGGTCGACCAGTTTAAGGCCACAGCGTTAACTGATTAGAGGAGGAATAGCTTTACACTTATTGGTTCAAACTGGTTACCTTAAGAACACTTAGATTTTGGTGGAAGTTCAGGTTGACTTCTTTGGAATTGATTTTGCCCTAAAACTTGTTCTTATATGGTATTTGGTACAAGGTCTAAATTGCTCATCTTGAAGTGGAGCACTATGAGGTACACCACCTTTTTGAATGACATACACTTTTTGCAAAAGCTTTTGTATGCATACCTTGATTGTTTTAGCATTGCTAAGGGACTAACAACGTGTGGGGTTGGAGTGTGATTAGTACCCAAAAAGTGCTATTTTAAGTCCTATTTAAGATAGGTTTGAAGTGCTTTTTGCGTTACTAATCATATGAATTAAGCCAATAGACATGTGTAGGTCAGTTTTAGTGCCTCTGCGATTTGTTTGAGGTTGTTTTTGGTAGTTTTGCCAAGTTTTGAGACCTCGTATCATTCAAACCCAGCCCCATTGGTGATGGTTGTACAAAGTTCCATTATGAAATCTCGGCGATTGCATCGAGCCAAGTTGAAGAAATGTCAAGTGGGCCCGGAAGAAATGGAGAAATTTGATGATCACGAGGGAAGCAATCACGAAGTCACGGATTTTGGCTATGGCATATGAAAATTTGAAAACCTCATGAAATTTAGCTATGGCCAGAATTTTCTCTATGATAGAATTAGCTATGATAAGCAGATCAGCTATCATAAAGCGAAAATTAGCTATCATGAAGTCGCTATCATAAGCGAAAGTTCTTTTGTGCATAGCGAAGATTGGAATTTCGATATGCTGTATTCGCTATGTCTTAATCCTATACATAGCGAAATTGGTTGCCCTACGTTTTGATCCCAGCGACTCCGTTTGTATCAATTCCCATTTGTCCCCAATGTAATCATATATTTTTTGGTATTTTGGGTATTTCCCATCTCTTGGCAAACTATATAAGACACCTTATAACTTTGTAACCCCTAACTTTGGCCATTGACTAAATACCACCTTTGACTTTTCATTTTATGTTCTGATTTCTCTTACTCTCTCTTCTTTCTCTCCATTTTCTTGGTTTCCCAAACACCCCCTTTGAGGATAGAAAACTGAAAGGATGTTTAGCTAAACTCAAACCTTGAATGAGGGGTTGCTAGAGTTGGTTAATGAAGTCTGCATGGTGTTAGCTGCTTTAAATGAAGCAGTCTTGCATTTAAGTATTCCAAACTTTCCCACGCTGGGTTTAATGCTATTTGTATGTTTCTTTTGGTCCAATACTTGTCATGCTTTAGGGTTCGAGAGTATTCTTAATGGTAGATACCAGTGTTACTTTGATACCATTACGAGCCACTGAAAATAGGTTAAATGATGTATTTTTCAAACTGCTGGAACATGAAATGCTTAGTAAGTGTTTTGACTCAAATAGGAGTGTTTTTAAGGGTTGGTCTTTAAAGCTAAACAAAGATCCGGATTTGGCTATGAGCTATGTCATTTGCCACTAACCTTGAAATAACGAGGACACCAATGCAACCTCATTTTATCAAACTAGTGACCCCGAGCCTTGAGGTCTCACTATCACACCTCACTTCCAGTGCATTTCGATTAACTAGTGACCATGACTTGAATACAAATCCCCATGTTCAGGTCTCCCTCACTTTTTAATACAAATCCAAAAATCCAAATGAAAGCCTCACCATTTTGAATCATTTGTGGGATGAAAACCCATCCCCATGTTCGACCCTAGAGCCACTATACTGCAGTAGTTTTACTAAGACAGTAGGAGGAATTTTAGGTTATAAATATTGTTGATTCCGTATCACCCTACGTAGTACAGTCATAATCAACATTGATAAAGGTGGACAAATTCTACTACCCGATTAGTTTGTAGTGCTAAAATCTGCAGTCGTCCTTGATTAGGCTTTAATCATGTGCGATTATCTGGGAAGACCATTTTGGCCACTTCCAATGCGATAATCAATTCTTGGGAATGGTCGCTCACCGGCTCATTTGGCAACATGACATTGGAGCTCAACATTTTTCACACAGGTAACAAGCACAAACCCGAGAAAAGGGTGAGGGCAAGAGAATTTGATAAAGTCTGCTCAATTGGTCAGTGCAAGGGAACCCAGATGCTCCTGGCACCAGCTGTTCGAAGCGAAGCGATTGATAGAGAATTATTTGCATCGACCACTCTGAACCCGATATTCCTCTAGCACCACCAAGTGAAAAAGCTCAAAGCAAAAGGAGGCGAGCATGAAGGCTGCGACACACATCAACTGCGAGGGGTGAAGGGCTCCCTCACTCCTTGATCCTCCCATGAATGGAACCCGGTGTAAATGAAATTTGGTTTGGTCTCAGTGAGACAGCTTGTAGCGCTAAATTTTGATTTTTAGATTAATTTGGTCAATTTTCAATTTATTCTATTTTAGTAATTTTCCTTGTATCTTAATTTTAGCTTCAATATAAAAATTTCAATTATTAGTAATTTTACTTTAATTTTTTTTTATTTTTATTTTATTTTATTTTAACTTATCTAAATTAAATTTTGTGTTTCCTGCAGGATGGAAATTGGTGCAGGCATGAATTTCGCAATAATGGCGAAATTCATCCTGCCGAATCTTAGACTTGGAAACCTTCAGCGCAAGCAGTTTGATAAAAGGAAGGGGGAGGGGGCTCATTTTCATCCACACCTATCACACACTTCCTCGACGCCTATGTGAGCTACCTCCGGTGCCTCGACTGCCCGGTACGTCAGCGGGCCGAACCACCGATCCATACCTTTGCCGCGCTACGGTGCCCTGAGGCTTTCGTGCCCTCAGCTAGCCCTGCGCCACCATTAGCCGAGCACCGAGTGGTCGGCATTTTGCTTGGCGCTGTGCGACCAACGCAGGCCGCCGTTGCCCAGGCACGTCGTAGAGCCACGGTCCTGGAGTGCCCTACGCGCCACGGCATTTCCACTTTGCCGGCGCCCTCGATACTTCGCAGAGGCCACGCTGCGCCTGTCCGCGCGGCCCGGACCTGACCATGGTTCGTACTCGTGGGTAGTCGTTCTGAAGCCGGTCGGGTGCGTGCCCTTGAGAGGCGGTGCGAGCACTTCAGGGCCTCAAATGCCACTCTCAGGACCGGGTGCATAGACACCACTTGCATTGGCCCCTACTGCTATATCAGAGGAGGCTCAGGCTTCTGAGCCCCCATCCCGGCGATATCAGACCCGGGTGGGACCTCGGGCCCTTTCTCCAGTGCATCCGAGACCACGCCGGAGGGCCCTGCCTTCCAAGCGGGCCTGGACATCGGGCTCGGGTGGAGTGTTCGAGTATAGGCCGGTAGTCATATCCTCCCAGGCCCGGTCGGGCTCGTCGCGAGTTATCACCGGCTTGAGGATCGGGCGACCAATGTCTGTTGTGATCAGATCCGAGGGCGTAGATCGCCGTGCGGGATTTCCATATGGAGTCATATTACGATATACCCGGCGTTGACTGCCGGATCGTGATTAAAGATTTGATGTTGTGCGTCAGAAGCGGTATTCCTTCTTTGCCTTTCATGACCGCAGAAATTCTTCTACCCTGGGTTGTGGCAGGTTACCACGCTGACATCCGGGGAGTGCTGGTCAGTTGGAGATCGGGTTCGGTGTGTGACCGCCCGGGGGTGCTCCATTGGGCAGCCAACATTAGGCCTTCGATGGTTCAGCAAGTCCACGCATATTCTGACGATGGCCTCAAACCATCCGAAGATGGTTATTTGTCTATTAGAATACCATGTTTGAACTGTATAACAAATATGTGGTCGACTTCCTCGACAGATGCTCTTCTTGGACCACGTGCTCCGGACCAGCCTATTTCCACTTCAGCACTAGCCAATGCGGCGTAGAACCACATCTTAGAGGCTCACGTGCGGGATATCAGGGGATTCTGGTTCGGTCCCTCAGGAGCTCGTCATGACCTCGACTGCCATTTCGAGAAGGTCCGCTCGGACTGGCTCGGGCGGAGACTTTTCCATTGTTGATGCCGAGGTTGCTGAGTCGAGGTCCTCGAGCATTGGGGTTCCTTGAGGGCTATGTAGAGCGCGGATCAGTTGTACTCAAGTCTTAGTATCCAGCTGAGCTGATCTCATACATCTTAGATCTCCATTGTTCTCAGGCCCGGCCGAGGAGGCGGCCCGGATGATGTGGCCAGGGACCCACCGGGGAGCATCCTGTTCCCGAGAGGTGGAGGTAGGTGGAGAGGGACTTACAGTTTAGATTCATCTCCTCCAGCTCCACCTCCTACTGCCCCAGCCCTCGAGCACTGCGGCCCATGCCATGCCTCCACGGCGGAGTCTCAGAGCATATCCGTATCGGTTAAGGGGAGCCCAGGCTGGCATTATGGATCTTTGTGCAGCACTTGCTACTACACAGGCGTCGTTAGACCAGCGGATGGCCCGAGCCGAGGTCACTCTCGCGCAGAATCACGCCATGCTTCTTCAGATTATGAGCCACCTCGGTCTCCCGCCAGTCAGCGTTACTCGTGATCAGTCCGTTGTAGCGACCTCATGGATATGCCAAACCATTCTGACGGTTCCAGATCGTGGCGCATCACACCACCACGAGAGTGAGGTGGTCGCACTCCCTTCTCTACCTTTCTGATCCTGCCTGAGTGGAACGTAATTTATACTTTGGTTGGGGGAAAAGTTAGAGTTGGAAGTGTCTTCTATCATATTTTGTCTTGTTTTAGCTGATAGTTGCTACTTTTGTATAGGGTTGTATAGGATGCATGTATTAGTAGATGGTAAGGCGTTGATACTTTGTTGTGATTAGCTATGTTAAGCATGTATTAACCACTGGTTATATCAAGCTTTATAGCAATATTTACATTTTCTACACTTTTGCAAACCATTTTTTGTGCCTATTTTTTTTTATGTTTTGCTTTTACCTTTGAGGTTGAGAAGAATTGAAGCCGTATGCCATCATAATGTTAGAAACGGAGTTCCATGCATGATTAAGTTTTTGGTGATGGAAGTTCTAGTGTTTCAACTTTGTATTTCCACGTGCAGCTAATCACACCTGATTGCACATCGGTTTTACCAATAGGTTGTGAAGCTATATACCTCTTTTCACTTCTGTAGGCCTTAGATCATTAACGACCCATAATGAGTCTGTGTTACCATAAAGAAGACCAATGAAGTCTTCTAAATGAAAAGAAAAGAAAAGCAAAAGAAAAAGAAGAAGAAAAATTGGCCGTGACGCTTTGCCTTGAAACAGAACACCGGTCAGGTGGGGTATATGGCGAAAGCCTTTAAAGCCCGGTGCCCTAAACCTTCACTGGTTGGGAGTCATCGACTTAGTGTTCGCTACACGGGTAGATGGGTAGAGTTTAGTGAGTTGTAGGTGCTGGATTCTCTAAATCATTCGAAATTAGGGGTGGCTTTGAAGGTTTGTTGTCGTGATCCTTTTGACTTGATGCCTAAATATATATGGTTAAGAGCCATCGGTGGACCCACAGTACCTGGACTTTGGTGAAGTCGAGTTTTTAGCATTGTACCCTACAATACAATCGAAGTATGAAATAAATTATGCTTGAATCTAAACCCCAGGTTGGTTATCGGTTTAAGGTCTGGCGGGTAACAGTTGGGGAGGAATAGCTTTGCAACTTATTGGTTCGTGTTGTAAACACTTAGATTTGGGTGGAAGTTAGGTTGACTTCCACAGGTTGATGTTGCCACGAAACTTGTTCCTATATGGCATTTCTTCTCTCATGATGTTTTTATCACGAGTCTATGTTTTTCATACTAAAGGTAAGCCTCCTTGTACACACTTTTTGTACATAGCATCACTCTTTTGCAACATAGCACCATGCCCTTGATTGTTTTAGCATTGCTAAGGGACTAGCAACGTGTTGGTTGGGGGGTGTGATTAGTACCCAAAAAGTGTTATTTTGAGTCCTATTTAAGATAGGTTTTGAGTGCTTTTTGCGTACTAATCATATTAATTAAGCCGATTGACATATGCAGGTCCGATTAGTACTACTAATTTTGTTTCGAGGTTGTTTTTGATAGTTTTACAGGTTTTATGAGCCTCCGCCATCATATAAAGCTTGGCATCGTAATTGTGATGTTTTATGCTGAGTTCGTATGAATTCTCGGAGATTTCATCAAGCCGGGATGAAGAAATGTCAAGCTGGAAGTGAAAAATAAAGCCCGATTAGTGCGAGAAACTGACAAAGTGGAACGATGATTTTAAGCTATGGCATAGTGAAATTTTCGCGAAGGATTACGAGAAAATTTACTTAAATATTAGCGAAAATTTCGCCGATCTGGCAGATTCGCTAGCCATATTTAAGCTATGATTCTTGAAATTTAGCTATCTGCGAACATATTGAAAATTCAAATTTTATTGTCTGTAATTTTAAGCTATGATGTGAAATTTCTCTATCATTCTTGAAATTTGGCTATGATAGCGAGTGCTTGTGCATAGCCCAATCTTTCTCTTTTTGTGATCAAACTGACCACGGTTTATTGTAATTCCCATTTTGCCCTCAATGTAATCATATTATTTTGGTATTTTTGGTATTTCACATCTTTTGTAAGGCTATATAAGCCACCTTATGGACAAATTGTAACCCTAACTTTTGCTAACTTTGAATAAGCAGTTTTCACAGCCCCTGTTTTAGGTTTACAGTTTTCTCTCTTCTCTCACTTCTTTATCTCATTTTCTCGGCTGCCAAACACACCCCTTTGAGGATGACAACTCAAAGGATGTTTGGCTAAGCCTCAGAACCTTGAAGAGGATGGTTGCTAAGGTTGGTTAATGGTGGTTTGCGATGTTCCTCTGTTTTTAAATGGCAGTCTTGCGTTTATGTTTGAGCTTTCCCGATCTAGGGTTTAATGCTATTTAATGTATTTCCTTTGGTCATTACTTGGCATGCTTTTGGGTTCAGTGTATTCTTAATGGTAGATACTGCACGACATTCGATATCATTTTAAACCCCTTTGAAATTAGGTTAAATGATGTATTTTCAAAGCTTCTTTGAACATTAAATGCTACATTAAATGTTTGGCTCGAAATAGAGTGATTTTAAGGGTTGGTTTAAAGTTAAACAAAGATCAGGTTTTGTTTATGACTATATGTATCGTTTTCCCTAATGCGAAATAACCAGAGACATCTTTATAACCTCATTTTATCAAGCTAGTGACCCAAGACTTCAAGGTCTCATTCCCACACCTTATTTTAAAGCACATTTGATTAGCATAGTGACACTTGACACCCGTACTTTTAATCACGATCCGAAAATCCAAATGAAAGCCTCACCGTTTGAATCATGATACAAAATCAATTGTAAGATGAAAACCCGTCCAGTGTTGACCTAGACCACTATCTTTGCGAGTAACTTGACTGTAATTAGGAGAATATAGGATACAAATTTTGTTGGTTCGGATCCTTACTACTATGGCACGAATCAACACCTCATTTATGGCGTGAAGGGCTCTCATATGATCCTCCATGAGTGAAATTCCAACCACTAAGCTGGTTTGGTCTCCGAGACCAAGCTAACGACTCAAAATTACGATTTTTAGTTTAATTAAAGTCAATTTTGGTTATTTATTTTTTAGTATTTTTATTTTATTTTAGTTTCTATTTATTTTAGTTTTTTAAGTTTATTTTATTTTAATTTATTTAAATTAATTTTGTTTTTATTTTGCATAATGGAAACTGGTGAGGCATAAATTCTTGATAATAGCGAAATTTATCCTCCGCAATAACTTTCGGCTTCTCATGGGGTCCCTTTCGGTTACCTAAATGCTTTGTAAAGCACCCCACCATTCCTGATCCTGACACCTTCCCTAGTGAGAGCCCCCTCTCGTGCCTGATTTACGCCTGCACCGCGTCAGCGCTGGCGACCATGCTGTCCACGCTCACCACACTTCTCTCCGCTCACTGCGCCCCACCTAGCAAGGCTGACGGACCTTTGCCACCATACTGCACACAGCCACTTTCTGGTGATTAGGTGCCACGGTAGATGGGACATCATGAAAATTTATATCCACAAGTTCCTCCTCTGCGGTAGTCAAACTCTGCTTGATATAGCGGTCTAAGTCGGCTCTGAGGATGGAGTTTCTTCGTCTGAGTGATTTGGTGAAATCAGCTTGGTGAATTAAATTTGGATTTTGGGGTTTGGGTAAAAGCAGGGTTGGTGGTTTACCAAGTGAAATTTAAATAAAATAAAATGTAAATAGAACTCATGAAGTCTCGAGCCCTTTGAGACTTTAGGGTTCAGGTAACCAACATGTCGGGTATTTTTCTCGTTGAGAGGGATGATATAGTCATTTCCCGAGCAGGATCTTCATTGCTTTAAAAACTAAACCCTATGATTTTCCCTTTTGAAACCTGCTTGTTTTAAATGGGCATAAATGTTCCTAACGGTGAAAACACATCTTCAAAACTACTCCCGATAACTAAGCGGGGAGACCTTCTTAGAGCCTCGATGGATCTAGTGAAAGTATCGATGAACCCCGAAAAGCTCACCAAATACACATTAAAGAGAGCATGCCAAGAGATTTTAACCTAAGTGAGAAGCGGGAACACAAACAACCATAAATCGTGCGTTAGAAAACGGGAACCGTGAGTTACCTCCACACCCAGCCAGCAGTGAGTCCTCTTCAAGGAGGGAAGAGTGGCAGGAACATCCTCGGTTGTCTCATCCTCATAGGAGTGTTTGGCGGTAGAAAAATGGAAAAGAAAGGAAAGAAAAGGAAAAGGAAGTTCTGGGGAAGCGCCTCCCGCTGCTGCATATCCAATTGATCTGTTGATTTGTGGCGAGACTTATATAGATGCTCGGGTGTAAGGAGATTACAAAAACCAAAATCGGAAGGATTTATTCTGGGGTAAAATGGAAAAAAAGCCAAAGTTGTAGCAAGCGGGCGTGAAAGAAGGAAAAATCGGCGTGAGGAACCGGTGCTCGCGAGGATGCACGATTGGGCGTGGCAAAAGCCTCTGGAGGTCAATTTCTTCATTTTGCTCTTCTTTCCTTCTGATCTTTGATTTGCAATGGTGAGTTTGACTTGAATTTTTCGTGCTTGGATGAATCAACAATTTCGAGCAATTAATGCCAAAAACTGCAAATTTACCAAAATGTGATCATTAAAATAGTAGGGACAATGTGTAATCCAGTTAATTATAACCAATTGGTACATAAAAAGCGCTCAAAACCTATTATTAAAAATAGGGTTCAATAGCACTTTTGGGCGCGCTAATCGTGACCGCCGCAGCCGGGTAATGCGAGGCGCACCTGGCATGCCGGGCCGCAGTCGCCGCGTGCCCTTGTCGTCATGCGCGACCTTGCACTCCCGCGCTCGAGCTTCCATCATTGTTCAGCACCCGCGAGCTCCATCGTTACGTGCCCAGATTCAGCCCAAGACCCATAAGAGAGATGGTGCTGGCACATCCAGTGGCCGCGCTAACCACTCTCTCCGGGCCAAAGCGCAGACGCCAGACGACCGCCACGCCTATGACGCAGGTCCTCATTCCCTACTTTATTTAAGATGGAGGCTTAGGCTACTAAGCCCCATCCAGCAATACTGACCCGGACTCGACCCCTTCTCCTCGTGCATCCGGGTGACCACACCACCTGAGGGCCTTGCCTCTAAGCCGTCCCCGGCCACAGTCCGGGTCCGAGTGAGTCTTCGCTGCCTAGGCCCGAGCCTCGTCGCCCCTCCCTCCTGGGACCAGCCCCAGCGCCCGCCTATCCCCACGCCCGGCGAACAAGTGCTCCGATGTTTAGGGTGTGATCCTATTCCGAACGCCGTAATCTTCGGCTCCGTGGGATCATGGAGAGTCATACTATGACATACCGACATTGACAACGGACCAGCTATTCAGAGATTCGATGCGGTTGATCCAAAATGGGATATCACCACACCGGCCGCCATTCATGACTCCATTTACGCTTTTCTATCCCGGGTGGTGCTAGCCGCAGATATTGCTACAAAATGCTTGGCCTCGCCATTGGTTTTGGCGTAATTCCACAAACTATCACTCGTGGCCCCAAATGCATCACTAGAGAGATGGTTCGGCCGTCGAGATACCACGTACGGTCTATACTCTTCCGCGACATTTTCCCCCATGATGCCCGTGACCACACTGACCAGCATGTTCCCACTTCAGCATTATGTACAACGCAGGGGAGCTATACTCCGTACCGCACCGGATATCCGAGATTCCCCGGCGTTCAGTCCTCCTCGAGTCGCTTTCGCCATGACCGCGCTTAATACACTTCGAGGAGAAGGTCCACCGTAGCAGACCTGCTCGCGGCAGGCTATTCCCTATCATGCCGAGGCTGATGCCGTGTTCAGAAAGATCTGTTCCAGGAGCTACGCATTGAGCGATGATCGAAGAGCTGATTTTATCCATCGAGCTGTCTTATATATGCCACTCTCCATTCTTGTACAAAGAACAGATGAGGACGTCGCATGATATCATAGTAGGACTCAAATGAGGTGAGCATTGCTCCAGAGCGGAGGTGGGAGAGGACTCGCCCAACGATTCATCTCCTCCAGCTCCACCTCTTATCGCTCTGGGGCCCCTATGAGACTCGGCCCATCCTCCACATCGCATGAGCCACCAGAGCACATCCTTGGTACTTAGGATTTCTCGTCGTTTCTTGGATACTCGCTATAAGATTGATTGAGCGGATGTCTTCGAAGGGAGCTACCAGGTAAAATTACGCTATGCTTCTTCATATTCGTGAGCTCACCTAGGTTCCCTCGCGCCGTAGACAGCCTACACGGCCCACTACTCATGATCAGTCCGCCGTATCCATTTCCGCAGCCTCCTTGATGTGCTGCCGGCACTGGGCCGCAGCCAGCCTTCGGGATTCATCGGAGAGTTCAATTAATTACCAGCAGGTGGTGGCGGTCACCCTTCCAGCTTCCGACTTCACCGCGATAATAGTCTGCCATAGCCGATCTCGTCAGTGACGCACGTATCGTGTTTAGCCATGTTGCCAGTACCAGCCACTTTATTATATCAAAAGTTTATAGCGTATTTACATTTTTCTATCGCACTTTTGAAACCATTTGTTCTATATTTTTGTGTTTCTACTCTTACCTTTCAGTTGAAAATCGCTAATCAGATGCTACCATAATGATAGGAATAGCTCAGCATGCATGATTAAGTTTTGGTTGGTTGAAATTCCAGTATTCAACCTTGAGCATCCGCTCTTTAGCTAATCACACATGTTGCACATCGCTTTTCATCAATAGGATGAGTAGTTGCATACCTCTTTTTACTTTGCAAAACCGGCCTTAGATTCGTTGACGACCCATAATAGGTTTATGTTACCCACAAATGAAGACCAATGAAGTCTTCCAAATGAAAAAAGAAAGAAAAAAAAGAGAATGGAAAGCCTTGACACTTTACTCCTGAAACCCAACACAAATCCGAGGTATATGGCTAAAGCTCCTTGAGCTTCCCGTGCCCTGCCAACCGTCGAGTCACCCGACTTGCTGTTCGCTACGCGGACGGGTGGAGTTTCACGGCGTCAGATAAAGCGCTCGAATTCCTCAAATCATTCGTCCCGTGAAGCTTGAAGATAGGTGGTCGACATATCCTCCTTGACTCGATGCCTTAAACCTACTTGGTTGGGAGTCATCAGACCCCCGCTACGGACTTTGCGAAGTCGAAGTTTTCTCAGCATTGCATCCTACAATACAGAAGTAAGAATAAGAGTGTAACTGAATTCCATTTAGTTGCTCATCGCTTGCCTCGGCGTGAGCTTGCTGGGGGAGGGAATAGCTACAGCTTATTGTTCAAAATCGTTACCTAAAAACACGCCTTAGATTTTTGTAGTTCGTGCTGACTTCGAACGATGCCTTCCCTGAAACTCGTCTCCTATATAAAGAATTGTTCTCTCATGATGGTTTTTGTGTAGATTCAAAAATTTTCATACTGAAGGTAAAGCCTCACTTGTACACACACTTTTTGAACATAATACTCTTTTTGCAAAAGCATAGCCTGCATACCCTTTATTATTTTTAGTATCATGCATGACTAGCAATATGTAGAATAGTATGATTAGTACCAAAGTGCTATTTTCGAGTCCTATTTAAGATAGGTTTTGAGTGCTTTTTATGTATCAATCATATTATTTAAGATTGACATGTAGGTCCCTTTAGTTTTTTTACTACTGTCATTGATTTTTGTTGCGAGGTTGTTTTTGAAATAGTTCGTTATGCTCGTAAACCTTACCATCATATAAAGCTCAAGGCCGAAATCGAGTGGATATATGCCGAAGTTCGTATGGTTTGTCGCAATTCCATCGCTCCGGATGAAGAAATAGCAGATCGGAAGTTGCGTGAGCTAGCAATAAGAAGAAAGGCAATTTCGCAATCATAGCCTAAATTCTTTCACGATAGCTGTGTGCCTCAGAATAGGCGAATTCGTGAATTTATAGTAGTGAAATTTTCTCTCTTGATATGCCGAAAATGTAAAATTCCTCGCCATAGCCAATTCTCGCTATGACAATAAACAGGCATAATAAATCTCCGCATCGTGCTCTTGGTGATCCAAACGACCCGCTTTGATTCCTCTTTCGCTCTCAATGTAATCATATTATTTAGGTTAGTTTGGTATTCGCATAAGCCTCATATGGCTATATAAGCCATGTTATGAATATTTTTCAGAACTCCAACTATTCATTTCACACGCCCATTTCACGGCCCCTCGTTTTGTTTCCCTCCTATTTTCTCTCTCTTTTCTCTCTCTCTTTCTTTTTCCCTTTCATTTTCTAGTTGCCCAACACACCTTTGAGGATGACAACTCAAAGGATGTTCCGCCAAGCCCCAAAACTCCTCAAGAGGAGGATCATGGTTAGTCAATGGGCTCGCAGATGTTCCTCTGCTGGTGCCAGATACTGCGTATTTGTGTTTCAAACTTTCAAAACTAGGTTTAAATGCTATGTAATGTATTTTCTTTGGTCAATACTTGGCATACTTTAGGGTTCAATGTATTCTTATTTCTAGATACACTGACATCCATTAGATGTCATTTACGAAATACCGAAAATAGTTAAATGCGCATTTTCAATCGCAAGAACATTAAATGCTCGCAAATGCTATGGTTCAAATAGGAATGTTAATAAGGGTCGGGTCTTTAAAGTTAAACAAAAGATCCGCTTGGGAAATGATTATATGTCATTTGCCCTAATGCGAGGAAATAACCCGAGGACACCTCTACAACCCCATCATACCAAACTAGTGACCCAAAAGTTCAAGGTCTTCTTTTTACATCTTATTTTAAACTGCTTTTAGTTAGCTTAGTGACAACAACAACCACACTTTTTATGCAAATCCGAAAATCCAAATGAAAGCCTCACCATTTTGAATCTTTATACAAGTCATTTGTAAGACGAAAACCCATCCCTGTGTTCGATCCTAGACCACTATACTACAGTAGCTTTGCTACGGCGGTAGGAGGAATTTAGGTATAAATATTGTTGATTCCGGCACCCTATTGTGGCACGAATCAGAAGGCAACTGGGAAGAAGAGGAAAGATGCCCCTCACCCTCACTAGCATAACCAAGCCTCCATCCAACAAGGGCAAAGAGAAGGTGTGTGCTGATAAAATAGGAAGAGGAAGAAAGAAGAGTAGAATACCGAGTGCTCTTGTATTGAGAAATGTAGAAAGAAGATAAGAATGGCAGAGCAGTCCTAGTTTTGGCTGGATGCATGAACCACAAACTGAAGACTACTACCATAAGCAAGCAGAAAGCTCTAGGTAGTAGGCAGCAACACAAAACTGATATAAATTATGAACAAAATGGAGCAGAGGATGAAAGAGAGAGATGACCAACTAAGAGCTCAATCGGCAGCCTAAGAGATGAATATTCGGGATGACAGTTAAGAAAGAGACCGCCTTATGGAGGAGACCTTAAAGCAAAGAGATCTGGAATGGAAGAGATAATTGGAAGAAAGGGATGCTATGTGGAGAGAGGAGTTGAGGGTACAAGATGTAAATTTTTGGGAGGAGTCAAGGAAGCAAGAATATTCTTTGGGTAAAATACTGGAAACAAGGGACAACAAAATGCAAGATTCATTGGTTTCTAGGGATCAAGAATGGTTGAACAGTTTGCACCATTGGAAGGAGAGCTTGAGGTTGATGGCTGTAGAACTAATCAACATAAGGGCAACTTTAGAGTCATTAGGCAAAAGGCAAAATGATCTAAAAAAGGCAAATGCAAAGATACCGACTGGGTAATGAAGACAAAGATCAAGAAAGTAAAAGGTTCCATTGCTATAGATCAACATTTCTGACTATGTGCCCTACATCATAATGCCTCTAGATGTGAAAAATGTTAACATGCCCTTTAGTCAACCTGTTGAAAAACAAGAAATACCTTTAGCCCCTCTAAGACAATTTATTACTCTCCCAATCTATGTAATTTTCTCACAAGTTTATTAAAATCTCCTTGTTGAAATGTGCAAGTTGTGTCTTGTGTTGAATATTATTGCATTTTTGTATAATATATGAATAACTGAAGTTGTCGTGAGTTTTCTTGTTCGGGTCGATCGATGATGATTATCGAAGCTTCTTCAGGCGTGATAGTGCACTGCTTGAACTAAGTTGAATCGCTACTTAACGGAAATGAGTCAAGTGTACAATAGCACAATAACTCATTTAGAACCAAACAAGAAAAACTATAGATGAAATTAGGTAGAATAAGTTGAACATAAATGAAAATTTGTGTTGTTAATGAAAAATAGGCTGAAATTTTAGATTCTTAAGGACTAAAATATTGATAATGCTTATTAGACTTATAATTCTAGTTTTCTTTACAAGACGCCGATTGATAACAAAAAATAAGCACATCGTCATAGTACCTTGAAAAACTGACAGCTTCAAGAAACACCTAATTAGGATTTATAATAATTCTTAGTCTCAAATGGTCCTAGAACTTGTTATATTATTAATTCAAGGCAAAATCCTAGGCATCACAAATCAAGAGGAAATGATTTAAAGCATCCTTGAAAGTTTATGCCTTCACGTACTACCCGATATGCATATATGCATATACCTTACTACCTTGTTTAAGCCAATTCCAATTCATCATCAAATCCACATGTGTTAGTCCCAACCCTTCCTTAAAATCTAATCCTTCAATAAAGGAACCCTTCTTGCCTCTTAATTTGTAGTGGAGAGAAATTAATCAAGACGACAAGTTTAAGGGAGTACTATTTTTGAAAGAAAAGAAGGATGAAAATTAAGGATGAAAGGAGAATCACTGAGAAGATATGTACTCAAAGATGGTGCACAAACAAAAAAAAAAAAAGAGAAAGTGAAAAACATACTGTTTCAAGGGGGAATATATTGCCTTGTAACCTCTCTCCCTCCCCTTGAGCTCACTGTTTCTAGGGTGCTCACACACAGTACCAGTTAAATGCAACCGTATGTGAATTACTAACCCAAACTTGTTAAGGTGGTAGAAAGCTTAAGAAGGAAAACAATGCAACAATCCCAAAGCCTTGAACAAAATTGAGTTAAAAGACGCTGCTTCGAAAGAGAATCAATTTGAAAGTAAATAGTGGAAAGGAAAAGCCACGCTATTATAATATGTAAAATAGAAGCACCAAACCAAGTCTCGTGTTGCTGCTGTTCTTAGTAGAAAAGAGAGGATGAGCAGTTTGAAGAAAATATTGAATGGTATCACACTTTGGGTGAACTTTGAGCCTAAAATGTCAGTCACTCCCAATGCCCAAACTATATTACAAGCCTAAAAGACCTATTTGATCCCGAGGGTGGCGTAATCGCTCCAATTACTGAGAGTAACATGACCAACAAGCCTATGGAACCTAGTCACCTTATGCAGACTTCCATTCCTGTGCACAATGAATCTCATAAGGCTACCTAACCTGAAAATGTTTCATGTGCTGGCAAGCCATCTCAACACACATTTTCACACGAGGTCAAGAACTGAATTGTTTACAGGCTATGAATTATCTGCTATGATGAATGATTTGAATTGAAAATCTTTAGGATTCTTAAATGAAAGCTTAGTTGGAATTTATATCACAACTGAGACATTTAGACAGGCCAAATTGTTGATATGATCGGAAAAGATGATAAAAGAAAAATGTCCTTAAAAATCACTCTAATTGTTTTGTAGACAAACAGATAGTCTTTCTTTGCTTAGGTACAAGAAAAACTTTAAGTTTGGGCGAGTTTTATGAGTGTCAAACTCATCTATTTTAAGCCCCATTATATATTTAAGGCTTAAAAGTTCAATTTAATGCAAAATTATGAGTTCCACCAAATTTGTATGGTTTGCATGAATTTAGAGAAAAGAAGAAAAATCAATAAGAAAAAAAAAAAAAAAAAGGCTATATAAGAGGTAACCTTTAATGTCGTGATGGCCTCACCATTGTCATGACAAAACTCTCGTGGCAACAAGAGAACAAATGCTCACAACAATCAAAGCCTTGTCGCGACAAAAATTGAGAGAAGAGCCCTTAAGGAAAATAAAGAAAACCTTGTCACGACATTCTTAACTATGCTCAGCATATTAGAGTAGATGCGTAAAGTATGTCGTGACATTACAACTCTATCGTGACAAAGAATATAAATGGTAGCAGAACACTAGAAACATGACAATCTTTTGAATTGTGTCACGAAAAATAAAAGGGTGGAATGAAGAAGGAATGTCGTGACACAGCAAAGTTTGTCACGATAACAACAAGTAAGAGTTCACAAAAGATTGTCGTGATAATTGTTTTAATGTTGAGACAAAACGTCCCGAGATCATCAGTACATGGCAAGGAAAGTGAATGTTGCATTAGAAACTTTATCGTGATAATTATGAGATGAGTCATTGAACTTTGCTCAAATTCTTTCACGACACAATTTAAGGAGAGCAAAGAACTTTTGTCATGATAAATCACTCAAGAGGAATGCCAGTCAAAAATGTTGCAACAAAACTACAACAAAAGATGAAGACATGTAGTTGCTTATATGTCTTATTATCTATACTCCTTTTTCTCTCGCAACAAATAGTTATCAAGGGCTAAAATTGAAGACACAACAACAATTGTCGCAACAAGGCCATGACAAAGCTTGAAGATAAAGACAGATGCGACAAGTTCACAACATTGTTTCTTTTGTCACGACAATGAAACAACCGCTATCATGTAAACCCATCGCACCCACTCAGAATTTCGGCCCGCCATATGCAGGAGAAATAGAACAGAAAGAGATAGGCAATAGAAAGTGCTGGGATCAGATACATCGTTTATGCAAAAGATCTTCGCAGAGGAGCAGTTATAGTAGAGAGACCGAAGTTCAACAACATTTCTATATTTTCACTTCTTATTTTTTCTTTCTTTATTTTCTTTATTTTTATTTTTATTTTCATTTTCACATTATGGTTGATATAGCTAATATGCTGAGCTAGATCTTTGTAAACGAGCTTCATATATATCTAAACTTATGAATATTTTTGTTTTTTCTAGAAACCATTTTTATTCAATTCTTGATTATGTTTCAATGAATTTGTTTGATCAACTAGTCATTATTGTTAGATTCAGCTTATGGGAAGCAACTTAATCAAAGATTTCTCTCATCATAATAATCTTTCCAAAGATAGAATTGTGGTTATTCTACCCCAATTGAGATGAAACTTCAAATATTAAACTAATATCACTAAATGTTCTTATGCCTCTGAACACACTCGTTGTCACTAGAATAGAACCTCCGTTAGAGGTTAGAATAGCACCTCGTGATTTATCACACAATGATATTAGAGTTCATTAGTTCTAAGAATAATTTTAGTATGCCCCTAAGTTGCTGTTTTTGTTCTGTGAACATCCTTCCTCGTATCACCAGAGGCATCCTTGAAAAACTAATCACATATGCCACTTATACTAACTATTACTTAGAATGGGCTTATTATAAGAGTTCACACCAATCATAAATTCGCCTCCAACCACAACTTACATTAAGATAATACAAACGTGATAATCAAATCACCAATCCCTTCCCAAAGAGAGCTTAGCCTTCCATAACAGGGTCACATATAACAATGACTAGTTGTTTAAACAAATTCATTGAAAATGTAATCAAAAACTGAAGAAAAGAATTTCCAGCAATGTTTCTATCCTTTCTTCAAGTTCATACAGTAATGGAGCTTGATATTCAAAGATCAAAGCTCAATATTATAACTCATATCAACTACTCTAATTCTAAAATGAAAATCCTAAAAGAAGAAAATAAAGTACTCTTCACTCCCTTTCTCCTCCTCCGTTGTTTCTGTATCTCCTCTCTTCGGATCCTCATTTTCTATGCCCTATCTCTTTCTATTTATAGTCCAAAAATGACGTTATGCACTGAGGCAAAAATTATGGAAATGTAAAGCCCAAGTGGGTAAATTATCGCGGACAATTATAAAATGTCGTGACAATGTTGTTTCACCATATTGTCCTCGCCTTTGTTGTGAGTTGTCGTGGAAAATTTGATATTAATTTGTACGATAATTTGTCGTGACATATTTTAGATTGTCGCGAGAATTGTGTTATGCATTTAGTGTTTTCACATATTACTAAGCCCCGCGACAACTTCTTCTCTCGCTACACTCCATCGCTTCCTTTCTGACCGTGATCACAGGACAAACTAGCTCTTACATAAATTTTCTTCTGTTTGCCTTCTGACTTATCATGACATTTGTGAAAATTGTCGCGACAAATTTTTGTCATTTGCCCTTCTGCTTTGTCACATAACTTCCTTTTTCATGTCCCGGTCTTTTCAAAGGGCTTCCTTTTCTGTTCTTTTGTTTCCCTTGATCCAGTTCCCAAAATAATTCTAGAAGATCTATAATTTTGAGTTAAAATAAGCATTGCTTCCTCACTATGCATGAAAATGGCTTAGAACTATATGAGTTTCACACTCATCGCCCCGCAAGTACAAGATTATTTCCACCTAACGCGCCTACGATATAAATCATAATTGCATAAATGGAGACAATCACTTAGTATAATGAATTTGTGAGTGATTCTCTACAAATCAACCCATTTATTTGTGAACTCCTAAAAATCAGCCCAGTTTAGTTTTGAGTTAGTTTAGCTTATTTTCGCTAATCATCAATCCCACTCATTCTGTTTTACTCCTTCAACAAAACTATCAAGCACCGAGGTACTTAATCCTCACTTAAGCCATATCTCTCTTCCCTATGAAAAAGATCTACATTTTTGTTTTTAATTTAAAAACTATTTATTACTTAGACCCACTTGTAGGTTTAGGTTACTTTTACCAAATTCTTTATATAACATGCAAACAACCTAACACTAGCTTTATTAATCCGACTGAAGCACTTAGATACTAACATAATTGCACATGATCGAATCTTATTATCATGATCTCATCATGATTTCCTTCATTCCATGTTATAGTCATGGCCTTCATTAATTTGATTAAAGATATATATCACCAATGTATGAATAATATCAAATTAATGAAGCTTTTCATATTAAACAATATGTAATGTGTATAAAAGTGCTAGTGGGCAATCGCCTTAGAAAGTACTTCTCTTAACAAACTCCATTTCTCATATGAAGTTAATTGTTTATCTCATACACAGGGCAAGTAGATGTGAATCACTTTCCGAAATGGCTTAGCTAAGATATCGTACACATTCTGACCAGTAGGCATATCTCTATCTTTACATCATGATCACTAATGATTTCTCAAATCAAATGGCATCACCTTGAGTACTAGATTGGACCTTTGATGAGACTATGGTTCCTTTTGCTTTCGCAATAGCTCCATTGTCATCCTAATACTACAGTATCGAATCAACAATGCTAGGGGACTACTCAGTTCATGCAATGAACCAAATTGTCCAAATCACTTAAGCCGCCATTACAAACGATGTACTCCTAATTCAGTTATAAATCACCATAATCATCTCTTACCTGAACTTCCATCCAACTGCTACTCATTCAATGTGAACATTTAGCTTTGATTGAGATTTGAAGACATCTTTGTCATATTATTAGCTGGCATCTAATATGGTGAGATCCCTATCTTGTCAATCAAGAATTACATCCATAGTCCTTCTCAAGTACTGGTGATATTCTCGATAGCCACCAAATGACCCTCACCCCAAGTCCTACCGTATTTGCTCAAGACTTCTCAAAGCATAGCGCATATGATTGATCCTATAAATAAGCTTATGGAGTTCTTACTATGATAAAAAACCCTTCCTCATCTTGTGTCATTAGACACCTCGGTGGTGATTCCACTAGACATGGGAATCCATCCTCTTTGAACTCCGCTCCATGCTAAACTTCTTTAACATCTAATCTATGTAAGTAGACTATGAAAGACCGAGCAACCTACTCGATCTATCTCTATAGATCTATATCCTCAATATGTAGTTCACTTCTCCAAGGTCTTTCATGGAGAATGTTCTTGGATAACCAATATATTGACATATTATATCTTTGAGACTGCTGCTTTCCACAAACACTGATATGTCATCCACATAATATCGCCTAAGAAACATGATTCGTGCCACGGTAGGTGATCCGAATCAACAATATTTGTTTCCTATACTTCTACGCCGTAGTCAAGCTACTACAAGATACGCTCTAGGGTTTAACACGGGATGGGTTTCATCCTACCTAATGATTCGCAAGATTAATGTCAAAATATGAGACTTTTGTTTGGACTTTTGATTCGATTAAAAATGTAGGAGTCGGGTTGTTCAACGGATAACCCGAAATAGCTTAAACTGAAAGTGTAAAATGGTAACCTTGAAGGTCAGGGGTCACTGGGCTTGATAACATGGGCCAGCGTCCTCGGTTATCGCATTAGGCTAATGACACATAGTCAAAGCCAAACCCGATCTTTGTTTAGCTATAAACCTAACCTCGAATCCACTTATTTGAGTCAAATCAAATACTAAGCATTCAATGTCCCGCTTAGTTTGAAAACCCTAGCATTTAACCTCATTTCAATGGCTCGTAAATGACATCTAGAAGAATGTCGCAAGGCATCTATCATTAAGAACAATGCACTGAACCCTAAAGCATGATATCACCAAAAGAAAAGACATTAAATGGCATTAAACCCCCAGTTTGGTCTTTTGGAACCGACAAATGCAGCAGCTTACGAGGACAACCTGCGCAGCCCCAAGGCAAAACCAAGCTGCTCAAGTTCTGTGAGGCTTAGCCAAGCATCCTTGGAGTTGTCATCCCCATACAAGTGTGTTTGGCAACCTAGAAAAATGAGAGAAAAGAAGAGAGAGAAGAGAGCAAAATAAAACCTAAATGAAAAGCTGCGGGAAAACTTACATAAAATGAAAAGTTACTTATGGTTACAAAGTTGTAGGGGCTTATATAGCCAAACCTACAGTGTGAAATGACAAAGGCCTAAAATATGAAATTACAATAGGGACAACATGTTGTACTCACATAAATAGCTTAAATTTTCGCAATGTATAGAGAAATCTCGGTTTCTCCTGCTGCCCGCTTTGCCACTCAGATAACCTTCATCAATTTCACTTTCACCTTTTCAATTCATTTTGACATTTCAACGCCTCAGTTTGGTGAAATCGCCGAGGATTCTCACATTCAGCACCAAGAAGCCAAGCTTGCTGACTGAAGTTCCCAAGACCTGCAAAACTATCCAAAACAATCTCGAAACCAACCGTACACTGTTTTATTACTGCACATGACAATTGGCTTAATTCATATGATTAGTAAGAAAAGCACTAAAAACCTATATTGAATAGTGGGCTCAAAATAGCATTTTTTTGGTACTAATCACACCCCCCAACCGACACGCCAGCACCCCGCAGCAATGCTGGTGCCAATAAAGGTATGCATGCTCGCCACAAGAAGTGTATATGGTTCAAAAAGTGTATGTACAGATAGGCTTTACCTTTAATATGAACAATTTACACCCTGTTTGAAAATCAACATGAAAGAACAAAAACCATATAAGAACAAGTTTTAGGGTAACATCAATTTCAAGGAAGTCAACCTGAACTTCCACCAAAATCTAATTGTTCCTAAGGTAACTAGCTCGAGCCAATAAATCAGAAAGCCATTCCCTCCCAACCTAGCTACTCGCCATGGCCTTAAACTGTCGACCAACCTAAAATAAGACTAGCTACACTCTTATTTCTTCCTCGACGCAATGTGTGGTGCAATGCTAAAACTCGACTTCACCAAAGTCCGTAATCTGGGTCCACCGATGACTCCCAACCACCAAGGTTTGTATCGCCAAAAGGATCAACCGACCACAAACTCGCAGGGCCGTTTAGGCATCGGGTTTTACAAAGGCTTTCGCCATATACCCTCGGACCGTGCTCGTTTCAAGGCAAAGCGTCACTGCTTATTCTTCTTTTTCTTTCTTTTCTTTTTCTTTTTGCTTTCTTTCCTCTTTCACTGGGAAAGACTACATCGTCTTCATACACGGCAACACAAACCTATTATGGGTCGTCAATGTGTCTAAGGCCGTGCTCTCAGTGGAAAGAGCAGAGATAGCTTCTCAACCTATTGGTACAATCTGGTGTGCAAGCAGGTGAATTAGCTACGTGGGGAATGTCTTCAAGGTTGAATATGCTGGAACTTCACTGACCAAAACTAAATCACGCATGGAATTGTTCTATCATTAAGATATCATACAAGGCTTCAATTTTCAACTAAAAAGGCAAAGAGTAGAAACACAAAAATGTAGTACAAAATGATTTGCAAAGTGTAATAAATCAGAATAATGTTATAAAGCTTTTGATATAATCCAAATCGGGCTAATACATGCTTAATATAGCTAGTCATAACAAAGTATCACCGCTACTATCGTTGGCTACGAATCCTAAGTACAAATGAGTAGCAAATGATAAAGCCGGGAACAAAGACAAAAATATAATAGAAGACACTCCTAACTCCAACTTTTCTCCTCCCAACCAAAAGTATAAACATGCCTCACCGGATAGGAAAGCTAGAGAAAAGGGAGTGACCACCTCACTTCTCAGCGGATGGTGGATGTGCGGTGATCTGAAGCCGCCGCGCATCGCCGCTAGCACGCTCTGGGCGAGCCGCTGCCGCGACCGATCTCGATGTGTAGCTCAAAGGGAGACCGAGGTGGCTCATGATACGTAGAAGCACGGCATGGCCGTGTTTCAGCAAGGCCCTCGGCCGACACCGGCCGGTCCAAACACGCCGTGTGGTAAAGAACGCTGCTGCATTAACATCTCCATGACAAACAGCTAAGCTCCCCTCGAACTCCAACCTCAACATGCTCGAAGAATGCCGCGTTGTATGAAGCGGCCGCAGTGTCAATGGTGGGTCGGGCCGAAGGAGGTGGAGGAGGAGATGGAGACGCGACCGCACCGGGCCTCCCCTCATCTCTACCTCCTCTACCTCAGAACAGATCATCTCCTCGGATCCTCCCCGCACCATCCGGTACCTCCTCCCGATCTTGCCGCCGGAGGAGAAAGCGCGAGACGGCGATGGTCAAGGATCGCCCGCGACGTGACCGTGGGCATCGGATCCTTCCTTCACGGCCGGTCCGGAATCCCGCATGCCCGTGACCCGGCTCAACAAGCAACATCAATGGTAAACACTCGCCGAACTGTGCCCTCGCGGTGACCTTATCCTCAAAGGCAAAGAGCATGTCATGACCGCCTCGGACCGAACCAGAATCCCTCTCGCAGATCCCAGACAGGCTCCTAGTATGGCTCCCATGAGCTGAACGTAGTGTCAGAATCCGGAATGTTTGTCCGAAGGTGTGATCCACGTAGTTATCCGTGAGGTGGAAGCTACCTCCCAAGAGTACCGGTCCCGCTGTGCAGAGCCCTAGCTTGCATCATCTAACAACGTGTCGGGTCAAAGGCCAATCTCGATATCCTTCCGCACTGGCCCGCTCACAAGTGTGCCCACGTAACCGAAATGTTCGTTGTTCCCGAGTACACCCTGCACCATCAATGGTGAATCTGAGCTCCAGCGACTTCGCACTCCCGGAAGTCATGAGCGGTAGAAACTAAAGCACCACTGGGGTGGGATAATAAAACCGCAGGCAATAGCAAAATGGCGCCAGGAGTACTGTGCGTGGTGCGCCCTCATGGAGTTCCCGAACCGGGGTTCGGGGCCGTCAATGCTGGCATGTCGTAATAGGTCTCCCCATGGAAGTCTCTGTCGTGCAGATCTACATTCCCCGGAATCGGGGTCCTAGTGAACAACGGCCGCCTAATCCGAGTGGCTTCCAAGGATAGATGAGGCGATGCTCTCCTCTCATTGGGACGGCCGAGGCCGAGATGCCGAGGACTCCCCCCGGCCCCCGGGATGCCCGGCCCGCTGGAGGGCCGGCCCTCCGGCGTCGGCGGCCCCTCGTGCACCGGTGCGGCCCGGGTCCCAACCTCGTCTCGGGATACCCCGAATCCCCGAGGCTCCTCAGAACCCTGGCAACTGGGGCTATCGCCGTGCCGCCTCAACCACAAAAAGCGTGTCCGCATCGGGCAATGGGCGCACCCGATGCTGTCTCGGTCCTCCATCTCCCCGTAGCGCGAACCCGACCCCTCGGGTCTATAGTGAGAACCACCCCGGCCGACCCCATGTCTCAGTCGCAGAGTCTATAAAGGGGCGCAAAGGTGGCTCACTGTTGTGAGCTGGAAGTGCACCGCGCCACACTCAAGTCAGACTAGTGGCTCCCACAAGCAAGCACAAAGTAAAAGCCTACCCGCACCCACAAATGGCCTATATGGCGCTGCAAGTGTGCCAAACGCGGGGGCCCAGCTGGCTGAACCAGGCCCCGACCGATGGCAGCAAGGCTCGGGCTACACGCGCTGCCATCATGGGAGGCGTGAGAACTACAATGCAGATTCGAACCGAGGCGGCACTACCGCTCACTTCCGTGAAGGGAGGCTGGGGTGAAGGAAAAATGGAATGAAGATGAATGCCCCCTCCCCTTTTTATAAATCAGTTGGACAACTGATAGGCCTCTGGAAGCCGAAGAGCCGCTGCACGCTTAATTTCGCTATTATAGCGAAATTCTTGCCTTAATCATTATCCATCTGCAAAATAAAAATATAAAAATTGGCTTAGGCGTGCATTAAAACAAAAATAAAATTATTATTATTTTTAAACAAAAACATAAGAATAATAAGAATATAAAAATAAAATTAAAATTAGGTTAATTAAAAAGGAGAAAGTTACTAAAAATAGCAACTATCAAATCGACCAATTTTAAACAAAAACCAAAATTCGAGCCGCCATTTGGTTTTAGAGAACACCAAACCGTACCACTTCACACAGATTTGCCTCACGGGAGGGTCGGGTCGGTGAAGAGCTCCTAACCCTCGGCACATGCTCGCGGGCTCGCAAATTCTCTTCATGTTTCGGGTCCATTCGTGTTGATTTTCTTCTCACCGTGATTTTGGGGTTGATTAATGTCGACTCCGTGAATGACTAAAGCATTCAATCCTTCACCAATTGTTTCATTTTCCTTAACCAATTCTTGCAATTTATGGACACTTGGCTTCTCTGCATGTGGGTCAACTGAGCAGACTTCATCAGTCCCTTGATTGCCATTTTCCACTAGCCAGGTTTGCTACCAAGTGAAAAATACAGCCCACGTCATGTTGCCAAATGTGAGCCGCATGACTCATTTCGACAATTGATGATTGCATTGGCAAAGTGGCCAAAATGGTCCTCTGTGATACTCAACACATGATTGGGCCCATTTGCTATCGCTCATCGCACTACAAAAGCTCCACGTGGTAGTAGAATTTGTCCACCTTACCAAGACATCCTCAACTATTCCTCTCTTAGGAATCTTCACCGATCGGTCGGCTAATGACAAAGTGATGTTGGTAGGTTTGGAGCTCCTCAACCTAATCGCTTTATACATTGAGTATGGAAGAGGTTTACACCGCCCCCAAGTCTAGCAAAGGCTTTGTCTATGCAAGTCCCACCAGCAATGTCGTGACTAATACGCGGGGATCCGATCCGTGTGATTTGGATCGGGTTCTCGTCTAGATTATGGCACTGGCACTCACTTGCTCGGGTCGTGAAGGCGCTTTTCCTGCCTAACTTTCTTGATCAAAAAGTAATGTGTCCTTTAAGAACTTAGCATAAGTTGGGACTCGCTAATCAAGCGTCAAGCAATGGAATGCTCACCTTCACTGCTTTTGAAGACTCCCCCAAATTTCAGTCACCTGGGATTTTTACCCCTTGTGCCTTGGGGGGAAATGGAGGGGTATGCTTTTCTTCACTGGATTCACTGATTATTCCCCTTCAGTTCACCTTCCTTTCCTTGCATGTTTCTCTCGCCAGCTATGGGCATCAAGTTGCTCTATCTCTTGCCACTCAGAGTGATGATAGCTTCACTCATCTATCCCCGAATTGGGTCGGACAAACCTACCTCATGGACCTCTCTTTTTTGGATTTGGCAAATGTTTGGGAAGGGAACCTTCCTCTCTCCCGTATCTCCAAAGAACTGTTGATCTTTGTGATTGAATACCGTGAGTTGTTTAATTTTCCGATTAAGATTGCTCAAGCCCATCTATTCTTTGTTCAACGTATTTCTACAATATCAAATTTTCAGGCCAATTTGCATGTTGATCCCCTTTGTTCTTCCACAAAATTTCCTACCACCTGCTCAAATTCAATATAGCTGTTCAACAGAGTAGAAGTGGATGATGATGGTCAGGTTGAGATGAGAACCAAATCGTTGTTTGGCACCAGGGGCACATAGTAATGTGGGGATTAGGTTTCCGTGAGAGACGGTGATTCTTCCACTGGAATCAAACACGTATTAATTTACGTATTAGGTTATGGCTTGTATTGGCCTAATTAATATTAGCATGTTTTTCTTTGACATAAAATCCTTCACTGAGGGGGCATTCGGATAGTGTTCTCCCTCGATGGAGTCAAAGTTGGACCGACAATTGATGCATGGATCGTCAGGTAGTATTTTTCAGCCACGTCGCACTTCATGGACCTTTTCCTCCGCATCTTCCATCTTCCTAGCTAGGGTTGATATTCTTGCTTTCATTTCCATATCTTTTCGAAAGTGCGTAAATGGCTCCCTTGCGGGTCGGCTTCATTCGCTTCCCTAGATTCGTTCATCCTAAGCCTTAAATTTCAGCCACATAATCTGCTGAAATCCATGGCTTCATCCGGATTTTTGCTCAAAAATCACCTCCACACATGGTTTCTGTAGCAAATTTGCTTCATGGCAGGGACATACCGTTATAGAAGAAATGATTCACCAGCATCCATGTCAAACCATGGTGACATGCATTGATGTCTCCATGAACCTCTCCCAACACCGGGAGCAGAATTTCTACTGTCACAGCCGAGTAAGTGTAGATCTGTCTCTTCGAACTGTTGGTCTTGGTTGCACTGAAGAATTTCTTCAAAAATTCAGCTTGAAGATCGGTCCAATTTCTAATCGTTCTAGTCCTCAGTGAATTGAGCCATGTTTTGGCTTTGTCCTTGAGGGTTAATGGGAATGCCTTCAACTTCAACAATTCCATATCTATACCCTTAAAAAGTTATGCATACTCGTAACCTGCATGTAACAATATGGATTTTCATTCTCCATACCATGAAAATGTGGGAAGTAGGCACTAGGTAGGGTCTCACCGCTACATCCTCGTACTGGAGGTGCTAAGATGCGTAAAGGAGCACTCACTCTAGGAGGATGTGGCGTGATCCCTCATCGACCCGTATGTTGTCGATTCATAGGTGCTTGTCGACTTTGCCGCTCGTGGGAGATCCATTCGTCACTATGCAACACCGATGCCTTCACGCCCTTTGCTCAACCGGCACTCACTTCCTTTGCACCACCCCGATATCCCTCTGCCTCAAAGGCCGCATAAACACTACACAAATGAAACAAAACAAAGAACACAAACAAAGTTACAAAGAAAGGTCAAGCAGTTAGCCAAAACAAAACCGATTGCAAAAATAAAAATAAAGGCAAGAATTCTCTTGTGTGAAAACCTGCAGTTACAGCAAATGGGATTCAAAAAAGGGTTAAAAGGTCACCTACACTTGTAATGTGGATTACAAGTACACATTAACTCATCATACGTAGTTTGGCACCATCCCCGGCAACGGCGCCATTTGATTCGTACAATGCAGGCGATTCAATCAACAATATTTGTTTCCTATACTCCTATCGTAGTAAAGCTAATGCAGCAGATAGCGGTTCAGGCCAACACGGATGGGTTTCATCCTACGAATGATTCGCATTAATGTTTGAAAAATGGTGAGACTTTTGTTTGATTGGATTTGGATTAAAAACACGGGAGAATGGTTGTCATCGGATAACCAAAAATAATTTTTAAACTCCAAAGCGTGAAATGGTAACCTTGAAGGCTTGGGTCACTAGCTTGATAACATGGGGTATATTAAAGTGTCCTCGTTATTTCAGATTAGATCACGACATATAGCCAAAGCCAAAACCGGATCTTGTTTAGTTATAAACCCAACCCTAGAACCACTCCTTGCAGTCAAATCAAATACTAAGCATTCAATGTCCCGCCGCTTGAAACCCCCAGTATTTAACTCATTTCAATGGCTCGTGAAATGACATCTATAGAATGTCGCAGATCTATCATTGGCAATGCACTGAACCCTAAAGCATGACAAGTATTGACCAAAAGAAAGACATTAATGGTGGACAAACCCTAGTTTGGAAAGTTTGGAACCATAAATGCGCACTCAGATCACATTTGAAGCATGAGGACAACCCCGCGCAGGGCCCCAAAACCGCTAGCAACCCTCCTCTTCAAGGTCAGGAGGTGCTTAGCTGCCATCCCCTTGAGTTGTCATCCTCAAGGGCAAAGTGTTTGGCAACCTAGAAACTGCAGAGAAAGCAATATATAGAGAAGAGAGGAAAATAAACCTAAAATAGTGCCGAAAGCTGCATAAAATTGAAAAAGTTAGGTTGGGAAAGTTGTAGAGGAGCTTTATATAGCCAACCCCAAGGTGAAATGACAAAAAAGGCTCAAATATGAAATTACAATAGGACAACATGGTAATTAATCAAAAAACGTGGTCGTTGAATCAAAAAAATATCAAAAACACAAACACTTTCAAGAGTGCGGAATTCGCTGAAGATAGCTTAAAAATTCTCGCTATGTTAGCGAAATTCTCGCAAATCAGCGAAATTGGCCAAGAGATAGCTGATTACACAAAAAGTGCTATTTTTGAACCCTATTCAAGATAGGTTTTGGGTGCTTTTTTGCGCACCAATCATATATCAATTAAGCACCATCACGCGTAGGTCCACTTACTCACCGATGCCATTTCGAGTTTGATTTTCGTAATTTTGCGTGCTCCGTGCGTACTTGCCAGCCACCGTGGTTTAAGTTTCTAACGACAAGATATGTGCCGTAATGCCATGAATCACTGTTGTTTTCAACCATCAAAATAAAGGAATTTGAAGTGGATTTTGAAGGCAATGATGTTGAGATGCAAAGGAGCAAAATGCATCCCAAAGATTCGTATGATTGCTAAAATTCGCTAGGGATTGCTAAAATTCGCAACCATAGCAAATCACATTCTAGCTTAAATTGGGGAAATTCCCTCACAGGCTAGCTTAAATTGGCTACTCCAGTTTAAAAATCACCGTGCCTAGCTTAACCAACCACTCCCCGCTATCTCACACACTCGCACCATAGCTTAGCTAGCCAGCGAAATTCACCGCATGGGAAATTTCTCAATTTCGCATCTCTCGTAGAATTTCAAGCAAAGTTGGGCGCATTTTCGCCATGCCAATAAATTCTCCCTCCATAGTGAAAATGGTCGGCCTCGTGATTTTGTATAATTAATGCCAAACGATCGCTTAGTGTATTACTACCTTGTCCCTTTTGTAAGCCAATATTTTAGTATTCTTATATTTTCACACTTCCCTTTGGGTGGACTATATAAACCCCCTATAATTTTGTAACCTAAGGAATTTTTGAAGCAGTTTTTCATTTTTATAAAATTCCCGCAGCTTTCATTTTAGGTTTCATTTGCTCTCTTCTCTCCTCTCTTTCATTTCTGTGCTGCCAAACACCCCTCGGGTAGAGCAGCACCCGTGATGCTCGCAAGCCTCACAGCCTCAAGATGGTTGCTGCTAGCTTGGTTGTGGGCTCCGTGCGTGTGTTCATTACGCACGTCATCGCTTGGTCAACATGCTTTAGGCGCTGCATACTATTGTTGATGCACTGATAGCTCAAATACGGTGGTCCTGCTTCAGCCACTTAAATGAGGTCGGTGCGCGTGCTTTTAAACCAAGGACTCCGTGAATGCATACACCGTGCTGGGACTCAAATAGGAGTGCGGTTCTAGGTTGGGGGTTTTAAGTAAAGCCAAACAAAAAGATCCGGTTCGCTTTGACTACAGGTCATTTACCCTAATGCAGTGATATAACCCGAGGACAACCAGCCAGTCTCATGTTATCAAGCCACTGACCCAAACCTTCAAGGTTACCATTTCCACACTCACTTAGTCATTACGCTAGTCAAGAACAAAACAACCCCCACCGCTTTGAACCAACCTTAAAAATCCAAACCAGTCTCACCACTTTCAAAACACTCAATGCAACGATTCTTCGTGGATGAAACCCATCCCCGTGTTCGACCCTAGACCGCTATATATCAAATAGCTTCGACTACCAAAAAGCAAAGAGGAACATATGAAATACCTTGTTGATTCCGCTCACCCTACCGTGGGCGTGAATCAAATGGCGCCGTTGTTCGGGATGAAGCAACCACTTATGATGAGCGTCAAATGCACGGTAATCTCATTACAAGTGTAGGTGACCTTTTTAATTTTTGAATTTCTCAGTTGGCCAATCGCGAAGCTACTACTTAAGGCCACGTGACTGCTTTTGTTTCTTTTTCTTAGCGCCGCTTTATTTGGACTAATATTAACCTCTTTTGCAAGCTTGTTTTTATGTTCTTCACTGTGTCTCATTTTTGTGTACAGAGGTGTTTATGCAGCACTGGGATAGAGGGATTTCAGGCAGACTGCAAAGAGTGAGTGCACCAATTGAACAAGGTCGTGAAGTCAAGCAGTACATCATGACCAAATGGATCCTCTACTCCGAGGAACAACAAGGTCAACAAACTCCTCCCATGAATCAAACAAAGATACGTGATCGATGAGGGATCATATACACTTCCCAGAAAGCTACGGTCCCTTCCCCGCATCATACCTCCCGGCCGAAGACGTGGCAGTGAGACCCTATTTGGTGCCCCTACTCCCCACATTTCATGGCATGGAAAATGAAAATCCATACACTCATATAAGGGAAGATTTTGAGGAGTTTGCACAACCTTTAAGGAAGGTAATATGATAGACATGATTTGCCGGGTTAAAGGCATTTCCATCGACTTCAAGGACAAGGCCAAGATTTGGCTCAACTCCACCGAGGCCGAGAACGATTAGAAGTCGGGCGCATCTTCGCTGAATTTTTGAAGAAATTCCTCAAGGCCACAAAGACCACGCTCAAGAGGCAGACTACACTTACTCCGCCTATGACAATGAAAAAAGCAGAAATTCTACTCAATGTTTGAGAGATTCATGGATACCACGTTGCTTCGGGTCCAATATCATGGGTTCGATACTTGGATGTTAGTGAATCATTTCTATAATGGTATGTCCCCCCGCCATGAAGCAAATTGCTAGAAACCACGTGGTGGAGGTGATTTTCTGAGCAAAACCCTGACGAGGCCATGGATTTCTTGGAGTTATGTGGTTGAAACTTCCAAGGGTCGATGAGCCAAACCCGAGAGAGGCGGAGAAAATGAGGCCCTCAAGACACCAAAGTGGGAGGATTTACACTTTCAGGACATGGAAATGAAAAATCTCAACTCCTGGGCTTAGGAAGGTGGAGGAGCAGGAAGGCAAACGAGAAGTACGTGCAAAGGATCGGGGAAATCCCTTTCGCACAAGCCAATCCATGCACCACTTCCAACCACCTTCCACCCGTAAGAACAAGCATCCTGCGGTCTCCCTTCGAAGGAGATCTAATGTCGAATATGCAAATGTCGTAGGTCAATATAAGCCTCCCACAACCCACAATGCCCCATATGGTAATACCTGCTACCCCACTGAGGAATCACCCTAACCTCTCTTGGAAACCCAACCCCCCTTTCTATGTGCCACGTGCCAAACTACGCTTTGTTCTCATCTCAACCACGTACCACCATCATCCACTTCTCCGCCTGGGAACGTTTATACTGAATTCTGAGCAAGGTGGTGGGCAACTTTGTGGAAGCAAAAAGGATCAACGCACGCACTGCACAAAGGATTGATACTGTAGAGAGCACACTGAACAAGAGAATAGATGGGCTTGAGAGCAATCTTAATCATAAAATAGACAACTTGCATTATTCAATCACAAAGATCAACAATATTCTGGAGGTACAGGAGAAAGGAAGGTTCCCTTCCCAAACATTGCCAAATCCGAAAGGAGTCCATGAGGTAGGTTCATCCAACAATTCAGGAATGGATGAGGTGAAGGCTATAATCACTCTGAGGAGTGGAAGAGAAATAGAGCAACCAGTGCCCAAGGCTGTTGAAGAAACATGCAAGGAACAGGAAGCTGAGCCGGAGAGAGTGAGCATCAGTGAGGATTCAATGAAGCACTGTATGCCACCTCCATTTCCCCAGGCACTAAGAATCAAGAAGAAGGCATCCCAGCAAGCAGGCATCCTAGAAGTCCTAAGGTATGTGAAGGTGAACATACCCCTTTTGGACATCATCAAACAAGTCCCTGCCTATGCAAAGTTTTTGAAGGATCTTTGTACCATCAAGAAGGGGTTGGGCATTGAGAAAAAGGTATTTTTAACTGAACAAGTTAGTGCCATAATCCAAAGCAAGAACCCAGTCAAATACAAGGATCCAGGATCACCCACAATTTCAATTAACATTGTGGACTTGCATGTAATAAATCAACGCAGATTTAGAGCCGTTGGGTAAAACCTACCGCCATACCGTGTATGCGCTAGGTTTGGGAGAAAGCTTTAAACCTACCAACAATACTCCCATCATTGGCCGATCGACCTGGGTGAAAGATTCCTAAGGGAATAGTTGAGGATGTCTGTGAAGGTAGACAAATTCTCTTACTATCCCAAGATTTTGTAGTGCTTCGATACCGAGCCACCAAAATGGACCCAATCATGTGCCACTATCCCGGAAGACCATTTAGCCACCGCCAATGCAATCATCAATTGTCGGAATGGGGCGTCATGTAATCTCATTTGGCAACATGACATTAAGCTGAACATATTTCACTTGGAACAACAAGCACAAGCTTGGGAAATCAGCATCAAGCGATCGATGAAGTTCGCCAGCTGGGTCAGATGCGAGGAAGCCGAATGTCCAAGAATTGCCAAAATAGCCAACCAAGGTGAAGAAGGTGTTTTGGTATTGCCATCATATCTAATGCAAAGGCAATTGCTCGCCCGTAATCAACCGCTGGAAAGAAAAGCAACCATGGAACAACATCAAGGCTACCGCACGTGTGTCAAATGCGTTTTCAGGTCGAGGAGCCCCATCGTGGACCCTCCTTGAGATCCAATGGTTATTAACCGGGAGGGTTCGCAGAGCTCGGAGACCACTCCAAATTTGTTGAAATTTTTACTTTATATTATTTTAAGTCTTACTTAGTTTTATGGTGCCACTACTTCTACTCTATTTTCTTTTCAAATATTTTCGCATTTACAAGCTTATCTTATCACAATTTTTTGTTTTGAAATGTTGGAAGAGTTGCAGTGCAGGGAAAAATCTCATTTTCCTCTTCCCTTTATTGCAAGGTGTTAGTGCACTGCTCAGCCATGCCATTCCTCCTTGGTTCAGACCGTTTTCGCTTTCATCTTCTATTGGAGGTACTTTCATACGCTTCTTTTGAAAAAGCCGATAATTTTCATGAAATATACTGACATAGAGAGCCATGCACTACAATTTTCTACACTTTTACAAATCATTCTCGTACCTATATTTTGGTATTTCTACTCTTACCTTTAGTTGAAAAATGGAAGCCCTGTATGTTACCTTAATGTTAGAACAATTCCATGCATGATCTAGTTTTTGGTCAATTGAGATTTCAGCATGTTCAACTCTAATCTTCCCTTTAACCGATTCACACACCGCACTCCGAAGTTGTACTTTAAATAGGTTGAGAAGCTATATACCCTTTCCACTTTGCAAAGCTTCGACCTTAAATTTGTTGGGATTCAATTCATAATAGGTTTTGTTACCCATGTATGAAGACCAATGAAGTCTTCCAAAAAGGAAAAGAAAAAGCAAAAAGAAAAAGAAAAGAAGAAAAAGAAAAAAATAAAAGCCGTGACGCTTTGCCTTGAAACCCGAACACGGTCCGAGGGGGTATATGGCGGCAGCCTCTTAAAGCCCGGTGCTCTAAACTCCATTGGTCGGGAGTCATCGACTTAGTGTCGCACTCCGTGATAGGTAGAGTTTAGGTAGGGGCGTATCGAGGTGCTCAATTCTCAAGTCATTCTGTGAGTCCGGCGAAGCCCGTGAGCTTCAGGGTCGCGATCCTTTGGCTTGGTGCCCTAAACCCAATTGGCTGGGAGTCATCGTGGACCCTACACGGACTTTGCAAGTCGAGTTTTTAGCATTGCACCTCACATAGCAATCAAGGAACAAGAGCGTCAAGCAAATTCTCATTTGTGCTGGGGTCAACGCCTCAAGACCGTGCAGTTAGTTGGGGTGAGGGAACAGCTTTGCAATTTATTGGCTCAAACTAGTTACCTCGAATACCACAGATTTTGTGAAATTCAGGTTGATTTCCTTGAAATTGGCATCGCCTAAACTTGCTCTTGTATGGTTTATGTTCTCTGCTGCCTAATGAAGGTCAGGTGTAAATTATTCATGCTTAAAAGGTAAGGCTTAATTATATTACATCTCTTTTGAACCACATATACTTTTGAGAAAGCATCAGATACATACCCTTGTTTTAGCATTGCATAATTAGCAACGTGTTTGGGGGTGTGATTGCGCTCAAAAGTGCTATTTTTGAAACCTATTAAGATAGGTTTCTGGGTGCCTTGCGCACTCAATCATATCACTGCCACCAGACGTGTAGGTCCACTTAGTACCACCGATGCCATTTTGAGCGGTTTTATACTTTGTCTTTGCGCATTCTCACCCACCGGTGGCTTAAGTTTAATGACAAGATATGTGCCGAATGCTAGGAATCACTAAGTGTTTTCAACCATAAAAATAAAAGGAATTTGAAGTGGGATTTGAAGGCGCTTGATGCAAAGAGATGCAATGGATCAAACAGCGATCTCAAGATCCCGCTCATGATTGCTAAAAATTTCCTCATCGGATTGCAAAATTCCTGAATCGATAGCCTAAAAATTCCTCGCAAATCCCAGCTTGGTACTGGGAAATTTTATGCTACCCAGGCCAAAATCACTGCTCAGCTTAAACAACTCCACTCGCTATTCACATAAACAAAGCTCATTTAAATCTTCCTCGCTAGCTAGCCAAATTCACCGGTTGATAGTGAAACACCCTCTATCTTAATTCTCAATATAGCTGGGGCTAAATTCCTCGCTTAGATTAGCGAAATTTTCAAGAAAGTAGCTAAATCGTCTCTCCATAAATAAAAAAGTAAAATGGCTGCCCTATGATTTTGTATAATTAATGCCAAACATCGCTGCTTGGTGTATTACTACCTTGTCTCTTTTCAGAAGCCAAATATTTTAGGCATTCTGTATTTTCACACTTTGGGTGGGACTATATAAACTCCTCATAATTTCTGTAACCCTAAGCAATTTTTTGCAAAGAAGCCATTTTATAAATTCCCAGCCTTTCATTTAATTTTGTGTGGGTTTCATTTGCCTTTCCTCCTCTCTCTTTTCATTTTTAAAGCCGCACCACCCCTCGAGGACGAGCATTTCTCAACTCAAGGGATGCTTGGCTAAGCCTCAGCCTTGAAGAGAAGGTTGCTATCTGGTTTTCGTGGGTCGCTGCAAAGGTGTTCTCATGTTTTGAATGCTACAGATGATGTATTTATGGTCCCCAACTTTCTAATCTAGAGTTTAATGCCATTTAATGTCATTGTTTTCGTCAACATGTAAAGTAAGTACAGTGCGCTACTTATTGTTAGATGCACTGATATTTTTAGATGGTCCTTACGAGCCACTTAAAATGAGGCTGGAGTGCCAGGGTTTTAAACCGAAGGGACTCGTGAATGCATATTACCCGTGTTGACCTCAAATAAAGAGCGCTGCCCAGTGGTTAGGCTTCATAGTTAAACAAAGACCGGTTTTGGTTTTGACTATAGGTCATTTTGCCCTATCGTAGGATATAACCCGAGGACACTTTGTCAGCCCCATGTTATAAAAGCTAGTGACCTAAACTCAAGGTTACCATTTTACACTTCACTTTAGCGATTATAGTTAGTCAAGAAACAAACAACCCCCACCTGCTTCTTGAACCAAACCTTAAAAACCAAACTAAAGCCTCTCCTCACTCCAATTTTCAAACACTACGTAAATCATTCGTGGGATGAAACCCATCCCCGTGTTCTAATTCTAGACCGCTATACAGTGTGAGTTTGACTACTAGCAGAGGAATATGAAACAAATTATTGATTCCGCTCACCCTACCGTGGCACTAATCATCACAAAATTAAAAATTTCGCTATGAACAAGAATCTGCCAGTTAGCGTACTGGCTAGCTTAGCTTAAAATTTCACATAGCTTAAAATTTTATAAAGGATTGCAATTTTCGCTATGATTGCACCAAGAATCCCAAATGAAATTTCGCAATGTATAGCGAAATTCCTCGGCTTCTCCTCGCTTGGCCCTCGTTTTGCCACTGCATCAACTCCTCTCATCAATTTTCCTTCATTTTGACATTTCATTCGCTTTGGTGAACGCCGAGGATTCTCTGTACATTCAAGACCAAGAAGCCAAGCTTGCCGACCTAAGTTCCCAAGACCCGCAAAACTATCCAACAATCTAGAAAACCAATCAAGCACTAAGCGACATGCACATGACACCGTTTAATTCATATGATTAGTGCAAAGCACTCAAAACCTATCTTGAATAGGGCTCAAAATAACACTTTTTGGGTACTAATCAGAACACGATTGCACTCCCACTATCCTTCTTTTACACACAAGCTTCATCCGCATTTTGTGAGAAATCAAACTCTTTGATTGTCTCATTAAATTGGATATTCCAACTTTAAGGTGCTTGCTTCAATCCATAAATGGATCTTTGAAGATTCCATACTTTATGGCCATTTCTAAATAAAGACGCTCCCGTCATGTCATACACACATCCTTACTTAGGTTTCTTGTGGAAAGCTTCCGTTTTCACATCCATTTTCCATATTTCATCAATAACATGATGGTTTAATAATACAGGAGAATCCTGTGATTTAAGTAATGCCACTGAAGTTGGAAAAAAGTATCTTCATAGTAAATTCCTTGTCTTTGACGATAACTTCAGTCATCTGCCCATAGGTAATCCCATTACCTTCCATGTCTGCCTTCTTCTTAAAGATCCAATTTGAACTCTATGAGTTTGTATCCTCATGGGTGGTTCAACAAAAGTCCATACTGCTTATTCTGACATGGAATCCATCTCTAACTCGTCACGCTACAACCACATATGTTGTAATTGAACTATTCAGATATTCTTGTGGGTGGTAGGATCATCTAATTTCTGCAAGCAATAATGTCCCACTGCTCACTAATGAGAAATCCATATTTCTATGGAACAAAGACGCAAAGACGTATCCTATTTGTGCTACGTATGTGTATATATGTTTTAGAATAAGGATCAGCCGTTACTTCATCAATACGAATAACAACCTTGATCGAAATGCGCTTAATCCGTGTTTGTTTGAGCACTTCCTTTGAACTTCACCAAGTTCACCTTTTTGCTCCCACCGTCTCCTTTCTAAAAGAAACTCTTCCTTTGAGAAGACTATAATTTCAAACAAACAACTTTTGATCCAACGTGTTATAGAACTAATATCTAAAATTTCCTACAAATAGACACCCATCAGATTTAGCCTCTAGCTTATCTGACAAAATTTGCTTCTTGTAAGCTGGATAACACCATACTCTAAGGTGAGAAAGATAGGGCTCCTTGTTAGTCCATATCCTATATGGAGTAATCTCAACTAATCCCAAGTTAGGACTCTATTCAACAATTAAAGAATAGTCTCATGTGCAACATGTACCTCTCTAAAAGGATTCAGTAGGTCCGCCTTGCCTATAATAGACCTACGAAGTCCAACAAGGTTCTAGCTTGTCCTTCACCACACTACTTGGAGCGGTGTGTGGGTAAGGAGTGAAAGAAGGATGCCCTAGGCACATATGTAATTGTTATTACGTTCATATTTCAATAATAAAGTGGAATTTTCATTATCATCTTACATTTCTAATTTGGTGATTTACTCCAAGGAATAGTTTATTCACTTTTCGTCATCAAGTGTGTGACTTGATAATAGAACCTTGGACTTCAAATGGAATACTATTCTAAATTGTCCCCGGTCATTCAATACTATCGTGGAGCAAAGAGTGAATTCAAGACTAGTATGCAGAGTTTCGGGACCGATGATCATGGATATATGATATTAAGTCGCCTCATAATGGTGAAATATCAGATCGATCGACCCACCATGAGAATACACTGACATATAAGCTTCAAGCACTTCATCATAATAATGTCTTTGAGTCTTCAATCATTTGATCACCATATAATCTATTACTTATATTTCTACAAAGACACGCTCCATTGTCATCCAATAGATGGTAATATTGCATCAAGAGGTTATTGATGTAATAACCATGTGTGAGGGTGATATCATGAGCGGCTTGTCCATCCTTGCAGAGGATGATTCATGGCCCTTCCACAAGACTCAGAATTTCACGCATTAGTCCAACGAATCAGTATTATTAATGTTCATTGTATTTTCAATGATATGGATGTTTCATAGAAATTTACGATTGAACTTTACAGCGGAAAGATATCCGCTTAAAGTTCAATCAGGATGATCGTGAGACAAAAGAAATCCGCTAAATGATTTATTACGATTGAAGTTGTCACGGCTTGATATCCACACAATTGGTAGTCGCAATGCCTTGGTTAGCAACGCTATGATCTAGGTTCAACGGCTTTATTCATCGCAAAAGCATTTGATTATGGACCACAGTCACACATAGAATGACTGAAAACCAACCCTTTTGACTTTAAATTGGTGATTAACGGGGTGGACCTTTGGCGCGGATTCATTCATTCATTTCTTCCGCCATCAGACATGAATGAGCAGCTTTTCGTGAGATCAACCCGCGCGTTAGCACACTGTTTCATCAACAGCGTCGTTTCGTGTGACAACCCAGAGGCTTGAATATCTCATCGCGCTTTCTACCGGCTATGAGTGTTTGAATAATGTCACTGTGCTGCTTAAACATGATCTTCTTACGCTGAATAAGGTATTTCATCCCCATCATTCCACTGATTCATGATCCCTGGCTCGTTGGAAAAGGTGAAATATTTAAATTCCTTCCTCGTCAGGTATGTATGATTAATCGCCATAAGAAACCTAACAAGGAGGAAACCACTTAGATAAAGTCTCGTTATCCTAAAGATAACCCAAAAACTCTCGCCTAAGTATCTTCGCTCTCCCTCGATCTCAGTCATCTAAGTGATTTGACATCTCCAAGTCAAGCTTCTACTTCATCTCACCTTTTGAACTCAAAGATTCAGATTCAGATTCACAAGATGCATTCCAAATCGTGAATGATAATTGATAAAGGTACTAGTGTACGAAATCACCTCTGGCATTAACGGATAAAGGACCACAAACATCGGAATATATTAGTTCTAGTGGTCCATAAGCATGTTCACCCTTTCCCATAAAGGGCAACTTGATCATCTTTGCCTAACAAGCAAGATTCACAAGGGTCAAATGATTCACAATCAAATCACCCCAACCTACCACAATCAGGTAACTCGGTCACGCGGCTCCTCGCTCACTGTCATGAGTAAGATGATTTGTCATCTCTTTGGCCTTAATGTCATTAATGTTTAAAATTGGATTGGACATAATCTTATATGTAAATCCCATTGCTTAATGTACCACAAAGCATAAATACATCATAATGTAACAAACAATTGTTACAAAAATATAAATTAAAACTCCTTGCTCAAATAAGAAATGAAAATACTTTTCATCAATGTCGACATATCAAAGAATTTATCCAAATTCTAAACACGTATCCTTAGAGAGGTTCAAAACATAAGTCCACAGAAATATTGCTACAACTCCCTTTCACCATTAAGCCGACATGAAGGTCAGACTCTCCCCTCGTGAGCCTCCCAAGGTTCCCAGTGTTTCGTTCATCGTATAAACTAAACCACTCGCTTAACACCTCTACCAGCCTTACCACCTCCTCATGCAAAGGAAACCAAAATTTTAGCTAGTAGTTTGAAAATTGCAAATAGTCTTGTATTCTGAATTTATAATGGAGTTAGAGTAAGACACTACAAGTGCACAGGTCATGTCAAGTAGTAAAAATTTGATGCAAGTCTAGATATCATTTCCACAGATAGTTGACAAGAATTTCAATCAACTGTTTAATCCATCAAGATCCACACTATTTGCACCTCCTTTACTGGTTTGAAAACTGAAATTTAAAAGACAAGATAATCCTATTTTATATTCTAGTACTCAAAATAAAATTGAATTAAAACAAATAAAAATAAACGGATCGAACTTCTCTACTAGAAATGAACACCGTATATCGAATCGTTATGAAACAAACTAATTTCGCAATATGATCCATTGATTTTCTCAATCCTGATTTTAGACCTGGTCTCGTTTCAAAGATGCCTTCCAATAATGTAGCTTGATTTCTCCACATAATTCACTAATTAGGAGGTCCCCGCTTTTCTTCTCATGAGCATGATCTTAATCATCTATCAGATTCACAATGACTCTCTTGCAAGATCCTCAAGGATTTTTCTTTCTGATTACTATTCATCCTTAGGACTGCAAAATTTCTTGCACCCTAAGTCTGGGTCATTGCAAACCTCTACAAATTGGTTGATGACTCCTCCTTAGATCCGATGGATTTTTCCCTTCCTCGATTAGATCCTCACCAACACAAAGATCAAGATCTTTCCATCGTGACAAGGTGAAATCTCCGACATTATTTAAATTGAAAAATAATCCCTTCAACTTCAAATATGAGTCAATTAGAAATTTATTGAAGTGAACTCTAGATCTCTTAGGTTCTTCAATATAGTCTAGCATATCTAAAGTAGAACATTCAAAAGCTCTCAGAATTCCATCTTTGTGTCACTCGCAGGCCTCCCCGGATATCGAGCATGAAATGTGTTCCTCGAAATGGTATTCGACACTACTATTGGGAACAAGTCAATTCAAGAACAACATCAATCAAATAAATCCCAAATCCAGGAAATTCCTTCTAATTTCTATAAAAAAGACTATAACTGATCAACAGGTCCACCCCGTGGAAGCCGCGGCATCTCAAAAAATCGAATCATAATCAACAATGGAGCATCGAATAAGAACGTCCACTCAGAATTCATAATAAACCAAAAGAATTGAATTCCAGAAACTGTCTAGACTTCATTAATTCCAAGCAGTAATTAGAAAAGATATTAAACGATTTGATCCAGCTTCATAATTAAAAACAACTTGTTGGTTCAGATCCAGAAATAAAAAAATCAAAACGAGTCTAACTAATCTATTTTAAAAATATACAAGTGAGTCTTCTTCAATCCCCCAGGGATCTAGGTTCCGGAAGAGTTGCTTCTTCTTGACGCAAAAACACCTATTTGTACATTTTCAGCAATTGGGCCTGATTCGAAGGCTTCAAGTGGATTTCCCTAAATTAAATAGCCTAGCTCATCAAGTTCGTGCCATGACTGCCTAAAGGAGCTTGTCGCAGAACCCGCTTCAGCGCATACTTAGTTTCGTTTAGAGTTTCTCTCTCTGAATCTTGTTACACATAAATTGTTGGCAAACAGATTCAAGTTCAATGGGTTAATAGTTATGTGATTCTTATTGCGGCAACTTTTTCTGGCCTCCAAGTATTTGTGTCGCGACCTCAATTCCATGTCGCGGCGTGGCTGTCCTTCCCTTTACCGAGTTTTGTGTCGCGACCTCATTTTCATGTCGCGACACCATTTATATTGCCAACCACTTTGATTCCTAGTCACAACTTCCCTTTTATGTTGCGACATCATTTGTTTGTCTTCTGCCTTCATTTAGGTTGTGACTAAAAATTGCTAATCTGTTTTAGTTCCTTGTCGCGACATAAAATTCCCAGGTCACAATCGGGTCAAGCCTTTCTCTCCACCCGTACCCTATTTCGGGTCGCGACTCCGTAGCTGGGTATGTCGTGTTACTAAATGGTTGCCCTCTCCCTCACGCTTATCATAGCGTTCAAACCAACTTGCAACATGCTTAACTTTTCAGCCACTTTTCATGTCGTGGACATCAAATCAGTGTCGCAACTCAATTGTTGCTCGTATTTTGTCACAACAAAATTCTCATGAGCCTTTCCAATTCATTACAACTATTCCCTCATCGTGACATCAATTATCTGGCCGTATGATCTTTGTTATTTCTTTGGTGTCAATGACATACAGAATGATGTCGCTGACAAGATCTTTCTTTTCTTCTAAACCGCCGTCTTCAACAATCCTTTCTTATCACAACAGCCGCTTCGTCTCCAGACTTTCTTTCTCTGTCACGACTGAGCCTTTGTCACAACCTCGAATACTCATTCCATCTTCCTCATCATGTCGCGCAAACTTGAAAATTCTTTGTCGAGACTCGTCGTTTACGAGCGCCATTCCGTCGTGAGTCAAGAGTTGTATTCTTTTCAAATACGCGACATCTTAAATGATGTCATAATAAAGATCCTAAGCTGTCCGCCTATGCATCCCGTCTCGTCATAACAACATTCTCTCGGCCCCTAGTATCACTCAGAAGGACTCCCACCTCCGCCACGACAACATCCTTTCTGCTTCAAGTTTCTTTTTTCTCTGTCTCAAAGATCCCGTTTCCTTTATCGCAAATGCCTTTCTCTCGCCCTAGTATCACTTCTATCACTTAATTCTCAATTTCTGTCGCGACCCGAGGTCTTGCCTCAACACGTAGCCACATGCTTCTTCTCTCAAGTCATGACTTAAAACTCGCCGATATGAGGAACCCTTTATCGCGACCACAAGTCTCCTGCTGCATCCCAACTACCTTTGATATATATCTTTTCAATGAATTGCCAAGTTCGCCTTAAAACTCGTGAAATGTACAATTTGGTAAGGTGTCCATATTTCGTATGAAAATAAGCAATTATATTGCACACGTGCAGCCCAAAAAAAAAATGGATTTAAAATTAACAGAGTTTTTACTTATCAAATTTCCAAAACTTAAAAATTTTCTTGTCCCCAAGCAGGAAAAAAAGAAAGATTTGTTTGTCCTCAAACACCCGAACCTTAATTTTAAGGACATTTTTTCTATTCTATACCATAATGTTTTCTCTCGATCCACCAATCGACTCAAATAAGTGTTAAAATACTGTTTCAAACTTCAGTTTTCAACTAAGAAAAAGGAATAGTTTCAACCTCCTCACAAATAAACCCGATGACCCCATACTATAAACGCCTACCAATTGGATCATATTCTATGGGTGTGTGTCGGGTCTCTTCCTTTCTCCTCGCTAGATTAGTTAATCTTCCAAGTCCTTGTAAAATTAGTCAAAGTTCCGCATGCTTGTTTTTCATATTTATCTCCACTAATGTAGGTAATTTCAACCTTCAAGATCAATGAGGTCTTTTGTGGCTTGTAATGTCGCTCGTACTAGGCAGATAATCGAATATTTAGCTATAAATTACCCGCTTCACTCTTTCCGTCTCTGCAAGATAATTTCTCTTTCTTCATCATTTTTCTTCCTACTGATGTAAACTTTAATAATTCCCCAAAATTGGTTTCCTGGGTGCATCTTCGCATATCATGATCTCTTTGGATTGCCACTTTCGTACTTATCGCCTAGTTCCTTTAACTAGAACTCTTTTTGTCTCTCTTTTTTTTCTCATAAAAGATATGGAATAGTGCAATGTTCTCATTTTAGGCTTTCTATCACTCTTAGAGAACTTTGTGGTTAGCAACCTCCATACCACCAAGTATTAGGGTACTAAGTGTTGAAACACCCTAAGAACTTAATTGTTCAAGAGTAGATGAGCTGTCGCATAAAAACTTATCCCCTTTTCGACTTAATTTTCTTCAACTCTAATCTTTAATTGATTTTTCTCATCCTTCCTTGTAATCCAAAAGAAATATATTCCCCAAACTTGTTCCCTTGCATACATGCGCTCATTCTTGGAAAATAGGGTAATTAGGTTCTTTGTCGAAGATTAGCTTTAAATGAGAGGATTCGTTTCACTGATGTGTATTGAAGAAATTAGGCATTTTGGCTCAAAGCATTTAATTAGAGTGTGTATGCATTCAGATATAATGAGAGGGTAGGCTTCAAAAAGGTTCAAAACTTCCGTAGATGGCCTCTATCATTTCTTGTTAGTTGTTTTTGCCTAGGATTTCGCCTCGACTAATAATCTAACAAGTTCTATGACTGTGTATTATTGTCTATGAATCATCCTAGAAGACAAACCTCAATCTTTTCTCAAATTGTTATGACTTACTTACTATGTGTATTGTTATCCAAGATTTGTACTAACTTAACTATTTACACACAGATTCAAGCATCTTATTTGAAATTTTCAATTATGTACTTTTCCCACTCTCAGATTTCAACTTATCTAAATAAAAAACGACAACTTATTATTTTTCAGTTCAATGAAACCTACTACCCGTGTCACTGCAGAAAGATGAATCAAAAATTTGTTTCATGTTCCTATTGCCGTAGTCAAGCTACCAGAACATACTGTCAGTGGCCTAAATTAATGGGATGCGGTTTTCATCCTATGAATGACTCGCATCGTTGTTGAAAATGGTGAGGTTACTTGATTTTCGACTTTTTGTTTCAAAACGCTGGAGATCAGATAGTTACCGAATTAACCGCAAAGCTTAAAGTTAATTGTGAAATGGTAA
>JAEQBH010001635.1:0-137500 GCA_016808115.1 Tetrastigma voinierianum
GTTGGTTAATGGTGGTTTGCGGGAGGTCCTCAATTTAAATAAACAGATCAAACATTGTTCCAAACTTTCCAAACTATGGTTTAATGTTATTTAATGTCTTTCCTTTGGTCAATACTTGTCATGCTTTAAGGTTGAGTGCATTCTTAATGGTAGATACTGTGACATTCTTTCATCATTCTGAGCCCACTTTGAGAATTAGGTTAAATAGTGTTCTTCATGGAACATTAAATGCTCAGTACATGTTTTGACTCAAATATGAGTGTGTTAAGGGTTAGTTTTTAAAGCTAAGCGAATCCGATTTTGGCTATGACTATATCTCATTTTCCCTAATGCGAGAAATAATCAGGTGACACTTTTATAACCCATTTTATCAAGCTAGTGACCCGACCAGGTCACCATTCACACTTTAGTTCATGTTGAGTTACCTGACGACACCAACACCCACAAGTTTTAATGCAAAATCCAAAAATCCAAAGAAAAGCCTCACCATTTTGAATAATGATACGAATCATTTGTGGGATGAAAACCCCGTCCAGTCGACCCCAGACGTATCTTTGCGGTAGCTTGACTACGGCGTGGGAGAGAAAATGGAAACAAATTTTGTTGATTCCGGATCCACTACCATGTACGAATCATGATGGATGGGGCCCAGCTATAACGGTCGGTGCGGAGACTCTTGGCGGGCCAGCGTATAATGTGCGTGGCTCGAGGTACCACTGGCGACCATCAAAAGCGAACCAGGCGGCGAGTCAATGCCAACGGATCTCAACGAAGTAGGCACTCCCCGGGATGTCATAGTGTGGCAGAACTCAAGCACAACCAGGGGATACAAGAACTGCCTCGGCGCCATGAAAGGTAGCAGTGAATACTATCGAGATTGATGATGTCGAATCCTACAGCTTGGTCCGTAGTCAAATCTGGGTATGTCATAGTATGGCTCCCCATGGAAGTCTCTGACATGTAGATCGACATTCCAGGTTGGTTCTTGGTTGAACATAGAGGCGATCCTCGAGGCCGGTGATGGCGGGGCGGCGAACTCTGTCGGGGCGGCGGCTGGGCACCAGACCTCGAAGACTCACCCGGCAAAGATGTCCAGGCTCGCTTGGAGGGCGGGGCGCTCCTGCGTGGTCTTGGATGCCTTGGAGGGGCAGGGTTCCACCACAGTGCGATGTCGCCGGGATGGGGAGCTTAGAGCTGAGCCTCACCTGGCCATAGCAATGGGGGCGATGTATGTGGTGTCTACGTAGCTGGTCAGATGAATGAGAATGCAGCCCTGGAAGTGCACACCGTCTCTCTCAGGGTGCGGGCACAACCTGGGCCTCTAGCGATGGCCCCATGGGTGCGAACCATGGTGTCGACTCGGGCGTCTTTGTGGGGCGGGAGGCGGGGCTCGGTGAAGTCACGGGGCGAGGGACGAGTGGCTAGGGCGCGCGACAGTGGACTCCAGGCGCAAAGGGGCGCGTGAGCCGGGGCTGAGCTGACGAGGCTCGAGCGGCGACGGAGCTCAGGGGTAGTAGTTGCAGGCACGCGGCTTTGAAATTTGGTGGGGCTCGGCGGTAGGCGCGGGGGCTAGCTCGGGGCCCTGAAGCTCAGACGGGGCTCACGGTAGCAGCGACATTGCGGGGGACCTAGTGGCTCGAGATTGGCTGGGACCCGGGCAAACTCAGGGCCACGGAGGAGGCTCCGGCAAGGGCGACTCACGGTAGCGGTGGAAGCGGGACCCAGCGGGACACGGGAGAGACTAAGGAGTAGGGGAGGCTCAGGGGCAGCTCAGGAGATGGTGTGAAGGAAATTGGGGGGTGCCTTATTATAAGGTGCTTGGAGCACGAAGGTCCTGATGTGGCAGAGCCGCATGAATAGTTTCTCCATTATTGTGGGAATTCAAGCTTGCCTCAATTACCATCCTCTGAGAAAAACACAAAATTTAGTGTGGAAAATTAATAAAAAATGTAAATAAAATAAAAAAATTATTTCGAAAATAGAGTACTAAAAATCAAAAAAGTTTTATATTAAAATTAAAATAAAGAAAATTACTAAAAATAAAATAAAGCGAAAATTCAAAAATTAAACTAAAAATCAAAATTTTTTGAAATTTGTAGTTTTGCCTCGGTGGAGACGAACCTACTCATACATTCAGGTTGCATTCATGGAGGATGATGAGAGCTCCATCGCCCACTAACGTTGATGTGTCTTTGCATAGTGCCCCATGCTCGGCTCCTTTGTTTTGAGCTTTTTCCACTTAGTGTGTGGTGTTAGGAAACATTTGGTTGCGGGAGTAGCCGTCTGACCAATTCTCATCAAGCGCACTCCTTCACCATTTCTTCTGTAGTTTTTGAGCGTGGGTTTTTGCATAGACCAATTGGCCGAGACTTTATTAAGATTCCACACCTCTCATCTTACGCTGGCTTGTGCTTGTGCTCAGGTGAAAAATGTGGGCTCTAGTGTCATGTTGCCAAATTTGTTGCATGACCTCGTTCACAATTGATTATCGCATTAGAGTGGCCAAAAATGAATTAACTCCTAGGATGATTGGCATGGTTGGAAGCTCAGTGCGATTAGTTCGGTATCAAGCACTACAAAATCCTTTGGGTAGTGAATTTGTCCACCTTTACCAAAACATCTAAGTATTCCTTAGAGATTTTTGCGTCGATGGCTAATGAAGTATTGGTAGACTTAAAACCACTAAGCCCGACTCTTATACACTGAATGGCGGTGGGTTTGGCCCCCAGAGTCAACGGTGCTTTGTCTATGCAAGTCCCCTCCAGTGTTGACTGATGTGTGGGGGATCTTGGATCTTATCTTCTGGGGTCTTTCTACGAATGATGCTTGACTTGTTCTAATGGGAAGGCTTTCTTTTCAATGTTGACCCTCTCTTGACAATGCACAGGTCCTTTAGGAATTTTGCATATGTTGGGACCTGCTTAATCATGTCAAGCAGTGGGATATTTACCTTCACTTGCCTTAGCACCTCCCAAATTTCAGCTTGGTTTGTGATTTTTTTTCTTGCTTCTGAGTTCTTGAGGAAATGGAGGGGGGCGTATTTTTCTTCATTGAATCTTCCACGATTACTATCCTTCGGGCTCAACTTCATTTTCTCAGCACCTGTTTCTTCGTGATCCTTGGGCACTTGTTGCTCAATTTCTTTTCTACTCCTCAAAGTGACGATAGCCTTTACTTCATCCATCCTTGAGTTGCTGGAAGAACCTATATCATGAACTCCCTTTGGATTAGGCAGTGTTTGGGAAGGGAATCTTCCTTTCTCATGTACCTCCAGAAAATTGGTAATCCTTGAAGGATCCTGACCCGGATTAACCTCATGAACCCGAGGGGACCTCCCGGCACTCCAATGGATATAGAAACTTTTCCTTAAAGCGTCAGATAAATCCATGGAATGAACCCCTTTCGATCCTTAACATATCTTTAGAAAAATGCGGAAGCGAAGTGATAAATTTTTTCTTTTCTTCTTTTTTCAAACACTTGGATTTTCGGAAAAATTGGCGAGTTTCCTCTGTTTTGGACTTTCCCAAATTTACAAAGGCGATAAAAGCATTTAAAAACATATAAACTTCAATTTTATACTTCCATATTAGGACTTCGTCATGACCAATCAAACACAATATACATTACATATACATTTGTTTACTTCAAATCATCAACACATTCAAACTATTCTTAAATTCCATGCATTTTTATCAAAGCATTTTTGGGCTTGGCGGGACTTAAGCCCAGGCCGCCTCACGATACCTCATCCACTTTGAGGATCAAAGCCCAGCGTAGTTCCTTTTCAACTTTATACATATATATACATAACAAAATATTCAACATAAACAATATCACGAAATTATATATACAATGAAATCACGGTCGTCGTCTCATCAATGGCTCGACTCACTGCACGGGAGGGTCCTCTATCGGCGCATTTGTCTCGGGTCCCGAAAATGTTTTGAAAACACATGGAAAAGAATGAAATTTAAAGGAGCCCGGAGGTGAGTGTATTTTCATTAAAATAACATTTTTCGGTATATACGAAATAATACATACTTATCGAGCTAAAAATCCATTTTATGCTTTGAAACATTTATACCTTAAACTTTATTTCTTTCCTTATAATGCATACTTACAATTAAAATCCATTTGTACCAGCTTTCTTTCTTTCTTTTTTTCCTTGATGCAGACCCGAAATAAACACAGAAACGATTTAAGATACTTGTGGTGAGGACAGTCACATTCCGATCATAACCACTACGACTGCGGAGAAACTCACTGCAACTGCATAGGGTTCGGTCGCACACCTTATCACGTGTAAGGACCTCTAGACACTAATTCCCTCCCTCGGTTAGTAACCTATAACTTTACCCTCTAAATCCTTACACGCTTAAGGTACCTGATGTAGTCCTGCGGTGATCATATGGGGTTAGGAGTATTATCAGTAAAACATTTATCAAAAATACATTTATAAATCATTTAAATCTCTACTTTATCATGAGAACTCTTATATATATGCAAATATACATGCATTCTTTACACGTTTTTAAACTTTCATAATGCCTTAACATATGCATACATATATAATTTAATATAAATATATATATATTGATGCAAGATAAGCTTATGTACATTAAATTTTTCATTTATATCAAAACTTTTCATTTAGACAATATAAACATTTACATTAAACTTTTCATTTTAACATCAAAATCATTCCTTTTAAAACTCGATTTGCAAAACATCATTTTTACACTCCACGAGTTCAGCACATCGATCCCGCTTTGCTTCTAGTGAATTCAGTTTCCCGTAGATAGTCCTTTTCACCTTAATCTTGTGACTTCTCCTCCTCCTTCTTCTTCCTTCTCTCCCTCTTGGCTCTCTTCTTCTAAAACCGTGGAGCCCTAGGAGACCAAATGGGGTGGCTTTGTTTTTTTCATTTTCTTTTATAATATCAACTTTTCCTTAATTGTAAATTTGCCCTCATCTCTTAAATATTGAAATTTGACTTTTGAAATTCTATTTTGACCCATCTCTAATTTGATTTTCCAAAATTTTCATATCCTTTTTTGGTTAATGACCATTATACCCTTATGCTCATACCACCCTCTCCGGTTTCCATAAATTATCCTTTCCTATTTTAGTCTCCAAAATACTCTTATTATCTTGTTCAATCGGTTTAGGGTTTACAATCACCTTCTTATAAAAAATTTTAGGTCTCGAAATTAAAACATTCATACCTGCATCAAAGAGATGGGAATAATGCCTCTTCATCTGCTCCTCATGCTCCCATGTAGCTTCCTCTACCGTATGACTCCTCCACAATACCTTCACCAGCGGAATAGTCTTGTTGCGCAGAACTTGCTCTCGACGGTCGAGGATCTGCACTGGTTGCTCTCTCAATACATGTGAAGGATCTAGGATATATTTCCTCAACATCGACACATGTAATGTATCATGAATCCTTGATAATTCTGGGGGTAACTTCAACTTATAATCTACCGGTCTTACTTTTGCTCATAATCTCGCAAGGTCAATATACCTCGGACTAAACGCACCGTTTCCCGAATATCAACACCTTATTTCGAGGTGAAATCTTCCAAAGACTTGGTCACCTATCGAGTAAGTCCTACGATGGTTGTTACTTTTAACTTTATGTCGGTTTGTTGCAATTTCAATCTATCCCTTATAACCTTGACCTTATCACAAGTCACTTGAACAAATTCAGGACCTCTTAATTTCCTTTCACCTACCTAGATCCCATGGTGGAGTTGACAGTTTCAGATCCATAAAGACTCATGAGACCATACCAATGCTAGCACGATATTTGTTATTATGTGCAAACTCCCTCGAGGGTAGATGGGTGTCCAAACTCCTCTAAGAAAGAACTCCGTAACACATGCTAGCGTATCCTCTAAAGTCTGTATAGTCTCTCGGATGGGCCATCGATACATGGATGAAAAATTGTATAAGTGATTTAATCCAAGGGCATTATCATTGGATATTCGTAGAGGTAAACCTAAGTTTACAATAAACAATGGAAATTACTAAACTACCCTTGACCCCTCTCATTTCCATTTTAGCCGAATTATGCACAAACCATGTTCTATTTTATTCTTCCATTTTCTTACTCCCAAATCACTCCGTTGTACCTTATACCTAATTGCACTATCGTGGATCCACGAATATGAAGCTCTCTAATCCACATACATCACTCACAGGGACATACACGAAATGTGGCTAACAATGCTCCTGAATGCACCGGTTCAGGTCTCACGAGGACCTCGAGTTCTATGAGTCGAGGAAGATGCACGACCCCTCAAGTGCGATATGGAACTCATGGGTCTCACCAGGCATCTGCTACCACGTTCGCACATCGAGATGATATTTAATGGTACTCATAATCCTTATTGATTCAATCCATCTCCTCTTTCTCATGTTCAGTTCCTTCTGCGTAAATAGATGCAAGCTCGCATAGTCCAATAAAATCCCTACGGGTACTCCATATAAATAGTGCCTCCATATCCGTAAGGCAAATACTAGGGCTGCTCAAGGTCGTGTATAGGAAAATTCTGTTCATGCTTCTTCAATTGCCTAGAAGCATATGCAATCACCTTGTCATTCTGCATTAATACATAACATACCCATGCTAGAATTTATCCGATACAGCTATCCTGCTGTGGAATGTAAGTATAGAGCTAGGATCAATCTCCTTTCAATTCATGACTACTGTGACAGCCTCTGACCATAAACGGGTTCCCTATTTCCTTGTCAATCTAGTCAAGGTCGCGGCTATCGCCGAAAATCCTCAACGAACTTCTGTAATGCCACCTTAAACCCGAGAAAACTCCTTATCTCTATGACATTCGTGAGACAATTGAATATAACCGACCTTACTGCGGATCACGAATCCCTCTACTTGGCTTGTGTCCCAAAAGCGACCTTTGTCGAGCCAAAACTGACACTGCGAGTTTGCTTATATACTTAGATGTTCCCAGTAATGTTTGCGAAATTATCTCGAAGTGCTCTTGCATGTTCTTCTCCTTGCCCAGAATAGATCGGTATATTGTCAATAAACACGATAACAAAAATGATCTAAGTAAAGCTAGGAAAATCCACAATTCATGAGATCCATAAAAGCGGTTGGGGCATTTGTAAGTCCAAATGGCATGACGCTAGAAGAACCTCAAAATGCTCCATACCAGAGCCTGAATGCCGATTGGACCGCCTCATCAAGGAAGTCTTAACTGTCCAATTACTTCACTAAATCAAGGCCTATGATAATATCTTTTGTGTGTTTTAAATCAAGCCATTAGCATCCTTAAAGTGAAAACCCATAACGCCCTTCACCTTAAACAAAATTATACTTATATTCAACGTTCTTCTTCTAAACCATGATCCAACATTCATTAGATTACCTAATCAATTCCATTTGATTAAAATCAATGGAAACTCAACTTCTTTCCATACTTCTCCTAGCTGTGACAAACTTACATGTCACATTATCTATAATTATTTCTTCAATTTCTTCCATTTTCTTCAACAACATTTCGATAATTATCCTGCATGTCATTGATTTACTTAACCAAATCAAACCAATGCATTTCCAATTAAACCCTTTTAAGCCAACCTCTCATCTCATTTTTCTTCAACTTTAATTCCATTAATTCCATTAATTTCTTCAAGCATTTCAAGCAATGTCATTAAATCAATTAAACCAATTCAAACAAACATCATTTCCATTAGATTATCCGGTCGGATTTAAATTGACAATCCTTATAATCTCATTCTTCTTTTTCACTTTATCAAATCAACCCAGTGAATTATATCAATTTAATAGCCAAAGCCCAATGTAACTCACCATGCTTACAAACTATAAAAATCCTAACAGCCATTGAACCTCAAACCCACATCGACTCAATTCGCTTCTGCCTGACTTTATAGCCTGGGATTTCAAACCATGCTCTCTCATCCTGGCCTGTGGTCTCTACTACCTGGCCAGCATCGTGGACCGTCGAGCTATCAGGGTCCTAATCGATGGACTAAGGACCTATAGCAAACCCTTCAAGCCATGATATGGACTTTGAGTTTTTTTTTTCTAATGTAGTCTTTATTGCATGAATACGTTCTTTCAAGTTAAATGATATCAACTTAGTTCTTCCATTTTATCTTTACCATTGATTCAAATTTTCAAGCAATGATTATTTAATGACGCACTTTCGATAACATGACTTATGGCATTGAACAGGACCTATATCCTCACACTGATTGATCCATTGCTTAACCTTCTTTCAAGAATTTTTTTTCAAACAAATCATTCCGACACCCATTCTCTAAATACTCACTCCATGTCCTCTCAGAATTGTCATCCCCTGTTGTCCCGAGAATGTTACTGGCTTCCTATGTCAAGAGTAACATATTTTCTATTCGTGAACAATAGACTCTATCAAAGCCTCAATATACTGTATTAGAATTCTCCCATGTGTTGATGATGAGCTTTGGACTTTCTACACATGCCAATTTCTTTTTCCAACTCATACATCTTTCATTCACACCATCCCTCCCATCTCCATGTAATCTTTCAAATTAAAGTCCAAACTCCTTTTTTTTTTTTTTTTTTTTTTCGCCTGCACCTTCCAAATCTCAAAAGATTTAAAGAGCTTATTTCCTATAAATGAAACTCTCAGATTGTGTGGTGGTACTTAATGCTCTCAGAGCTTCCGTGGAGGTATTTCTATATTTATTTCATAGAATCTGCAAATCTAATATGTCATGTAATGCATATATGATTTTTAAATCACATAATAATATAAATTTTTAAATGAAACATTAAAACAACTATATACAAAACAAAATCTAAACTATAATAACAAAAAACCCAGGGGGTCTAATAATAAGAATAATCCTAACTTATTAATCTTGTCCCAGGGTCTCCTAATTCAATTGACAGAAACTTTTTCCTTAAATCACAAATAAATCCATGATTAAACCCTTTACTAACCCATATAGTCTTACAAAAAATGCTAATAATGATAAATTTTTTTCTTTTCTTTTCTTTCAAACACTTGATTTTTCGTAAATTGGCTAGAGTTTCGGGCTTTTCTACTTTCCCAATTTATAAACCTCGATAAGCAGATTTTAAAACACTTATAAACTCACTTATATCACATAGAGCTCATTCACAACCAATCAAACACAATATATAATATTACATATACATTTGTTTACTTCCAAATCATCAACACATTCAAAACCCTCTTAAATTCCATGCACATTTCTTTGATGTTACTTAGCTCACTCATTTGAGCCACCCATTACGCACTTCAACCCACCGAGATCAAAGCCCACGTAGTTCCTTTTCAACTTTATACACATATACATATATACATAACAAAAACATTCAATATAAACACATAAAAATTATATATACAATGAATCAAAGGCTGCCGTCTCATCAATGGCTCACTCACTAATGTGAGAGGTCCTCTCATCTACACCTGGTCGTCCTCTAAAATGTTTTGAAAACATCGAAAAAGAATGAGCTAAAAATATTCAAAGAGGCACATTTTCATTAAAATAACATTTTCAAGATATATACCAAAATAATACATACTTATCCAACTAAAATCCATTTATACCTTAAAACATTTATGCCTTAAACTTTCTTTCAATAAATACTTATACCATTAAAATCAATTTATGCTTGGAAACATTTATGCCTAAACTATCTTTCAATAAATACTTATACATTTAAAATCCATTTATGCTTCTCAAACATTTATGCCTTAAACTTTTCTCACAAATACTATACATTTAAAATCAATTTATGCTTTAAAACATTTATACCTTAAACTTTATTTCTTTCCTTATAACGTATACTTATACAATTAAAATCCATATTTACGCTTTAAACTTTTCTTTCTTTCTTTTTTTTTCCTTCGATGGAACCCAGGGAATAAACACACCGAACACTTTCCGGCACCGACTGTGAGGGACACATTCTGGGCTATAACCACTACGCCGGCGAGAAACTCACGCTTTGCATAAGGTCTACTATAGCACCTTATCACGTGTAAGGATATTTTCTAGACACCTAATTCTCCTCAGTTAGTAACCTATAATAACTTTACCTCTAAATCCTTACACGCTTAAGGTACCGCCGATATCGCCATAATAAATATATGGGGTTAGGGTAACCATCGCAAAACATTTATCAAAATACATTTATAAATCCATTTAAATCCTTTTACTTTATCATGAGAACTCATATATATGCAAATATACAAGTGCATTTATTTACACGCTTTTAAACTTTCATAATGCCTTTTAACATATGCATATTACATATATAATTTAATATAAATATATATATATTGATGCAAGATAAACATGTACATTAAATTTTTCATTTATATCAAAACTTTTCATTTAGACAATATAAACATTTACATTAAACTTTTCATTTTAACATCAAAATCATTCACTTTTAAAACTCAATTTGCAAAACATCATTTTTAGACCTCACAAGCCACCGCCTAATCCCGCTTTGCTTCCGTCGACTCCCAAGTTTCCCGTCCGACAAGCCCTTTTCACCTAATCTTGTGACTTCTCCTCCTCCTTCTTCTTTCCTTCTTCCCTCTGCTCTCTTCTTCTAAAACCGTGAGCCTTCTAGGAGGATACCAAATGAGATTTGGCTTTTTGCTTTTTTTTTTCATTTTCTTATAATATCAACTTTCCTTTTCTTAATTGTAAATTTGCCCTCATCTCTAAATATTGAAATTTGACTTTGAAATTTATTTTCGACTCCATCTCTAATTTGATTTTCCAAAATTTTCATATCCTTTTTTGGTTAATGACCATTATAGCCTTATGCTCATACCACCCTCTCCGGTTTCCATAAATTATCCTTTCCTATTTTAGTCTCCAAAATACTACTATTATAACATTCAATCAAAGCCATTTTACAATCCCTGCGATCGAATACACTGGGTAGATTATCAATTCTCTCGATTAAGGCAGTTTAAGACCATCTATCTTCTTGCCTGTGAGTATGATTCGTGCCACAAAAGAGGTGATCCGAATCAACAAAATTTGTATCATATTCCTCCTATTGTCGAGTAAAGCCACGCAAAGATAGTGGCCCAGGTTGAACACGGTGGATGGGTTTTCAGACGTAATTATCTGGTGTGAAGTCAAAATGGTGTGAATTTGGCTCGATTTTACAGTGGTGATAAAAACAGGATCAAGTTGTTTGCAAACTGAAAATAAATAAAATAAAATGTAAAATAGAACTCTTGAAGCATTGGGCCATCGAAGAAGGTACTAGGCTAACCGAGAGGTCCCCGGGTTAATTTCCTCGCGTTGGGGAGGATGACATATAGTCATCTCCCGAACCGGATCTTCATTTAACTTTAAAAACTAAACCCTGATAATTTTCCTTTTGATATAAAACATTTATGGTTCCTACAATGAAAATCTATCACCTTGATCCATCCTACAATGACTCATAAAGGGCAACTAATGAATCTCAATGGATCTAATAATGGCATCCACAAACCTCAAAATATTACCAAGTATTGATCAAAGAGAATTACAAAAATGAAACATAACCCCCTTAACCTACCTCGTTGGCTTCTAAATGGCAACTAATGATATTAGTGTATCTAAACCCGAGAATACATCACTTAACCCTAAAATCTTGCCAAGTATTGACCAAAGAAAGTACATCAAAAGTGAACCTTAAGTTAGAAATTTTGGGAACCAAATGTCAAAACTCACAAGGTGAAAATAGGAAACCACCATTTTCATCATACCCCCACGAGCCTTTTCCTTCAAGGAGGTGGTTTTAGCCGCCCATCCCTCCAGCTTGTCATCCTCGGGAGGGTGTTTGGCAACCAAGAAAGTGTGAGAAAGAGGAGAGAGAAGAGAGAAAATGAGAGCCAAAAACAGGGGCCCGTAACTGCTTCTTTCCAAAAATTAAAACTTAGGTCAACAGTGATTTACAATGGCTTATATAGGCTTACAAACATGTGACAAACCAAAATAACCAAACTAGAATAATTACAGTGAGGGTAGAAATGAGAAAAACAAAAAACGAAGTCGTTTGGATCAAAAGAAACAAAAGGTAAATTTCAGACATGTTGATTTTCGCTTATCATAGCGAAATTCGCTATGATAGCAAATAATTGTGCATAGCTTAGTAATTGAAATTTTCGCCATGCACGTAATTGGCTACATTGCTAAAATCCAGCCGAGCGAATTTTGGCTTCACTGCTCACAATGCTACATCGTTCTCGTCTACCGCATCCTGCATCCTCTTTTTTTTCTTATTTCTTCTATTTTATGCTCTTCTTTCCTCTTGGTCTCTGATCTATGGTGTTGAGTTTGACTCGAGTTCTTCATGTTTGGATCGACTCAACAATGTTGGCATGATTAGCTCACAAAAACTGCAAAATTTGCCTCAAAATATGATCAAGAGTGACTATTGTGGGACCCGAACATGTCAATTGGTTAATTATAACAATTAGTACACAAATGTGCTCAAACCTATTAAAAATAGGGTTCAAATATACTTTTGGGCACTAATCACACTCTAACCGACACATTGGTAGTCCCTAAGCAATGCAAGAGCAAAGCAAGAGAGGGAGCATACAAATGATAACAAAATGGTATTTCAAAACGGTTGTGAATAAGTAATGCCTAACCCTAAGTAAGAATCATCAAATCCTTGTCCAATAACTATTTCGAGAGAATGAATGCCATAAAAAATTGAGTATCAAAAGAGCTTCCTTCTCGATGACTCAACCATAAACTTCCACCAAAATCTAAGTGTTTGTTTGATTAGTTCTCAACAATAAACTCCAAACCGTGACTCCCCAACCTAACCATCATTACAACCTAAAGATGTTAACCAAATTTAAATGTATCGTGACCCACCTCTATTCCACAATTTCGCGCTGTAGGGGTACGCTGAGGAATCGACTTCACCAAAGTCCATGTAAATGGGATCTACCTGACCCCAACCAATTAAGGTTTAGGGCACCAAGTCATATGATCTTTCGACCACAAACCGCCACCCCGGGACTAATGATTTCGAACCCAAAGACTCATAACTCGCTAAACTCCACCCATCCACCCGCATAACACTAAGTCGGCGACTCCAACCAGTTGAAGGTTTAGGGCGTTTTTAAAGGCTTTCGCCATATACCCCTCGGACCGTGCTCGGGTTTCAAGGCAAAGCGTTGCAATTTTCATTCTTTTTCTTTTTCTTTCCTTTTTCTTTTCTCTTTCTTTTCTTTTTAATTCTTTTTTTTTTGGAAGACGCATAGGCCTTCTTTCAACAGGGTCCCAACCTATTGGGGCTACCAATGAAACTAGTGGTAGGTTATGCAAAGTAAAGGAGGTTATGCGTCCAAATTTTATCAATGAAACCTAACGTGCACCGTGTGTGGTTAGCTAAAGGTAGAAGAAAAGGTTGGAAGCAGTAAAGAATTCAACTAATCATCAACTCGATTAGGCATGGAATCAATCTAACATCAATAGAATTGACAAATTTTCAATTTTTTCAAACTATGAGCTAGGCAAACACACAAAATTTATTGCAAATGGGTCCAATTTTTAAAAGTGTTGTATGGTATACAAATTTATAGAAAGGGAAACCCAGAAAAGCAATTTAACATCACAAATGGGGCTTGATCAAAATAATAAATAAAAGCATAAATACGTAAGCCAATTTCCTTCGCTAATCCTCCCCATCCCAAACATCTTGTCCCAAATGGATCTGACAAAAATTGTGAGAAGGAGGTACTCCTTGATGAGATGTGATCATTTCTAGATACGAGACTTTGCAAGCTTTCCATCGATACCTTATTCACTCCGTTTGGGCTTCAAATAAACAAGTTATGAGAAGAAAAGAGAGGAAAAAAGTGACCAATTGGAGCATTTTTAAAATGACACATTCATAATAATTTTAAAAATGTTCTTTCTATTCATATTGATTCTACACCTCTAAGCCTAACTGTACCAAAAACGCCTAAAATGGAATTCAGATGAAAACGTTACGAGCGAAACAAAATTAGAGGCAAAACAGTGGGGCCATAGCGAAAATTTTCGCTATCATAGCGAAAATTCGCTATGATAGCGCAAATTTAGCATTGCGAAAATTTCGCAATGTTTGAGAAATTTTCTCTATGTCTTATAGCGAAAAGTTTTTATTTTTATTTTTTGAAAAATCAAATAAAATAATTAATAAATACAAATAAAAATAAAAATAATAAAATAATAAAATAAAATAAAACATTTTTTTAGAATATATATATATATATATATATATAAACGATTTTTTGGTATTAAATTGTTTTTGATATAAAATTAAAAGAAAAATAAATAAATAAAAATTAAAAACAACTTTTTTAAAAACAATTTTTTCAAAAACAAATAAATAATAATAATAATAATTAAATGTTTTTTTAAGAACAAGAAAAGAAAATAAAATATAAAATATAATTTTTTATAAAATATAAAATAAATAAAAATAAAATAAATGAAAAAACACCGTGCACTGCTTTGTCTCAGAATGGACTGTACTCATTTTCGCTATCATAGCTAAATTTCGCTATGATAACGAAAATGCAAGCTAAGCACACGCGAATTTTTGTAGAGTTGCGAAAATTTCGCTATTATTGCGGTACTTCACTGTTATTATAAAATTTCGCTATGCCATAAATGGGGTCTCTTTCGCTCCCATTTCTTCATTCCTACTTCTCTAATCTTCAATCCAGGCTTCAAAATTTCAAGAAAACTACAATATTTAATACCTGAAAAATTAAAAAAAATTGCAGAAAAAATGAAAAACAAGTTAGAACAAAGATTAACATAAAAATTATGCACAATCTAAGAAGATAAATTCAAAGAACAAAATAAAACACGATAAATGAAATAAAACAAGAAAATAGTCAAAAGGTAGACTCAGGTTCCCCCCAAATCACTTCCTCAGCCTTTGAGGTCGCCTGAATCCAGCTGAGCTAGAAATGTCGAGAACCGGTGTCTAAACCCGAATCCCAAGACCGACCAGAATCAGGCTATGCAATGTGTAGTAACCGTTGTGTCTTTGATGTAATGTACCATGTACGTAGGGCCACTAATCTCGGGTTACTTAGCTTTCTCTCAAAGCAAAGGCAATCACGGCCATTGAGTAGGTGTTTTGTGTGGATTGTGCTCAGGATGTCAGATGCCATCACGGAGGGCCACCGGAAGTGGGCTCAGCCAAGTAAAGGCAGCTGTTCAATTTCGAATTAAGGGTAAGCTTTTGTGGCTCTTTCGCTGCTTCTATTCCACTGCCCTCCTCAGTTATCAAGGCACTGATATGTTCTTTTTTCCGAGGCAAAAAAGTAACACCAATGTTTGAGGATTCAGATAACCCTTCAACAACTTCTACAAAATCCTCTATCATCTCTTCTTGTAGTTGCTATTCTAAATGCTTCTCGACCATGGTGTCACTTAGGCACTCTTCCTCTGGACTCTCTTCCCCTTTATGATCAAGCTGTTGGGCAAGCTTTGAAATTGAACATTGCAGGCTGTCAAATTGCCGACCCACTTCACTTTGAAACCCATCTAATTTTTTTTCCAGGGGGTTCTCCACAATATGGATTTTTTTGACTCAATTGGGCATTGAATTTCTTTTGTTCTTCCACAAAGATCACCCACTAGCTTGGTAAGGTCCGTAATGGCCTCGCTTCAATCGAGAAATTACCTATGGTATTGTGGTGGTCGAGGAGTCGAGGTATAATCAGGAGGCACCACAGAGGGTGCACTCATCGATCGGGGTCTTTATAACTCTCATAGACCAGGGCTCTTACTTCTCTCTATAGGTTGTTGCCACTGCCATGGAAGGTTCCTGTAATCCCTCATTGACATGAATGATCTAGGGTTTCTTTCCACTAAAAATTCACTATATTGTTCTCCCTCTTCCATTTGGTCACAGTCAATTTTTCAACTTAACTTATACTGGACTGCTTGCCTTCAGAATTTTTGATCCACTGAAAATGGATTCATGCAGCAAAAGCAAAGCAACCAAAACAAGCCCCGAGAACAAATATTTTTTATTTTATTTTTTGAAATGAAAAGAAAATGACAGTATAATATAAAAGCAATTCACCAAGATTTCAGGATGAGGATCACAAGTGTTCTCATGTACCACAAATGTACTTAGCACCATCCCCTAGAACGACGCCATTTGATTCGTGCCACATTAGGGGTGATCCGAATCAACAAAATTTGTAATGAGATTCTTCATACCGCGTAGTCAAGCTACTGCAGTATAGTGGTCTAGGGTTGAACACAGGGATGGGTTTTCTTTGTACGAATGATTTGAGTGAAGCCAAAAATGGTGAATTTGGTTTGGATTTTAAGGTGATGATAAAAACAGGGGGATTGGTGGTTTGCAAACTGAAAATAAATAAAATAAAATGTAAAATAGAACTCCTTGAAGCATTGGGCCACTGAGTTTAAGGTCCTAGGCTAACCGAGAGGTCCCCGGGTTAATTTCCTCACGTTGGGGAGGATTACATATAGTCATCTCCCGAACCGGATCTTCATTTAACTTTAAAAACTAAACCCTAATAATTTTCCTTTTGATAGAAACATGTATTTAACATTTATGGTTCGTACAATGAAAATCTATCACCTTGATCCATCCTACAATGACTCATAAAGGGCAACTAATGAATCTCAATGGATCTAACAACAAGTATCCACTGAACCCTAAAAGATTACCAAGTATTGATCAAAGAGGATGCATAAAAAATGAAAATATAACCCCTTAACCTACCTCAGAGGCTCAGAATGGCAATTCAATGGATATCAGCATCTAGTTAAGAATACACCGAACCCTAAAGCTTGCCAAGTATTGACGAAAAGAAAGTACATCAAAAGCTTTAAACCTGTTGTGTTTTGGGAACCAAAATGTCAAAACTTGTCGTTGAAAAATTGTGGAATCCACCACCAAATCTTCGATCCTACTCCCCAAAGAGTCTTTTCTCCTTCAAGCAAGAAGTGGTTTTAGCCGTCATCCCTCCAAGAAGTCATCCTTAGAGGATGTTTGCAACCAAGAAAGTGTGTGAGAAAGAGGAGAGAAGATAGAAAACGAGCCAAAAAACAGGGGGTCAGAACGCTTTTCCAAAAATTAAAACTTAGGTCACAAGGATTTTACAATGGCTTATATAGCCTACAAACATGTGAAATACCGTAACTCCAACTAGAATAATTAATAAAGTGGAGGGTAGAAATGAGAAAACCAAAAACGAAGTCGCTTTGGATCAAAAGAAACAAAGCATAAAATTTCGCATAGTGATTTTCATGGTATCATAGTGGACAATCTCAGCTGAGCGAATTTGGCTTCACCGTTCACTACGCTACATTGGCTCGGCTCCAGCCGCATCCTCGCATCCTCTTTTTTCTATTTATTCTATTTTATGCTCTTTCTCTGTCGGGTCTCGATCTATGATGTTGAGTTTGACTTGAGTTCTTCATGTTTGGATTGACTCAACAATGTTGGCATGATTAGCTCCCAAAAACTGCAAAATTAGCCTCAAAATATGATTAGTAGTACCATACGGACCCGAACATGTCAATTGGGTTAGTTATAACAATTAGTACACAAAATGTGCTCAAAACCTATTAAAATAGGGTTCAAAATAGCAGTTTTTGGGCACTAATCAGAGTACTTTCCACAGTATAAATTCTTTGAGCCAATTGTACATTAATTCCCTTTGCTCTTCCAATAAAATTACCTACCGCCTTGCTCAAATTTAAAATAGCTTATTCAATGTGGAGAGGGTGGTGATGGTTGTGGTTGAGATGAGGAACCAAACTGTTGTTTGCTATCAGGAGGTGCATATGCAGGGGGGTTAGGCTTCCAAGAGAGATTAGGGTGGTTCCTCCAATTGGTATTATAAGTATTACCATATGGGGCATTGGGTTGTGGCTTGTATTGGCCCACAACATTGGCATGCTCTGACATCAAATCTCTCACTGAAGGAGCAACTGGACAATGTTCTTCCGGTGACGTGATCGGGCAATGGATGCAATGTTAAGCCCCGTGCAGATTTTCATCACTACATGTACTCTACATGTAGCCTTTTCCTTCCTTAACCCCTTCCACCTTCCTTACTAAGGTCGATATCTTTGCTTTCATTTCCATATCCTCGTAAAGTGAAAAATTCTCCCTTTGGTGGGCTTAAGGTCTCATTTTCCACCCCTAGCTCGCTCATCCCATCCCTTGAAAGTTTCAGCCAATGCATCTAAAAAGCTCCATGGCTTCTTCCTCTGGTGCTTGCTCGTGAAGTCCCCTCCACACATTGTTACTAATAATTGTTTCGTGGCTGAGACATACCACCATAGAAGTGATTCAATAAGCATCTAAGTGTCGAAACCATGATGACAAGCACTCGACGGTCTTCATGAACCTCCTCAAAGACTGATAGAACCTTTCATTGTCATGGGCAGCAAACGTGTAGATTTTCCTCTTCAAATTGTTGGTCTTGTGAGCATTGAAGAATTTTTTAAAAAATTATGCCTGCAGCTCTTCCCAGCTTCTAATGGTTCTTGGTCTCAATGAATTAAGCCATATTTTTGCTTTGTCCTTGAGGGTTAATGGGAATGCCTTCAACTTCAACAAATCCATTACTCCACGCAATCTCCTTGCAGCAACTTCCTCAAAATCCCTGATGTGCATGGATTTTCTACTTTCCATACCATGAAAAGTTGGGAGCAGGGCACCAAATAAGGTCTCACTGCCACATCCTCGCCAGGTATGATGCGGTGAAGCGAGCACTAACTCAGGAGCCGTGCATGTGGTCCTCATTGGATTTGTATGCTGTTGGATTCACTGGAGTACCTTGTTGACTTTGTTGTTCCTCAGGTAGAGGATCCATTTGCTCACTATGCACACTGATTTCACAACCTTGCTCAATTGGTGCACTAACTCTTTGCAGTCTACCTGATATATCTCCATCCCAGTGATGCATAAACACCTGTGACACAAAAAGAGACAAAGCAGAGAGCAAAAAAAAGACTTGCCAGAAGGATTAGTGTTAGCTAAACAATAAAATGACTGTAATGATGAAAACAGCCCAGCAGTGACTACTGAGTAAAAAAACTGAGATTCTAAACAATGAAAATAAAAAAGGGTTAAAAGGTCACTAACACTTGTAATGTAGATTACAAGTACATATCAACTCATCCAGAGCTGGCACCATCCCCGATTAATCCGCGCCATTTGGATTCGTGCTACGTAGGGTGATCCGAATCAACAATTTTTGTATCCTAAATTTCGCCATTGTCAGAATGCCATCGCAAAGATAGCGGTTTTAGGGTCGAACACAGGGATGAGTTTTCTTCTTACAAATGATTTGTATCATGGTTCAAAATGGTGAGGCTTCCATTTGGATTTTCGGATTTGCATTAAAAAGTGTGGGTGTTGTTGTCACTAGGTTAACTGATAGCAGTTTAAAACAAGATGTGAAATGGAGACCTTGAAGGCTTGGGTCACTAGATTGGTAAACTGAGGTAATAAAGGTGTCCTCGAGTCATTTCCTTGCATTAGGGAAAAAGACATATAGTCATTGCCAAAAACCGATCTTGCTTAGCTTAAACCAACTTAAAAACATTCCTATTTGAACCAAAGCATTTACAGAGCATTTAATGTTTCAGCAGTTGAAAATCACAGCATTTAACAAACTTTCAGTTGCTCGTAAATGACATCTAATGAATGTCAGTGTAACTACCATTAAGAATACACTAAACCCTAAAGCATGCCAAGTATTGACAAAAGAAAATACATTAAATAGCATTAAACCCTAGTTCAGAAAGTTTGAAACACATAAATGCAGTACCTGCTCCATTTAAAAGAAAGGAACACCTACATACCACCATTAACCAACCTAGCAACCCTCCTCTTCAAGGTTTTGAGGCTTAGCCAAACATCCCTTGAGTTGTCATCCTCAAAGGGTGTGTTTGGCAGCCAAGAAAATGAGAGAAAGAGGAGAGAGAAGAGAGAAAACTGGAACCAAAATGAAAAGTCGCGTGGATTGAAAGATTGAGTTAGGTTGAATTTGTCCATAAAGTGGTTTATATAGCCTTACAAAAGATATGAAATACCAAAATAACCAAAATAATATGATTACATTGAGGGAAAAATGGGAATTACACAAAACGAGGTCATTTGGATCACAAAAAGTGGGGCAGCATTTTCGCTATGCACAGTGAATTTCGTTATGATAGCGAAATTTCGCTATCATAGCGAAAATCTGAGGCATAGTGAAAATTCAAAATTTCGCTATGCACAGTATTTCTGCTATCATAGCGAAAATTTGGCCATAGCGAAATTTTCGCTATGCCATAGAGAAATTCCCAATCCTCTTGCATTGCTTCCAGCACCAATCATCTTGCATTTCTTCCTTTCCAGCTTGACATTTCTTCATCCCAGCGAGAATTCATACGAACTCAGCATAAAACATCACAATTACGATGCCAAGCTTTTGATATGACGTGCGAGGTTCCTAAACTCATGGTAAAATCTAAAACAACCCCTAAACAAAATCGTAGGGGTACTAATAGGACCTACACATGTCAATTGGAGCGACTATCATGGGATTAGTACGCAAAAAGCACTCAAAACCTATCTTAAATAGGACTCAAAATAGTACTTTTTGGGTACTAATCAACATGTTTTTTGCAGTTTACATATTCCGTTACCCTAAACTGCCAAGTTTCTTATCACGGAGCTGAAAAGAAGACGGGGGTCTTTAATAAGGCCGTAATGGAAAAGATTAGTCACGTAATGACTATCCGTGCAAAAGAAGTTAGGGATAGGGATTTTATTTTCACATATGACTTAGCATCAAAACTCGATTCGGAATACATCTTAAAACTATGATGAAGCATTTCATAGAGTGAAAGGGATAAGAAAAGGAAGACTCAAACTTGTTGGTTTATGAACCTCTTGATACCACCTTTGAAGAATGGTTGAAGGCAATGAGTTCGGGTGGAAAAGGCATCTAACGTTATTTTTCTAAGCAAATTTTTCGGTGGGTGAGAAGATTATCATATTTATAATGCTTTTGAGTTTTAAACATTTAAAACTATTGATTTTTGATATATATTAAAATTTGTGCAAGGATGCACTCAGAGGCCTCCGTTACCTTGCCGAGATTGAGGAAGACACTGCTAAATTAGAGACATTCCATGAAACATTCGGCATTAAGAGTGTTGTCATAAGCAAGGGGAGAGCTAAACTAGTGAACATGAGAGCTTCTAGTGGTGGTACTTCTGCTGCTGCTGGTGGAGGTCCTTCTGCTCGAAGTGGTGGAAATGACAACAATAATTTTAACTCAATGATAGAGGGCATCTTCACCAGTAAGGCAAAACCATATCTTCTTGAACTATTCATGTACTTTCTGGAAGGTAACATTGTGACGTCCCAAATCCCGGGGGTCCATTGACAACCCGTCAACCCGCGGAAAACCTATGTGTCATATTATGAGATCCATACATGAGTAAAGGACCACTTGGGCGCATACATCAATACTCACCAAAAAATGAACTATATTACTATGGTTCAAGAGTTGATACATCACTCTTAATACAAACATATATTAAGATTTAAAAATTTCCAATACATGTTATACAAAAAGTATCTACTAAAGCCTCATGTCGACTTTCCTCTCAAAAGCGGCCTCTAGTGAGCGTCGTCCTCCCGAACACCCCGTACATGAAATAATGATCCCTTTACAGGGTGAGCAATGCCCAATAGTGATAATTTCCTACATGGGTTACTTCCCACCTGAGTGCACTTGTAATGGCAACCAAACACACTGAAGCAAATACATGATCCTACTTGAATGTCTACATGTCCAATCCCATGTCTCGAGTCTCACTAATTTCACACATGCTCTGCTTCAAATGTGAGAAAACACTCTTTTCAAAAAACAAAAGGTTTTGTTCTCAAAAACATAGTACCGAGTTTCGGTAAAATCTATTGAACAACCCTCCGAGGCTAATTTTTTGGATACCGCTCCGAAACAATTTATGGGCTCCTCCGACGTGAATTATTGGACAATCTACCAACCCAATTCTCCGGAAAATCTTCCATTGAAATTCCTTTCACAACCATTTTTCTTATTATTTAATTTCATGTCATGCACTCACACTTATCGCTTAGGTGCCCCGGTGCATATGGAATGCATTATGCCATTTCCAAACAATTCATGTTAATATATAAATCATGCATATATTAACAAATTCATATACTAGTCACATGTTATTCAATTCATAGCAATAAAATCAAAATTAGCTCACATGGGCTAATAAAGAATTCAAGCAATTCATTTTGAATCACCCAAGCAACACACAAATCATGTGGAGCAAAGAAACCCTGTGTCTCAAGACTGCTTTTCATTTACCTCACTTGATTCGCGTCGCTAGGGTTCCTGATCAACAATATTTATACCTAAACTACTCCTACCGGTCGTAGCGCAACTATCAAGTGAAGATAGCGCCTAGGATCGAACACAGGGATGGGTTTTCGTCTTACAAATGATTTGGTAATGAGTCATAATGGTGAGACTTTTGTTTGGAATTTTGATTTGTATGAAAATAGTGGTTGTTTTCACTCATGCTAACCAAGGCGCTTGAAATAAGATAAAAAGAAGTCCTGAAATTTCGGGGCCACTAGTTTTGTAAGGATATAGGTTGCAAAAGTGTCCTCAAGTTATTCCTCTTATTAGGAAGATGACCTATAGTCATTTCCAAATCGGATCTTTGATTAACTTTAGAGACTAACCTAAGTACTCATTATTTCTTCTTGAAACATATCATTTGGTGAGCATTAAATGTTCCCGGTTGAAATCTAGCATTTAACCTACCCTCGATGGCTCATAAATGACAACTAATGGATGTCAGTGTATCTAACATTAAGAATACACTGAACCCTAAAAGCTTGACAAGTATTGACAAATGAAAGTACATCAAATAGCTTTTAAACCTAGTTTTGAAAGTTTGAAACATAACGATGCAAGACTCGGCCTTCGTGAAACACGAGGATCACCCTACAAACATATCAACCTACCTAGAAAGTCTCCTCTCTTCAAGGTTTAGAGGCTTTATCCAAACATCCTATGAGCTGTCATCCTCAAAGGGTGTGTTTGGTTTCTAGAAAGCAGAGAAAGAGATAGAGAAAAGAGAAAATGAAGGTCAAAACAAATTCGCATCGGGTATGCTTGGAATTAAAAGTTAGGTTACAAAATGTTCAGAAAATGGCTTATATAGCCTTACAAACAGGTGAAAATACCAATCTAACCTAAATAGTATAATTACAGTGATGGTATAAATGAAATTTACCAAAACGAGGTCGTTTGTACACAAAAACAGGGAGCGTAGAATTCTATTGTGTGAAATTTTTCGGCTTACATAGAAATTTCGCTACTGTAGCAAAATTCGCTATGTAGCAAATGCTACTGTAGCGTACCGCTATGTAGCTAAATTCTCGTTATAATAATCAAATTTTGTTACAATAGCTAAAAATTTATCAGAAATGAAATTTCCTAAGACTATAGCTTAAATTTCGCTTGCCCCTGCTTCCTCCTGTATCAATTTCTTCATTCATGGCTTGATGGAATCGATGATAAATCATACGAACTCGATGTAAATCAGCTCAACTTCGATATGCTTAGCCTGATATGATAGAATAGGTTTCTGAAACCTACAAAAACTACCACAACAACCTCGAATACAATCATTAGTACCAAAGGAACCTACACGTGTCAATCGGCATAACTAATATGATTAGTAGACCAAAATTACTTAGAACCTATCTTAAATAGGGTTCAAAATAGCACTTTTTTGGAACTAATTACACCCCCCAACCGACACATTGCTAGTCCCGTAGCAATGCAAGAAGTAATCAAGAAGTAGAGAACAAAAACATGGGAGGTCAAAAAGGTTTGTACAAGTAATGCATAGCCTACGATGAGAATAACGAAAACCTAAGCTAATAACCATCTCGAAAGAATGAAAACTTTACCGCGTTGACTGACCAACAAGCTCCCTCCTTGAGGCATGAACCAGGCTCTTCTACATAAAGCTACGGGTTTATTTGATCAGGTCTAAATCATAAACTACGAAACTGTACGCTCCCCCAACCGAGCTAATTCCATAACCTTGTATGTTAACCAACTAAATAGATCAGTACCTGCCCCTTATTACAGAATTCTTTTTGCTTTGTAGGGTGCAATGTTGAGGGTTCGACTTCACCAAAGACCATGTAACGGGGATTCAGCGACGACTCCCAACCAATGAAGGTTTAGGGCACCAAGACATGAGGATCTTTCGACCACAAACTCTATAGGTTTCACCCCAGACTCCAAATGATTTCTCAGCCCCAAAGACTCTACAACTTGCTAAACCTCTGTTCCATCCACTGTAGCTTAACACTAAGTCGGCGACTCCCAACCGCTGGCTTAGGGCACTGTGTTTTAAAGGTTACATAACCCTGACCGTGCTCGTTCCAAGGCAAAGCAATGCGACTTATTTTTTTGTTTTCTTTTGTTTTTTGTTTTTTCTCTTCTTTTATTTTAGAAGACACATTGGCCTTTTATGCATGGGGTCCGTAACGTATTCAAGGGAGTAAATGACACTAGAAAAGGGTTTGCCTCATAAGAGGGGGTTTTGAGCTGTTTCTTAGCCTATCATTGAGACCTAACGGCTCCTGCGGTGTGGTTAGTTAAAGGCGGAAGAAACAAGTTAAAAACAACAAGAATTTGACTAGTCAACCACTCAACTCGGCATAGAACCCTTCTAATGCCGACACCATTAGGAAAGGCTTAAATTCATCACACTACAAGGATAATCATTATGCATAAACAAAAGTTAATTAAAATAAAAAAAATGTGGGTGAAAAAATAGAAAACGCAAATACTGCTATAAAGTTTTTAATATAATAAAAAATGCTAGTACAAGCTTATAATAGTTGGACACAATACTGAGTTAAGCAAAATAAACCACTGCCTACTATTGGGTAATACATACTAACAAATAGTCCCATACAAGACAAGTAGGCAGTTGATAAAACTAAAACAACACAAGTATAAAACAAAACAAAACATAAGTATGATAAAAGCCACTTCCAACGCTAACTGTCCCCCCCAACCAAAGCATCACTGTATCCTCACTGGGTAGGGATTAGAAAGCTAGAGAATGAAGTGCGACCTCCTCATTGTGCTGGTGGTATAGAAGCCGGGCGGAACAAAGAGGTCATTGTCATACTACACACTGGGTGAAGAAGATGAAGTCGAGACAATTTCCATGAGTTGTGGGTCAGGAGTAGGGTTGTCATTGTAACTGGTGGGAGACCAAGGTGGCTCTGTATCTGAAGAAGAATAGCCTGATTTTTTGAGAAAGTGACCTTGGCTCGGGCCATCCTCCGCCACGCGTCGCTCCGAGAAGCCGCTAAAGATGCGTATGGCAATAGTGTACGAATATCCACACAATGTTTCCAAGAAACTTAGAAGATAGGTGGATGTGCCTCATGGCTGCTGTGAAGGGGAGGACGGGCCTGTAGTCTCAAGAGGAGTCGGGCAAAGAGGGAGGCAAACTGGGCGGACGCCTGGACAGGCCGCTTCTCATCCCTAGGAAGGTCCTCCGCATAATCATCCATGACATCCTTCTGCTGGCAAAAAAGAAAAGAGTGTTACATGGATAAGGTCCGCTCATGGGATACAATCATACCGTAACTCTCTCGGCATCAAAGGAATAGCCTCTTGCACGAGTCGGGACCCTTCTTGATGGACCTTTTCTTCGAAGTAAAGTAAGGCGGTCATGATAAGCTGCAGTTGAACCAGAATCCCACTAAGATGTCAGATCTGAGCCTCTGGGAGCCAAGCCCTACTTGACTGCAGTAGTCAACAGGCGGAAGCCAGTTAGCCAGCAATCGTGATGCAGCAGGAGCATATCGCGGAGAAGCGCCTCCGCACAAGGATGGTTGAATTTGCTGTATCTCGAGAGAGCGGCCGAACCATCGGCGAGGGTGAGCCCACTGTAGATGTCTGCCCAGGGATTAGCCCGGCCAGCAGTTACGGAGCTGGGCGCGAGTGATGTGAGACCTCCTTGTTGTGGGATGACCATCTATACTGAAATGAAGCTGCATCATATTGGACATGCCCCGAGATGTCATAGTATGGTAGCTCGAGACAATGAAGATAGAAAATTGCCTCCCGGAGTCATACGCGGTAGCGGTGAATACTGTGGACCTGACCATTATAGAATCTCGGAACCCGTGGGTCTCCTACTGCCGATCTTGGTATATCATAATAGGACTCCGTGAAAGTCCTTGGCAAATGTCAGTAATTTCACGGGTATTGATCCACGGTCGATAGTGGACGCCTAATCACGAAGCGAAGGGGATAATTGGCGACGATGACTGTTGAGGGACTCTAGGTGGCTGAGCCGTGAAGGCTCGGACTAGAGCGTGAAGACTCCGGGCCAGGATGTGGGTCCGCTGAAAGGAGGGTAATGCCCTCCCACGGAGCCGTGGATGCATAGGAGAGGGGGGGCGAGGTCCCACCCGGGTATGGTATGGCTTGGATGGGGGCGGCTCGGCACCTACAAGGGCTCCCTCTGGGATATCAATGGCGGACTCACGCATCATGGCCTGTAGCGGGGGCTTAAGCGGAGGTGCCTGGCACCACTGGTGGAGAGTGGTATCAGTGCCTGGAGTGCTCGTGCCATCTCCTTTCAGGGGTACCCACAGGCCTTAGCCGATGCCCTCCGCGCCGTGCGAACCATGGAGGCTTGAAACTATGCAGCGGGACGGTGCGCAGGGGCAAGGAGGTGAGGTGGAATGGCCTTGAGGGGTTAAGATGGTGGGGGGGGGAACTGGTCCTTTTATTGTGCTTACGGGAAGGTGAGAGAGAATCCTCCACAGTTTTTCAAATTTCCGCCTAGAAATGTCGCTACAAGTGAATTTTATGGCTTATCGCGAAATTTTTTCCACTAAGCACTATTACATAGAAATGAGGCAAAAATAAAATAAAATATTAAAAAAACATGAAATTTGAAGATATCAAAGAGATTTTAATTAAAAATTCAGATAAAATAAAAATACTAAAATAAAATGATTAAATTGTGATAAAGAAAACAAAATTTGTGCATTTATAGTTTGGTCTCGGTGGAGACAGGCAAGCTCAGTGTGGCTGGAATGTCAGTCATGGAGGGTCAAGGAGGGATATCTCCTCTCTTACCAGTACGCCCGAACAACATAGGGTTTTACGGTTGCGGGTCAACAGCGAATACTCTCTTGTCGCGGTTAGGAAGGTCGGCAGACCATTCAGATATCTTTGGATGGATGATAAAATGGGCGATCCGTGCCAGTTTCGAACTTCGGAAATAGATGGAGAATGGAATCATGCAGGAGGACTTGATCCCCCTGATTGAAAGTTTTCCGGGTTATGAGTTGATCATGCCACTTCTTCTGCCTATCCTTTGTAATTTTGGAATTGAAGTAGGCGTTGTTTCTCAGTTCTTCTAACTCGTCAATCTGAGCCTTCACGACCAGCTGGTTTCTCTCCATGTTCAAATTTGCATTATTGCCCACCGCCTTGTATTCAATTTCTACTGATGAATTGCAAGACTTGCAAGCTTCGCGTCTGAAGGACATGTCGGGATGATCTTATATATTTATTCTGCCTTTAATGAGTCTAAACGAAGACCAGTCCTTCTTGTTAAAATTAACAACTATGGATGATCTTTGTTCTTTGGTAGTGACTCCATGACCACTGAGTTTAGGGGATGATATGGGGTGGCTGTATTGCTTAACACCATATTTGGATGAAGATTCTCAAGGGTTTCGTTTTGTGAGAACCTCATCAGCGATAATTTCTTTTGGGGCTCCGAGATCTAGAGAAAATGTTCTCCTTTGGGATTTGGCACTACCATGGTGGGTTCTTCACTGCCTTTGTGCTCTTGACCCACTTGGACCATTAGTCCCCGAGATCTTAGGCGCCATTTGAAGGAAGTAGGATGGTCGGAAGTCATGCCACATTACATCAAACATTCAACTACTAAGATTCAGAAGGCATCATGTGATGAGTCTTTCCCAGCCTTGGACTTATTACTTCTTTTGTGACGTTCTTAATGATGTGTGATAAGGCTGGTGCATCCGCCTGTGTTTGTTTTATATGACGAAATACCTCCACTCTCATGCCGTGGCTAGAGGAATTCTTATGTTCTTCTTCAAACTGCTTGCCATATTATCTTATCAGCACATGCTGACAAATACAGGCTCCTCCTAATAAATGCGAATAGATTACCATGGGAAGAGCTTCTCTTGTCTGTGTCATCAACCAACTCTCCTGTTGCCAAAAAATTGGCAATGTGAGCATACCATGGTTCTATACTCACTTTCACTAGAGACTCCTCTGGAAATTCATCAAACATAGGAGGGTTGTGGAATGTTGTACCATGATTAATCTGGAGAGATGATCGACAACAGTTCTCACACCTTACATCTCTGATCACGGGGTTGAACTCAGGTAATGAACCCATCCTAATAGCCTGACCTTTGGAGTCTGTATTGTGAGTAGATATTTCAGTGTCTTTGAATGATCGAAAACAAATTTGTATCGACCAATCAAATAAGATCGGAACTTATGCTGTAAAGCATAGACCATTGATATGATTCTTTCTCTAGTAGTAGTGTAGTTTCTCTGAGCTTCATTTAACGTTTTGCTGCATAGCCACACCACATCGACTTTCCCTCTACTCTCTGTCCAGGGCCATTTCAGGCACTTAAGGTCACTAGCATCAGCATTACCTCAAAAGGCAGTCTTACCCGATCGAGGCTCTCCACCAGTGATGGGTGTGCAGCAATCACAAATATGCCTTAAGCTCCTGAGACCTTTATTTGGCGTCTGCATCCATTCGACTACCTTTGCATCTTTTCGAGGTTGTGAGTGACTTAGCTCTTTAGAAGTCAGGATGAACTGCGATAGAAACCTACATGTCGAGGAATTTCCATGCATCTTCCCGTGTTGGAGATGTTCAAATTTCGAGATCAATTACTGCCTTAAGCTTTATCCATAAATTCCCCTCTGAAATGATGTACCCCGACAACATCTTTGATTCACCATAAAATGGCATTTTCCCGATTTAGTACTAGGTTCTTTCGTGCATACATGGAGGCCAGTTTCAAATGGACAAGGCATTCATGTAAACCATAAGCTTTGATATCATACATAATCCATAATACGCTCCTATCATTAGAAAATACTGAGCATACAACTAAAAAAGTGAGTGGGGGCATTGTGGTGAAAGGCATCCTCTATAAACATAGCCGGACAAGTGAAAGTGGTCTTTTTCTTTGATCATCGATATCGATCTTGAAATAAATGAATACCCATAAGCATTGAAGGATGGCTAGTCTCTCTCTGGAGCTTGTCCATGAAGGGTAAGTTAAAGTGAGTCTTCTGCGTCCTCATTAAGCCTTCTATAGTCGATACATACCCTCCATCCACCTTAGCATTGGTCGGGTGGGGCATTTCTCTCCTTTCTCATTTGGGCACGCGCCTTACTTTATTTAAATTTTCATAGGTTGGACTGCAGAGCTATCGGATCTCGAATTTATATGATGCCGGCTTATAGCAATTTCAAACCGCCATACCACATCTTTATATACGGATTGATCTCCTCATTATTTGTTGAGTAAGCTTTCGATCCTTCTTCTAATTAGATATGATGGAATTAAATGCGGTCGGGCTGATGCCTTTGAATCGGAAATCTTCCATCCGATTGCTTTCTTGTTCTAATGGGATTTGAATCAACTAACCTCCTTGGATTGCTCAATAGTGAAGAAATGCCTGAGGAATGCATCTTTCCTCCCAAAAATCATATTTCAATTCAATAGGTAGGGGCTTAAGATCTACTTGTTGAGGACCATATTTCCTCACTTCCATTAAGTAGAGTAAAACTTGTACCTTTTTCTCCATTTCCCCATGCGGTAGGCTCACTGCAGCTCTGTTAAAGTCTTAGTCTTGTCAACCAACTCCACTAGTTCAGTATACTGCACCCAAGCAGCTCATTTGCTTGTTCTTCAAGGATGGCATCTGCTCCCTTTGAAACCTCTTCTTGTCATCCCTCTGTTGGTGCATGTGCCTTTTCCTAAGATGGAAGATATTGAGCTTTAAGGTCATATTATTCCCGAAAGGTTATTTGCATCTTGACGACAATTAATGATCGCATTGGGAAGTAGCCCCAAGAATGGCCTTCCCGGGATGATTGGCATATGGTTGGCCCTATTTGCTACCGGTTCGGTGCTCCAGAGCACTACAAAATCCACTGGATAGTAGAATTTGTCCACCTGAATCAAAACATCCTCAACTGTCCCTTTTGGTATTTTGATGGACCTATCGGCTAGAGACAAAGTGATAGTGGTTGGCTTAAGTTCGCCTATCCCAAGCTGCTTATACATGGAAAAACACAGTAGATTAACACTTGCCCCAGATCAGCAGTGCTTTTTCCACCTGAGTGCCTTTATGTTAACGAGTTGTAGGACACCAGGATGTTTTATACTTCACGAGTCTTGCTCGATGATGGCACTCACTTGCTTGAGTCAAAGGCCTTTTTATTCACATTAAAGCCTCTTTTTACGGTACATAGGTCCTTAAAAAACTTTGCACATGTGGGAACTTGTAGTCATATTGAGGAGAAGAGAGGATGTTCTTGCCACCTTACGGGTACTTCACAAAATTTCGGTTTGGTTCAGCGAGCTTTTCCTTTCCAAGTGCACAATGGGGAAAGGAGGGTACACTTATGTTTTACCTCTTCCCCTATTTAGTGATTCTTCCTCTGGTGGTTCAACCAACTGTAGGGCTTTCTTTGCTGATGGAATTTACTTGAGTCTCGATTCTGTACCACTTCTCGATGTTACTACTTCTTGACTTCGCTCAATTGAATTCTTGCATTGGGATCAGCGGAGGAGCCTATCTCATGCATTCCTCGGGTTTCTTTATTAATGCAGAGGGAATGCCACTTTTCAAGACCTCTGCTTGCTTGTTAGACAACTTGGAAATGTAACTGCAAGTTGTCATATTTATATTGGAGATCTCGAATGCATATTGTCTAGCTTCTTGTTGAGTGAGGCTCTCTCATCTCAATTTTAAATGATTAAGTTTGGAACATTCAACAACTTTTGTTCCTCCACAAAGGTACCTACTACCTTGCTTAAATTCAGAATTGCTTGTTCAACAAGAGAAGAAGGTGGAGGTTGCTGCTGCTGTGCTGAGGTGGAGCTAAACTGCTATTATGCTTCTTGGGGAGCATATGCAGGGGGTTTTAGCTTCCATGATAGGTTCGGATGATTCCTCCAATTAGGGTTATAGGTGTTTCCATACGGAGAATTTGTCGGTGGCTTATTTTGACCTAAGACATGGGCATGCTCTTGCATCAAATCCCTCACTGAAGGAACCATTGGACAGTGCTCCCCAAGATGTCTACTTGACAATTAAAGCAGTTTGAGTGAGATGCGGAGTAATTCAATCCACTTTGCTTGCACTTCGTTCTGATTTCTAATTTAAGCTCCTCCGACGCCAGTTAAAAAGTGGTCAATTTTGATTTCATCTTAGTGTCTTGGAAAGTGCATAAATACCTCCCCTTTGGTGGGTCAGAAGGCCTCATTTTTTTCATCTCTTGGATTCGGTTCGTCCCACGTACCTTAGAAGTTTTGACCACATAGTTTAAAAAAGTCCATGCTAAATAAGTTGCTCAAAAAGTCCCCTCCACATGGTTTCGATGGTTGCTTCATGGTGGAGACATAGCATCATATAAGTGATTCACAAGCATCCATGTATCGAAAACCATGGTGTGGCGGACATGCCTTGATGGTCTCCCATAAGCCTCTCCCGACAACGATAAAGCGTCTCTCATGTCGTGGCAGTAAGTCATAGATTTGCCTCTTCATAAAGCTTCTTTGAGTCTTAGTTTGTACTAAAAAATTTCTTAAAAAATTTAGCTTGAAGTTCGGCCCAATTTCTAATTGTTCTCGGCCTTAATAAATTGAGCCAAATCTTGGCCTTGTGTTTTAGTGTCAATGGAAATGCTTTCAGCTGAAGCAAGTCCATGTCAGGTATACCTTCTTTAAAAAGTCGTGCAAACTTCCTCGAACTTGGATATGCGCGTATATGGATTTTCATTCTCCATTCCATGAAAGTGGAAGCGGGGCATCAAATAAAGATCTTACTACCACATCATCAGCAGGTGGTATGATCTGGGAAGAATGCGCTCACTCTGGGAAGTGTATGTGGTCCTAAATTTGACCTATATGCTATAGGATTTATTGGAGCTCCTTACTGACTTTGTTGTTCTTAGAGGATCCATTTGCTCACTCTGTACACTAACTTCACAACTTTGTTCAATTGGTGTACTAACTCTTTGCAATCTACCTGATATATCTCTATCCCAGTAGTACATAAACACATGTGAAACAAAAAGAGACAAAGAAAAGAACAACAACAGGGCTTGGCAAAAAGATCAGTGTTAGCTAAGAAATAAAATGATTGTTATTCATAAAAAACATAGCCCAGTAGTGATTCTTTGAGAAAAAAACGAAATTATAATAATGGAATTCAAGGTTTAAGGTCACCAATACTTGTAATGTGGGGGTTACAAGTACTCGTGACTCATCGTATATTAAAGGCACCATCCCCGGAAACGGCGCCATTTGATTTGTGCCGCAATAAGGTTCTGGATCAAAAATATTTATACCTAAACTACTCCTACTATCGTAGCATAACTACTGCAGTATAGCGGCTCTAGGATCGAACACATGGATGGGTTTTCGTCTTACAAATGATTTGGTAATGAGTCATGTGTTGAGGATTTTGTTTGGATTTTTGATTTGTATTAAAATAGTTGTTGTTTTCACTATGCTAACTGAAGGCAGTTTGAAATAAGATGTAAAAAGAAGTCCTTATAGTTTTGGGACACTAGTTTGGTATGATAGGGTTGCAAAAGTGTCCTCGGGTTATTTCCTCACATTAGGGAAGATGACTGTGATCATTTCAAACAAAGTCCTTTGATAATTTAACTAGAGACTAACCATCAGTACCATTTATCTTTGAATCATAGCATTTACTGAGCATTAAATGTTTCTGAAGTTGAACTCTAGCATTTAACCTACCCCCGATGGCTCATAAATGACAACTAATGGATGTCACTGTATCTAACACTAAGAATACAATGAACACCACAAAGAAGCTTGCCAGAGTATTAACCAATGAGAAATTACATCAAATAGATTTTTTAAACCAAGTTTTTGAAAAGTTTGAAACATACTATAATGCCGTGAAACCATAGATGATCACACTGCAAACATATCAACCTACCTAGCAACCCTCCTCTTCCAAGGTTTAGGCTTTGGCAAAAATCCTTTGAGTTGTCATCCTCAGTGTGTTTGGTTTCTAGAAAGTGAGAAAGAAGAGAAAATGAAGGCCCAGCGGTGCCATGCTTGGAATTAAAAGTTAAGGTTACAAATGTACGAAAATGGCTTATATGACTTCTGAGCAGGTGAAAATACAATCTAACTAAATACTATAATTACAGGTGAGGAGTAGAAATGAAATTAACCAAAAGCGGGGTCGTTTTACACAAAAGAAAGCAGGGGCTTGAGATAATTCCGCTCACGGTGAAATTTTAGCTACATAGCTAGAGATTTTGCCCTCTTTGTGGCGAAAATTCACTATGTAACTAAATTGCTATAATGCGAAAATTTCGCTATTGTAGCGAGGAAATTTCTCTCTTATCATGAAATTTCACAACACCCCTGCTTCCCTCTAGCCTTCCACCTTGCTCCTGGAACAATTTCCTAGCGGTTCATTCTTGGCTTGATAAAATCTAAAGATAAATCATACGAACTCAAATGCAAATGGAAACTCGACTTCGATATGCTTAGCTTGATATGATAGAATGGTTTGAAACATATAAAAAAACTACAGTGACCTCGAAATACAATCATTAGTAGCAAGGAACCTGCAAAATTATCTGTGGAGCTTAACTAACAAGATTAGTACACAAAAGTGTAGAACCTATCTTAAATAGGGTTAAAAATAGAACTTTTGAGCCTTTAATGACTTTCCCTCGAGGATTTTACTCCTCAGTCGAATATTTTGAGGCTAGTAAACACATCATCAGACCTTAACAAATCTCATCCCATTAAAATGGCTCTTAGCGAAGAATAAACCAAATGAAAAAGACCCTACCTCTTGGGTTGTGAAACTCCACGCAAGGGGTGAATAATCCCATAGCGTAGTCCTTATGGCGTAGATCAGCTCACCTTCTTGGCCCAGCGATAGCAAATGGTCAGCTAGGAATCTAGAGAGAAGTTGCACTTTCTCTCCTTTAAAACTCCATTCTCCCCCCTCCTTGCACTTTTCCACGACAAAGTGGAGAGGTAAGCCTTTTGTCTTTCTTTTATTCTTTTAATTCTTTTAACTTAATTCCTTTGTCCCTTTAGTTTGACTTTAAAGACTTTTTTGACACATATGAAGCAATCTAAGTATTTATCTATATCCTATCACTAATCATGCAACATGTGTCACATGGAGTACATGTAGTAAAGTGACTTTGTTACATACATGTCCTCTCCACCAGTGTCATACGATGCAGGCACACAGTGCCTCAAAACGTGAAATTCAGGCTATCTCGTGGTCGTGAGGGGTGACATGCTAGCTAGTTTTCGAGACGATTCCAACGGTGAAGTCCGTTTCATAAAATCGAATCTGAAAATTCTGAATTTGACAAAATTACAATTTTACCATTTTGAAAATTTGAATTTTCTGGGTTTATAAACACCAAATCTACAAGGAAGGTGTGTTAAAAATTGGTTAACTTAAAATTTTTTTATTCTAATTGTAAGAGGACCCTAATATTTTCCTTGTGTCACGGGAAAAATATATTATCAGTGTGTGACCACTGAATTTTTTGGGACCTCGAGAGTAAATTTGTTGTACTTTAGTCTGCGGCTAAACGATGCTAGAATATACCACTAATCGTAAGGAAGTCATGGATGAGATAAATGCATTATTAAGAATTTGGAGAAGAATGCTGACCCTCACCTTGAGAAAGTTAAGAGAAAGGCCTGCAAAATAGGTTGGGGATCCTACAATTTCCTTTAATTCAGTAGAAATGAGGTTGTACATGTGAATGAGGCTGATTCACATTTCAATATAAATTTAATGATTTGATTATAAGGACAACCAATTGATTTTATTCTAAATTTTTTATAGGAAGCAAGAAAAGCATATGATGACGGATCCATAGAAATTATTCAAAATATACACATCTAGAAAGACACTTGAAACTTTTGGATGATTTGTAGCTAGTTTAAGTGTACCACCTCCATGAAATTTCTAAAAATAACCATATTAAAGTCCATGTTTTGAACGAGTAAGTGTTATTTTGCTTATTTATTACAAATTTTAATATTGAATTCATTTTATTTAGAATAATTTAATATGCCTCATATTTCTATGGTTTTTTTTTTTTGGTAGATTCCTTTGGTGACAACCAAGATTTGTGTGCCATTAGACGCCCGGGAGTTACCGCCAACAACACCCCTGTGTCATCCATCCTTTTTCTTTCTAATATGAAAAAATAAAAATATCAGTTCCTAGGGCTTATTCTTCAAGTTGACATTTGGGTTGTATGGGCAGATTTATGGTGCATGAGACGTGTTAGAAAATAGTCATGTCATGCCTGGTGAATTTTTCATGTTTGAATTTTTTGTGGGATCAGTACCTATCTAAAATTGCATGTTATGATATACTTAAACATATGGAGAAGAATGACTTATCTTTTGATTTGCATTGAGGGTGCAATACAAGTTTTGAAAAGAAAGGCTATGAAGATGGATCAATGATAAACATATATTACTTCCATCAGCTACGTACCTTGATACCACACCTTATATGAACCAATGTTAAGACATATGGCATGTTGTATGACTTAATTTATATAGAGTTGTTCTTTAGAAAGATGAGTGAAAGAGATGGATGGTACTGATGCTTTTTCTTGAACATATAATCTCATATCTCAATCTTGATTTGCCTTTTTCCTAAATCTGTGCTGATCATGTTGCAATGTCAACTAAGATTAGAGACATTGTCATATGAGCCACTTTGATGGGAATTTATTCCGGTCTGTGTCAATTATTATTTTTTGTCTTTTGAGTTTCCATTTATAATTTCATATGAAAGACTATGTAACATATGTTTCATTATTTGTATGTCAATGTATTTATATATGGGATCACTAAGCGAAATGACAAAGGCCTTTAATATAGTTTTTCAATCTGAGAAGGGATATATGTTAAGATAGGTAAATGTTCATATATCTTTATCACATGCGATGCAGTAAAGTCTTAAGCTACCTTGACATATACATATATAAAGGTTACTTGATTTTTTTTTTTTTTGTTTACATTAAATTTCTTACTCGATAAAGTTTAATAGTACCATTATGTAAAACAACTTATGAAAAGTTTAATACTCAATTGAGTACCTTTACATTAAACTTGAACCAACATCAAATAATTAGGCTGACCAAACTCGTAAAATCGCATGCTTGATTACAACCTAAGTGGCAAATTTCATTGCAACCCATTTGTTAATGACGGAGGCGAAGATGAGAAATCACGGTGTCGTGATAATTTTGTAGATAGATGCTTGGTGGAGAAATCCACCTTGTCAAGGTTCTTGAATTTCACCAGATGAAGATGTCTCTTGAATTTTCTGTGAAGTACTTTGTTGGGGAAATCTCCTCTGTCATTAGGCATAAAAAGCAAACATTTCTCATTAGATGGTCAGAAAGAGTAGTAACCTAATTTATGCATATAAAATGAAATAGTAGATTGACTTATAAAAATTACTTGTCGAAAATATTATTAACCCAAATTCTTATATTCCAAATCACAAACAATCAACAACATTTAGGTTACATGTACGACCAAGCAGTAAATAAATTAAATTATTTATCTAATACTAATAATACATTAGTAAATAAATTTTAATCTTAGAGCCAAACAACAAGTGAAACTCATTGAGTCATTTATTCAATTCTCTTATAAATTGAGCACAAGTGAAATGTCTAAACCCATATCTTAAATTTGGCCATTATGAGGTTGAGATTGAAGGCATGTGTAAAGCATAGTTAGTTATGTCCAAAACTATTACATTAGACTCTATCCATTGAGATGATTAGGAACAAAGTATTTATTGAATCCTTACAAAAGAAAGTAGATCTCTTCAAATAGCTTTCTAATGGATAATATTATCATACACATGATAATATATATATATATATATATATATATATACACACCACCACACACATGAGAAGAGAGATACGCAATATACCCTTTATCTATACTAACATCGACAAGAAAATTCTCTTCACTTTGGCATGGTTTTGGAGCATATTTAATCAACTAGGATGGATAAGTTTTTAACCAATTTATTTGATAGAAACAGTTGAAGACATTCATGTGACAACTAGGCAATCAAGTCCCCATGAAAAAGGAATGAGTGAAACGAAAACTAAGAAATTAAAATATATATTGGACTTTATTTCCATAAAATGCACATGTTTATCTAAAATATTAAAAACACAAAAAGAAAAAGAAAAGTCATTTGTCGTAAAAATAAAAATGAAAAACATGGAAAGAACTATGACACCTAAACTGGGGGTTCGTTGACCACCGTCAACCTACGAGCTTTGTGTGTCTCATATAATGAGACCATTACATGAAGTAAAATGGCCACGTCGGGCCCATTACATCGCAAATACTCACCAAAATATAATCAACTCTGACACAATAGTTTCAGAGTTAATTGCACTCTTATACAAACATGTATATGTCAGAATGTTTCTTACATGTTTAAAAAAAATTTATAATCAAAGCCACATATCGACTTTCTTCTCAAAAGCGGACTCTTGTTAGGGTCGTCTCCTTGAACACTCCTGTACCTAAAGTGGGGATCACGGAAGGGAGTGACAAAAGCCAGTAGTGATAATCTCTATAAGGTTTACTCCCCACCTAAGTGCTCATTACAATATATAAATACACATTCATTGAATTCATGATTCTGCAGAATGTCTACGTACTTGATCCCGTGGCTCTAGTCATACCCAGGCTCCTAGCGCGTACAAGCGAGTGTGAAAACAACTGTTTTCAAAAAAAGGTTTTTGTTCATGAAAACATAATACCAATTTCCAATAAAATTCTATTGGACAACCCTTAGTAGTGAATTCTTTGGATAACTCTCGGCAGTCATGGGGTCATCCTCAGAGATGAAGCGTGGACAACTCTCAGCTGATGATTCGGGAAAATCTTCCACATCAAATTCATTTTCATGTCATGCATTCATACCACTGTTCTAGGTTGCACAGTGCATATGAAATGCAATATACCATTTCTGATAATTCATGTTAATATATCACGCATGCATATATTAACAAAGAAAGTCATCTACAAACAACATGTTATTCATTCACTAGTAATAACACCAAAATTAGCTCACCTTGAGCTAATAAACATTGTGAGTTCATCTTGGGGCCTTGAAAGAGAATCACACAAATAGCACCTGACAACACCTGAGAGTCATGTGACGGTCAACCTTGGTCTCAAAGCGTCAACGACCATTACAGGTTTGTCATGATCCCGATCTTTGGAGTGAAACATGGCGGGAGAATCAGTTAAGATATTATCATTAAATGGCTCTTAGCGAAGAATAAATCAAGTAGGAGAAAACCCACCTCCGGTTGTCGAAATTCCTGTCTAGGGTACCCGTCGTAGCTCTTGCGAGTGGGGATCAGCTTTTTGCCTCTTGTCTCGTAGAGATTCGTGACCGATTCTTGAAAAATCCTAGAAGTAGAGCCTGCTCTAACTCTTTTTGCTTTCTCCCTCTTCTGTATCTTTGCTCCCCAAGCCAGGATGGGTGAGGTTGGTCGAGAGAAGTTGTCCTCATGCCACTTGTCAGCCACAAGTGGTTATTTGGATACACCTATCCATTATCCATACACCATGGATTCCATCCACTCTGGATTACTACATGTCTCTTATGGGTCCAGTTGAGCTCATGTTTGACTCATTCTACACATGACGTGACACCTCTGACCTATAATGTGCAGTGTCCCACACCCTATCATTGCCTCGAAAACATTAAGTCAAGGCTATCTGAGGTCGGCTGAGAGTCGACGTGGTGGCTAGATTCCGTGAGACGATTTTCATGAGTGAAGTCAGTTTCATCGTCGAGATCTGAAAAATTCAATTTAGACCCAAATTACCTTTTACCCTTTTGAAAAATTAGAATTTTTCAGGTTTACAAGAACATCCGCAAGTCTTTTGATGTAGAATGAGGTAATAGAATGAGCATTCTAACATTCGATTATAGAGACCATCACAAAAGTAAAGCATATAATGTAGTGCCTTTAAGGAAATATTATTGATGATATCCCTTTAGTCCTAATGAAGTAATGTCTTCTATTTAGCATATCATATCAAAGAAGATAATATCAAAGTATTAGAGCACTCTGTATGGGATATATAACTTAAATGGAGTTACTACATCAGTCTGACCACTCCCCGAAAAAATCATATTATTTGTTTGATTTATGAGCTTAACAAACAAATCGTTTTCACTTCCTACCATTTCAAATTAACCATTCATGTTTTCTTAACTAGTCAAATAATTAATAATAGCGTATTCATGATAGTACTATTGTAATTCTCATCACTATCTTTGGCTCGAAGCCCAGCATTGTACCATATTCAAAGGAGGCTAAGCTTATATATGCTACCAGCTGAACCCTTGTGGAAACATGTTCTTATGCCCATAAAATTTTAAAACCAAGGGACTCTTTCAAAATGAAACCAGACACCATGGTTTAAGAAGACATGAAAGATAAATGACATCAATATATAAAAATGTAAAGTATTTATTTACCATTTCCCCCTAAAATATCCATGTTCATACTAATATTTTAGAAAATAAAACCTTTATAAAAAATATCGACGCTCTAACTAATATTGCCAGTATATAAGTCTTCCTTTTATTTATATTATTTTCGTTATATTTTCTTCTCCCTTTGTTATGAAATTCTAATCCATTTGACTAAAAGACACTTGAAGCAACCCGAGCTTAAAAGATGATACAAGGTAAAGGTTTTTTAAGTTTATCACAAATTTCCACCTAATATCGTCCTAGTATTCCAATGACTAAGCAGTTCATAAAAGCTTCAAATGACTTTAAACAAGCAGATTGCAAAATGTTAAGCCAATCCTATCAAATGTACATGGATCTTAATCCAATATTCCAATCCTTTGTTTTTCCTATAGCTAATAAAATATAGTAGACTTAGAAACCTTAGATCTTGTAGAATCTTCACATAGAAAGCGTGGTGAGCTTGCACAATCTTCACGAGAGACGTGTAGGCTTGCCCTTCGAGCTTCTATACAGCAATTGCCTCCAAATAATTTTTTTTTTTTTTGAGAGGGGGAGTACATGTGCCTTAGACACACATTGGGTCTGCTATTGGATGCCAAAGATGAATTTTATGATTGATTAGTGCCCAAATAGTGCTATTTTGAACTCTATTTATTGCAGGTTTTGAGAACTTTTTGTGTACTAATTAAGCAGATTAACTTGATTAACTCAGTAAGGACCTAGCAAGGCTACTAATCTCCTTTTGGAAAATTTTTGTAGTTCTTGCAAGTTAATCATGCGAAGTTTTGAAGTCGGCTCTATCATAGCAAGATCAGACAAATCAGGGTTGAACTCAATTTGCCGGTCGAAACCGGAAGAAAAGAGAGCGAGAAGCCGAGAAAAAAAAACATAAAGCAGGGCTGCGAAGTTTTCGCAACCTAAAATTCCTTGATGTTGTGAAATTGCGCTCTGCTGCCAGCATTCAAGTTTCCTACCTTGTTCACCTTCTACGCCTTTTTACTTTTGACTTTTTGGTCCTTTTTGGATTTCTTCCATTTGCTCAGTTGTAATAGTGGTAGTTCATGTATTTGGTAATTTTTTCTTGTCTTGGGCTTTATATAAGCCATTTGTATGAACTTTGAGAAACCTTTTTCTCATTAATAGAATTTTTAGGCGGGAACCTTTGCGATTCAAAGCTGCACTCTTTTCCTCCCCATTTCCTCTCATTTTCTCTCCCTTTCTCACTAGCCAGAAAGCCACCTCGAGGATGGCGGAGGGTAGAAGCTCTTCATCCTTGAAGAAGAAAAAGTTATTGAACTGTGGATCTAGGTAAACAGGGTTTCCATGTTTTTCACGCAGGTAATCACTGTTATTACTGTTCTCCCTTTGTAACTTTAGGTTTTGATCCCTTCGAGTCACCTTGAATGGTTATTATTTGGTAAGCTTTTAGGGTTCAGTGGATGCTTATTGCTAGATCCACTGAGATTCACTAATTACCATCTATGAGCCATTGGAAGGTGAGTCAAGGAGACACATTTTGTAGGTTTTTAAAGTTCAAAACAAAGTTTGCAGCGGAAGATTTTAGTCAGTAAATTTTAAAATTAATAAAATATTTTTTACGATCCTATGATACAAGCATACTAATCAAGAAAGCAAATACCAAAAGAAGAATTACCTCAATCAAATTAAGGATATTTTTATGGCAAGTAGGGTTATGACTCAAGATCCTTTATTTTTTCATATTTTCTGATCCTTCAGTTTGTTCCTCTTTCTTTAGAATGTACGTGTGAAATGATTGTAGTTTTGTTTTTTAGAACTCTTGATATTCTCAACACATGAGATCAAGGGTTGGATGGAGGAAAAAAAGTAGAAACCTTTCTTTTCTTTTTTTTTTTCTAATTTTTATCACCTCTTAATTTTGGGTTTCTCTGTTTTATAATATGCCTTGAATTGATGTCATCCATTTGATCAGTGGTATATTTAAATATTAATTAAAATTAATTAAATTAGTGACCAAAAATAAATAGGATTAATTTCTCAAATTGTAGTTTACGTCCATATAGTAATTACTATTAATTAATTAATTAATGTTATTAATTTCTCAAATTAGCCCATTTCATCCACATAATAATTACTATTAATTAATTAATTCCAATAATTAATTAATTAACTTTTAATTATCAATAATTACTACATAGTTGCTATGAAAATTTTTTTACAACTATGCCCATCAATTTCTTTGTTAATTTAATCTTGTACAATGTTTCACATAAACGGCAGAGGGACGTATGGACTGTAATTCCAAGCTGCAATAAATTTGATAATTAATTAAACTCTTTCATCGATTAATCCACAATTTGTGGATTTCCAATATTATTCCGCTAAAAATCTGAGGTGAACTCTTGTAATTCTTGAGAATAATTTACGTAGTGATACTCAGCTTGAGTCCATTGATATGATCATTGTGCAATTCCAATCCTCGAGAATGGTGCATCCCCATTCAAAGCTAGGTGAAATTACTATTTTACCCATCTAGTGATATCTTTATCCTTAAGTTACAATTAATTCACTATTGAACAGTTAATTTATAAACACATTATAAGTGGAAAAACATTATTGTTTAAATTAACATTTTTAGGGAACCAGTGTCAAACCCTAGAAGGTTTTGGATTATATCAAGTAGGACATGTTCAAGCCACTATCTCAATGGGCCTCAGGAGGCATAAATATTGGGCTGTCTTAGACGAATCGTAACTATGAATCAAAAGGCCCGATTGAAATAGACGAGAGTCCATGGCTACTCGGGATTAAGATCAATGCATATGATCTTGTGACGGTTTCCAAACTCTTAATTTTTAAGGTAAATTATTTAAAGTTTAATCCATGTCTAGTCAGTCTAAGTAATCATATTACATAAAGCATCATTTTAAATGTCCTTCATCGTAATCGAATCAAAATTATTGCATTTTAATGTTAGGTGGGCTAGTACTAGTAATATTATAGATAGATCAAATATCTACTTTGATTTACTACAATTTAGTTTATTATCTATAATCCTTCTAATCATCTCATATATAACTATTATATACTAAGATTATAGCTAAATGATCTTTTAGGGCACCATACGACCATTCCTCAGCGATTGAGGTCATTAATGGATAGTGAATGCCATTTTCAAAAGGATAATTATTTTGGGTTAGGTCTTATAGCTAAATGAAGAACTGGTTCGGGACAAAATGTCATCCTCCCCAACGCTAGGAAATTACCCCAAGAAACCCTCAGTTGGCTTATGATCCTAAAGCCCGAGTGACCTAACACTTCAAAGTTTCTCTTTTTGTTTGATTTATTTCTTTGTGAGATTTCACCGCCAAAAGCCCACTATTTTCATCAAGCGTTAAAATCAGGAATTGATTTACTAGTTTTAATCTCAAGTCATTTGTGTGAAAACCCATACACTGTGTTCATTGCTGAGCCACTACACTATAGTAGCTAAGCTAAGATGGCGAAGAGATTAAGATTATAATTTTGTTGATTCCGAGAGCCTGCGCTGCAGATCAATGATTAACATGTTTAGATAATTAACATGATTAACATTCAAAAATTTTAATATACTGAAAGTATAATTACAACATAGTGATTTGCATCTTAACCTTTGAATACATTCTTCACTTTACCTCTAGTATCATGCACCTATGTGATTTATTTCCATAGATGTTTTTATAGACCTCATTCTACATTTCAAAAATTCAATTTGAGTGATAAATTATTTAAATTCAATTTGGCATCATGTGGATTCTAATAATTAGAGTTTCATCTTTAAGCATTGGATGGTTGATATTACGGAATGAAATTTTAAAACTAGGAAAATTAAAAAATTTCAAAAATGGCAAAAATGATAATAATAATAATAAATTTTCGAGAATGGGTTCAGGAAACTAGAAAATTCTCAAGATATCGGATGGTGGCAATTTGGCTTGATTAAATTCATCTCGTGAAACCTAGTGACCAGAAAATTTCGTCGAATTGCTAGGATGTCGAATTTTTACGAGTTCTAGTGGTGGTACCAATGACTCGGGGATGATATTACTGCGAGAGTCTGGGAGTCAAGAAATAACTGAAGTTAAGTTCATTTTAAAATGAATTGAACTAGAAAGAAATAAGTAGCCGGAACAAAATGAGCGAAGTAGACGAGTCATGCACGCGTGGAGTAAGTGGGCCCCGTGTTAACAAACTTAAAGGAAAAATGAGAAAATATCAGTTTTCTCCACCCCAATTTTGGAAATTTTCAGGCAGTGGAGTTGGGTTAGAGAGAAATGGGAAAAGCTCCTCCTTCTCTACGATCTCTGAGGAATCGGTTGGTCGAGTCAGTCGAGCCAAGATTTATAGTTCATCTACTCGGCCAGGAGCTACGTGTGGGTCTGTGACACAGTTTGTCTAGAATTTTGTGTTTGGAGAAGAAAGTTAGAGAGGAAGAGACTCTGACTTCTCTCTAAGTCCTATGGAGCTGGGTGTAATCAGCATCAGATAAAAATTAAAGTCGAGATCTTGGCGAGGCTGCGTGGATACGAGGCTTCAGGGTTTGATGTTTCACGTGGGAGGTTCGAGAATTCGAAGCAGTTGGGAAGTGTCCACGGGACTTCAGCAGGTCATTACTCATACTTCGAGAGGTAGGGAACCTTCCTACTCAGGTTTATTTCCCATCTAGGAGTCGTTTTGGTCTTGGTTAAGTCTTAGGGGCTGTTTGGATGGCGTTTAGAGAACCAGAAAAACACATTTTTCTAGGTTCGGTAATATCCTTGTTCACGTGAGCCTCCAACTTTGGACGACCATAACTTTTTCGTCCTAACTCCGATTCATGAGTTCTTGGAATCTATGGAAACACCTTTGAGTCTAGAATCCATCAACATATAAATTAATGAAATTTGGACTCATATTATGTCCGAAAATGATGAAAAACAATAGGCCCCTGGCGGTGGCGTAAAGTTCTTGTTAAATATGGGGCCTCCCGACTTTGAAACGACTCTGCTTTCTTTTCCAAACTCCGATTCATGTGCTCTTAGACTCTAAAGAAAGCCCCCTGAGTCTAGAAGTTTTCCATATGCATGTGTATGGCATTTGGTGCACACATATTTTCTGAAAAATTTAATTATAGCGCCAAGTGTGCAAGTGGCACAATTACGATTACGTGTGTGGTCTAATACATCGAATTTGGTGTATGCTGGTTGGTGATTATATTCATGTTGATATAATTATCCATTAGGCTTGGGGAAATGCATGATTTTGTGTATGATTGAGGTCATTGCATGTCTTGTTATTAGAATTTACTTGTTGGCTTGATATGTCACAATTAGGCCTAGAAGTTAAATTATGTCATTACTCAAGTGGTAATGACTTATGACATCAATGTATGCGTGTATTGATTTGTTGGCATGAATAGTGTGAATTACTTGGAATTTATGTGTTCATCGATATAACTTTCCAATTGATGCATGGGTTGAAATGCATGAGTAGGCATGTACATATAGAACTCATATATATGTAGCATGGTGATAGACAATGGCATATTGCATTGCATTTATGCGCAAGTACATCGCATGAAATAGGAGTGAGTGTATTTGAAAATCAGCATTGTGTTTGGTGTTGATGTTGGTTTCGGTCTAGGGAAACATTCCTAAAAGGTCGCATGAATGATCGGAGGTTGCCTAACATGGATTTTGAATAAAGAGGTTTTATCGGAGTATGTTTACTATTATATATCGAAGGGTTGTCCACATAATAAAGTGCTCAGTATCCACTATTACGGAGGGTTGTCCAACAAAGTAAATTCTTGGAATTAATATACTAATTAATATTGGCTGGTTGTCCACAAATAAAACAAATATCTTTATTTTGAAGATTGTTTTTCATACATGGCATATTGCATGTTGAGAGAAGTCGGTGAGGACTTGGTAAAGCGATCATGAGGAGTAGTTCCTCATTCATGTCTTGTACATTTCATTCTAGGATTAACATAATCGTGATTGGAATGTGCTTGTGGCATGACCATTGCATATGCACTTAGGTGGGGAGTAGCCTTTGTATGATTTCACTCTACTGGGCATTGCTCACCTAGTCATTAGGACCCCCTTTCAATTATAAGAGATGTGCGGAGATGGGCTCACTATAGGCGATAACGAGAAAGCGGATTGGCTTTGATTTATATTCGTAAAACATGTATTAAATTCTTAATTTTGATATATGTTTGGTATAAGTGGTGTAAATTCGCTCTTATGGACTATGGTCCTATAGTCATGTGCTTTTGTGTTTGAGTATGGGTAAATGGGCCCTATGTGTCAATTTTTACTCGTATGTGGACCCGGTGTGGTAGTTGTATAATATTGGGACAAGTAGCCATGTAACTGCATAGGTTGTATTTTTGGTAGAGCTCCCCATACAAAGGAGACTCTGTTCGATTTTCGTTAAATCTTGGGTCTCGGGAAAATAGGACTCAATGGTGTGGTGCTGGGTTACTTGACATCCATGAATCTTCCGCGGGTTGACGGGTTTTCAACGGACCTTGCCTTTTAATTTCGATTGAAATAGTCATTGTGAAACCCTGAAAAATCTAAAGTTTTGGATAAAGGGTAAAATGGTAATTTCGGTCTAAATACTGGAATTTCTTTAGATCCTGGATGATGAAGCAATTTCACAGGTTAAATCGTCTCGCGCATATGATGCACTAAATGTGATCGATCAGATTGACGATCAAATAATGTTTTACGAATATAGAGATCAAGTGTCTTACACATGAAATTTGGGTTATAGTTGATCGTATTAGTCTTGATGATCAAACAATGAATTCAAGTAGGATAGTATTGGACATATATGCATCTCCATGAGGTGAAATCCACTATTAAGGGTAAGTGGATAAGGAAGAAATCCAATGAGCCAATAAGAAATGGACATGTGGCAAATAAGATGACATCCCACTTGACCACCATCTTCTCCCAACCTGTTTGGGGAGAAGGAAAAGGAGAGGGAGAGAGGGAGAAAAGAGGAGAGATTTTAGGTGAAGCTCTCACTTCTCTAGGTTTCCAGGTGATCGGTCCGTCGGTCGTGAGCAAGAGCCAAAGTTGATCCCCAACTGCCACAGAGCTATGCATGGGTGCGGAAGTGTGGGTTCGATGCTCGAGTGGGAGTTTTCTCCCTGCCCAGTTACTTCTTGTTTAAAAATCCATGAAAATGGTTTGGGTGTTGTGAGGCCGGAAAGGGGCATGGATTTCGGTTCCACATAAATGGAAGTGATGCTTGATGAGGGGGTTGCCCATGGACAGCCCACTGACTGGTTTGGGACTGTTAAAAACAGTATGGATTGTTTATTAGACCAAGATGGTTCATGAGAAATTGTTTGCATGTTATTGCTTGGTAGTTGAATAACATGATTCAATTGTTTGTGTGTCATTGTTTGACAAATGAATGACACGTAGTTGTGCATGGTTGAGTTCGTTACATGGCTTGTTAGAGGCTAGTCGTGGACAAATTGTGTCACCACTAGGCCTTAGGAATTTTGTGTATCATTACTCGGGTGGTAGTGACTTGTGATGTCCATGTACGTTTGAATTGATATGTGGCATGAATGATAGGTTTATGCATGCTAATTGGATGTGTTAACATGATGTTTGAATTATATGAAATATAATTGCGTAAGAATATAAAATATGAATTGGCATCATTGCATTCATGTGCACGGGTACATCACGTCGAGTCGGGTGTTGGTGCACGGTATGGTTGTTCACCATTCATGGTGAATGTGTGATGAGCTTGTGTTTTGGACGACGTCTAATAAACAACTCATGGTTTAATAAAATGAAATGAATTGTAATTTGGGCGACGAAAGTCGTTAATCCTTCACAGCAAGCACAGGTCGGTGCTTAGGAGACCATTGGTGATATCAAGGTCCTGTATGTGAGAGACCAAGCGATTGCTAGCCAAAAGTTACGTGTTGGTGTAAGGAATGTTGTACTAAGCCCGAAAAGTTTGTTTCGAAAAATAAAAAAAACACGGTCATGGTTATCCGCCCGACTTCTAGTTGAGTGATGAATGAGGATTGACTTCGGATTAATTCAGGTAGTACAGCATTAGTTGTCGGTGGCCGAAGTTGAGGGCTTGGTATATGTGTTCATTTGTACGCAATGATGGTTGTGACACTGGCATAGGCATGTGAGGAGTTGGTGGTGACCAGGATGGGCATGAAAACACACTTCATGCATGAAAGACGACATTCATATACACATTTTCACTTGGATGTGTATGGGTTGGTTCTGATAATTGTATGAGCACTTAGGTGGGAGTAGCCATGTGTGAAGTTATCACTCTTGGGCTGCTCACCCCTCACGTGGGATCCCACTTTCAAGTCACAAAGTCGGGTGTAGGCGGCTAAGGCTTTGGACCATCTTTATATCATGCTTAATATTAGAACAACAAGTTTTAATATATCATTTTCTATAAGGGTGTATAATTGAACTCTTATAAACATATAACTACATAGTCGCATGTATAGTATTCAGGGTATGGTTGAATGGGCCCGAGTGGTCGCTATGATTAATGAATGACTCGGTGTGAATCATTAGAACTTTGGATGGGTCATGTGATGTATTATTTATACGAGGTTGTATTTTGGATAGAGCTTAGTTAGAGCTGACTGTCGATTTTTGTTATTATGGATCTTGTCGTGGACAGATGGTGGCGTGAGTTACAGGCACTAGCGCTAGTTTTCCCTAGGTTGGCCGGGTTGTCGATAGGACCGAGATGTCAGGGGTTGTTAGGGATAGTGCCCTGTAAAGCATGAATTTGTATTGATGTTTTATGAAATTAATAAAAGTGTCGTATTTATTACATTTAGCTATTTTTGTGCATAATATATGAATGAAATGTCAGAAAAACACAGATTTATTAATGAAATCATAACCTCAGTGTATAATAGTTATACACGAGAGGATCGAGGTTATGGATTATAAATCAAATTGTCCGTAATAAATTAATTGAAGTTTAGGGGATCTTTAAATTAAATATCTTGGGCGATTAAGCTATCATTGACAGTAAAGTGACTGTAATGGGTCACTAATGTGCGACTTTTGATAAAGTGGAGGCTTCATATATAATAAGATTATATAGAGACGAGGACGAGGCGCGAGTTTTCGATTTCTTTTAAATCTTAGTTTGTCTCAAGGAATTAAAACAGGCGCCGCTAGATGATCATATGCGGATCAGTCACAATTAATTAGTCATAAACTCTGTTTATCATCAACCAGACATACAGTCATGGATTCAAGCCAGATTATGGAATGGGCTGATAACGTATCTTGGAGGCAGATGATGTCTGGCCCAGAATGTGAACTATGGACATGGAATCTAACCCTTCCTATGGAAGTTGGACAGTTAGTTCCCTTAAGTGTTGGTTCTGGAACTGAGCAGTTTGAGCTCTAATTTATAACGAGTTTATAGATGCTTGTTCACTAATGGATTAATGGAACTTAGAGGATCAAGATATGAGTGAGGGGATAAAATGCAGTAATTTCTTTGACTCTAGTTTTAGACCACTTCTTGGATGATAGAACTGTAATGATTAAATCAATGGACACTATGAATTTAAGGTAAGTCGATACTACTCAAGGGCAAGTTCAATTCGATTTTAGTGGAATAACTCTGGAAATTAATAATTAAAATGATTGATTAAGGTTTAATTAATTATTTGAATTTATTGGAGCTTGAAGTACAGGTCCATGGGTCCCAGTTCACCTTCATATTACTCTGATGAGCGATTCATGATTTGGAATATATTACACTCTATGATCAAAGCTTGGAAATTAATATTGGACAGTTATAGATTAAGAGTATTAATTAGTACTGTTACAAATTAATATTGGACAGTTATAGATTAAAAGTAATAAGTAGGACTGCTACAAATTAATCTTGGGCGATTCACAGTTATGAGTAATCGATGCGATTGTTTCATATTAATCCAAAGGCAGAGTATGGGAAAATTTATCGAAATTGGTGGGATATTTATGTAATTAGGGTTGATTATAAATAAAAACCCTTGCTGATGAAAAAAGCGGAGTTTTCTATCCTAGTCTCTGAAGATCTCTTGCCAGAGATCCCTTGTCGTGTGTTGAGTCTGTGAGAGTAGATCGAGAGCGAAAAACTAGAGTGTATAGTTCCGGATGGAATCGTTGGTGCTCACACCTGAGGAAAGGAGCGAAATTAAGAGACCTTGGTGCATGGAGTTGTTTTAAACCCTACTAGCCAATGAAATCCTATAACAATAACAGGTATAGATCCTAGTCTTCACCTTTTGATATTGGCTAATATGTGTTTGCATGGGTTCCTATACGAAAATAAGATTTTCTGAAAAAATTTAAAACCCTAATTATTGCGTTTTATTTTATTTCCGTCACTTGGTATCGAAGCCGATCCATGTAAAAACATATTAATATATATATATATATATATATATATATATATATATATATATTTTAATGTCTTTTAGAAAAATTGTTTCTTGATTCATGCGTAGTGGGCATTACGGCATATTTTAATGTGATTATTTGTGTTTGTGTATGGATGGATGAGAATTCGTTAATTATGGTGTTTTTTGAATTCGGGTTTTCTTATTTTCCCTAGATCTTGTGTAATCCATTATTGGCATAGGATTTTTTGTAATTTTGTTTTGTATTATTGGTGGACCGGAAATTACACAACAGGCTTGGACATGAAGATGGAGACGGCTTTGGGGTGTGTACTTCTGGTATATGTTATAAATATTTTTCCATTATTTTTCAAAGGTTATGGTATTAGAAATACCTGAAACACTGGCTACCATTTGTTATTTATTTATTTATTTACTTTATGTTATCAAATTTATGAGATGCAGGTCGAATAAAATGCCCGCCATATAACATGTCATCACATGAATGCATGTGTGTATCATACATACCATCCTTTAGAAAGATGTTCTCTTGTGAATGTTTGTTTGTTTTCCGGCTGAATAATAGAATTAAATAATGGATATAGTTTAATAATAGATTAAACTTGGTAATTTCCAGGCTAATTTAATTTGGGCTTGTGATTAATAGTTAGGCAGTTTAATCTAGATTATTCAATTTTTAAACTAAAATGATTGATTTTTGTTAAAAAGATGGTAAATAAACAATATGCCCAAATATGTTTGGACTTAAAAGTTAGTTAATTAGGCCCTTTTCACTATGGAGCTGGGAAGTTTACCTAAGTGGTTGGAGCCCAATTAGATAGATTAGTTTTAGTAATAAGCTTCAGACCAAATTAGATTGAACTCTATGCGCCTGTTAATAGAATTAGATTCTTGTCACCTAGTAATTAATTATATAGGATATAATAATTTGCTAGGATTATAAAACATATGATGTTTTATAACTAGAAAACACATAAGTTTAAAATATTGAGCGGGAGAAGGGCATGTGACAATGTGCCCTACGGCCTCCATCGTTAATCAACAGTGAGGTTTAGGTGGCGCTGATGGCCGCGATTCACGATCCTCCCTACGAAGGGTGTGGACTCAACCTCATGGATTTTTCTGTCAGAGGTTGGATGGTATGTTCTTAAAGATTGTTACTAAACGACAATCTTGGGTTAGGATAATTAGAACACGAACGATGGGTCACACTCGAGAAGATCTGATTAAACGGTTAATTGTATCTTGACCGAAATAAAGGTAGTTAATAAATGAGGGAAATATAAGATATTTTGAGTCTCATTTATTAATTTGAGATAGTCTCATATTTAATTTCTAATTAGTATGACCAACCCTTCGGCGGAATATTAATTGTAGGTTAACTTACCTTGGATTAGTATTTTTGTTTTATGTGTTTTAATTTCTATGCATTCATGCATCACGTTTACTATTCAAAAATATATTTGATGTTTCTTCTACTGCATGTAATAAATATGTTTTCATTTAATTTCAGCAATAATGTCGGCCTCAAACCCCATAATTGCTTTACTGAATGAATCATAGCAGAAGCGATAATTTTGTAAAGTGGAAAAGTAATGTTAATATTGTGCTAGTCTGCGAGAGCAAATAGATTTGTTCTCAACGAGAATCTGTAGAACACACGTGAATGCTGAAGCAATATCTGAGAACCATATGAATGTTGGATTGAAGCCAATAACAAAGCCCGGGCTTATATGCTAGCCAACATGTCAGACGTGCTTAGGCTAAAACATGAGAGGATGGAAACTACCATTGAGATTATGGATTCCCTCCAAAACATGTTAGGAAACAATCGAAACGATCGTGTCATGAAGCTAGAAAGTACATGATCGCGAAGATGAGTAAAAGGTACTCTGTTCATGACCATGTTAAAACATGGCTAATTATATAAATGGCGGTGCACGGGGCCATAATAAATGGCGCACCCAAGTGAGTATATCACTGGATTCACTCACTTTTGATTCCTTGATTCACGGCAACATGTTATGAACAAAATTTGGACTTCTGATCATAACCAGTTCTTTGAATGAACCACACAAACGCCGAGCCGTCTCGAAGACAAAATCAAAGAATTTGAAGCAAATGTTGCTGAAACCAAGGGCTCATCCTCTTATTAATAAGAAGAAGAGGAAGAACAATAAGGGTGCCTCTGCTTGGGAAGACGAAGAAGAAGAGAATTTGCTCCTAATGACGATAAGAAGAAGGGCTCCCAATGAAAAGAAACCCCGAAAGGAAAATGTCATTTCCTACGGTCGATGGGCATTGGAAGAAAGCTGTAACAAGTATCTCTCACAGGCTGAAGGAGAAAAAGAAAGAGTAAATTTGATTTAATGGTTTTAGAAGCGATCTAGTGGAAGTTGATAGTCAATCTGGATAATTGATTCGAGGTCCAGCTAACCATATTTGTTCTTCAGCACAAGATGCTTAGTTCTTCGAGGAGCTTGCTGATGGGGAGTCTTTCGATGTTAGTCGGAAATGGGGGCGACGATGTCGTGGTTGTAGTAGGGCTGTTCGTTTAAATTAGAGAATAAATTTATTGTTTTTTAGACAATGTTTATTGCATTCTGGATTCGGGAGAAATTTGATTTCAATTATAAGTTGTATGAGCAATTGTTCACTGTTTCAATTTATAATAATCAGAATGGGCTTTATGTTGAGAGAGGCCCGAACCAAATGAGCAGCTCCTTAACCTTTGAACTATTTAAATTAAAAACATCCTAAGCCTAGAAGCAAAAGATTCTTGATAATGATGACACGTACCTATGACTTTACAAGGTTAGGACATATAAGCACGGATAGGATTAATAGAATGGGCCTTTAAAGAAATTTAAAAGTTAGCGATCTTCCCGGAGTCTTTGAATCACATGCAGGAGGCAAAATGACTAAGAGATCTTTCGGCAAAGGGCTTTAGAGGCGAAGAACCACTTGAACGTACATTGAGATGTCTGCGGATCTCACGGAGGAATGTCGAGCTAGAGCGATTCACGAATGCTTACGTCACTTTCATTGACGACTATTCTAGGTATGAGTATGTTTACCTTATGCAAAGGAAATCTGAAACTTTTGGAAAGGTTAAAGAATTCTTAGCGGAGTCTAAAAGACAGCTAGGTAAATCATTATTGTGCATTCGATCGGATCGAGGAGGAGAATACCTTGATACAAAGTTCAAGGATCACCTAATTGAGCATGGCATTGTATCACAGCTCACGGCCACAGAGCGCCCTGACAGACGGCGTGGCAAAAAGAAGAAATCGAACAATGCTTGACACGGTTAGGTCTACGATGTGCTACTCCTCATTGCCACTATCATTCTAGGGATATGCGCTGCAAACTGTAGTCCACATTTTGAATGTAGTTCCCTCTAAGTCTATCCAACACACACCCTTAGATTTATGGAGTGGTCGTAAACCCAGTTTACGTCCTTATCGATAGAGTGTACAACACACGTGCTGAAAGGAAAGACTGGGAAGCTAGAATCGCGAACATAAGTATGTCTGTTTGTTGGTTACCTCAAAGGCACGAGGGGAGGTTTATTCTACAGTCCTTAAGATAAGAAAGTATTTGTATCGTCGAATGCTACCTTTATTGAAAAAATCTTGTGAACTTCAAACCTCGAAGTAGAAGTGTACTAGAGGAATTACAATCGATCGAATCGGACCACGACCACTAGCAGATTCTTGAGGCAGTAACAAGAGACGACAAATCCTATACAGGATGTCATTGCACCTCGACGTAGTGGGAGGGTTTCTAAACAACAAATTCGCGACAGGGTGGTGGAAGCAAATGTTGTTGTAGCGTTCTGAAGTGGCTGATCCATTTGTCATACAGCCTGTGATGGATGATCTGATAAGGACAAGTGGCTAACGGCCATGGAACAGAAATGGAATCTATGTATTCCAGTGCATTAAGAACTTGTAGATCTTCTGAGTCGGTCGGGCTGGAATTTGGGTGCGAATGGATCACATAAGAAAAAGAGGTGTGGATGGGAAAGTGGGACTTTCAAAGTACGGCTGTGCGAGGCTATATACACAAAAGGAGAGTCGATTATGAGACTTTCTCCCAGTAAACTAATCTTAAATCCATTCGCATCCTTCTTTCCATTGTTCTAACGCTCTGGAATTATGAGATATGGGAAATGGGCCGTCGAAACGAAACATTTTTTGAATGGTTATCTTGATGAAAGCATTTATAGTGTAACCGAGGAGGTTTCATAGTTGAAGGCAGAGCGAGAAAGTGCGCAGGCGCAGGTCCATTTATGGGCTTAAGCGAATTCGAATATTGGAACTGGGTTTGATGGGACCCGGTCAAGCCTTCGGTTTAAACGAAAATGTTGATGAACCTTGTGTGCAAATTTACATCAGGAAACCAAGTAGTCTTTTGGTGTTGTGCGTGCTTTAGATGATATCCTACTCATTAGGAATGATATAGGATTATTGTCTCACGTAAAGATAGCTAGTCGAAAAGTTTCAAATGAAGATTTGGAATGACGAGTTATGTACTTGGATCGAATCATAAGGGATCGCGAAAACGGACTCACGGCCTTTGTATCAAGCATCTTATATTGATAGGTGTTGGCTCGATTTTGATGCGAGAATTCAAGAAGAATTCGACCTGCGGCTGACATGGAGGTGTCCTCTCTGGGAAGCGGTGTCTTACGACACCTCGGAAGAAGAGGACATGGGACGGGTTTCTTCACGCCCCTTGCGGTGGGCGGCCTCGTGTATGCCATCTTGTATCTGAGACCAAACATACGCTATCGATAGGAATTGTCGGCCGCTACCAATCCAACCACAGGTTGGCGCCTTTGGATTCATTAAAGCACACATTCTCAAGTACCTTAGGAGGAACGAGAAACTATATGTTGGTTACTCAGTGCTGACTGAATCCGTAGGATATGCGGTCGACTTCATGTCGAGAGCAAGGGGCCAGTCGAGTCGTGCGGGTCAATCATTCATTCTTGAGTGAGTGGAGCTGTGGTATGGAAGTGTCAAACAATCGACATCGCGATTCTACCATGGAAGTTGAATATATAAGCGGCTTATTAGGAAGTAGCTAGCGGTCTAGCTGAAGTTTCTTTACAAATCACGGGAAGTTGTTCGAATATGGATAAACCCATAGTACTTCTTGTGATAACGAGTGGGGGCATCAAGCAAACTCCCAAGAACCAGAGGAGTCACAAGAGAGGAAACATATAGAGAGGAAGTATCATCTTTATTAGAGATGGGTACTTAGGAATTAGCATTGGCTGTTATGAAGATAACTCATGAGACAACCTTGCGAATCAGTTCCTGAAGTTACACATGAATCGTTTGAGGTCACTTATGCGGGATAGGTTTAAAGACATGTCTCACATGTTTTAGAGCAAGTGGGAGATTGTTAGGGATAGTGCCACGAAAGCATGAATTTGTATTTATGTTTTATGGGAAATTAATAAAGTGTCATTATTTATTACATTTAGCTATTTTTGTTCGCAATGTATGAATGAAATGTCGAGAAAATCCCATATTTATTAATGTAATCCCATAACCTCGTGTATAATAAGTTATACGAGAGGATCGAAAGTTATAGTTATAAATCCAAATTGTCCATAATAAATTAATTGAGTTTGAGGGATCTTCAAATTAAACAAATGCAAGGCGATCCGCTATCGTGAGAAATGAAATGACCTTAATCAGGGTCACTAATGGCGACAGCATTAAAAGTGGAGCTCCATATATAATAAGATTATATAGAGCAGGACGAGCGCGATTTTAGAATTCTTTTAAATCTAGTTTGTCTAAAGAATTCAAATAGCACATGAGATGATCCTATCTGAATCAGTCTCAGTGCAGTGATCATAGACTCTTGTTTAGCATGTCAAGCGGGCCTTTTGATTCATGGAGTTAAAGCTTGTTATGGAATGGGCGATACTTGTGTGTCTTGGAGGCCCATTGATGTATGTAGCTGGGAATGTGAACTATGGACATGGAATCCAACCCTTCCTATGGAAGCTGGACAGTTGGTTCTCTTAAGTGTTGGTTTTGGAACTGAACAGATTGAGCGCTCCAATTTATAACAAGTTTATAAATTAACTATTCACTAACGGATTAATGGAACTTAAGGATCAAGATATAACTAGAGGGGAAAAATGGTAATTTCACCCAACTCAAGTTATGAACCACTTCTTGGATGATAGAGGCGTATGATTAAATCAATGGACATAAAGTTTAGAAGTAAAATTGTAACTGATTAGTGCTCAAAGAGTGCTATTTTGAACCCTATATTAGATAGGTTTTGAGTGCTTTTTCCGCGCTAATCATGTCATTTATGCCAATTGAAGTGTTCAAGTTTTCTTTGTATCACTTATGTCGTTTAGAGGGTATTTTTGGTTCTTTTGCAGGTTTTTGTGCACCTTGAGAGTTCAATATAGAGACATATGATAAACCATGGATATTGAACTTGGTGTGACCATCAAGCATTCTGAAAATCAAAAGAATGAGAGGCAAAGTAGTGGAAATCAATGCGATAGAGGACGGAGGCAAGCGGTGAAAGTCGACAATTCGAGAATTTCTCTGAATTTAGAAAATTTATTTGGGATTCATATTCCTTGGTCTGTCGAAAATTTCGCAATCTTAAGCGAAGTGTGAGCTTCGCTAGACCCCAAGATTTTCGCTAAACACTATTCCTAGCAAAATTTTTCATTTTCGCTACTCACAAGAATTTCGCTAAGCTAGTGAAATTTTGCCTATTCATGAATTGCCATTCTTGCAAGCGAAAGTGCTGATTTCGCTATCTCTTCAGTGATTTAGCTACCTAGCGAGGAAATTTTATTAGTAGCAAAATTTTCGCTACTGGCAAGTGGTGCTGCATATGAAATTCACTCCTTGTCATACTTTTGTAATTAGTAAATAGACTTAATTTGGTGTATTACTCCCTTGTCCCTCAATTTAGCCAAAATGTTAGGCTTTATTGTATTTTCATACATTGGGTGGCCTATATAAGCCCCCTCCCATTCTGTAAAAAAAAAAAGACAATCTTTTGGCACAATTTTCATTTTGTAAATAAAGTCTCGTAGCTTTAGTTGGGGTTTGGTATTCTCTCTTCTCTATCCTCTTTCCCTTATTTTCTAGGCTGCCAAACACCCCTCTTGAGGATGACAACTCAAGAGATGCTTGGCTAAGCCTCTTTTCTTTGAAGGAAGGCTAGCTTGGTTGTGGGGCAGTTGCGGGTGACATCATGTGTTGAGATACAGTCTTGTATTTATAGCCTCCTATCTTCTCAAATTAGGGTTGGAATAGCATTTAATGTTATTGGTTGGCGATACTTACCATGCTTTAGGATACGTGCATACTTATTGCTAGATGTCTTGTGGTTCTTTGGTCAGTCTTTTCACGAGCCAACGAAATGGTATTGAATGTTAGGGTTTCAAACTAAAAGGGGCTGTAGAGGCATGTTACCTGTGTTGACTCAAATAGGAGTGGGTTTTAGGGTTAGGTTTGCTAGTTAAACGAATCGGTTATGCTGGACTATAGGTTGCTTGTCATAGCGAGGATCAACCCGAGGACACTTGTTTGCCCTATGTTATCAAGTTAGTGACCTAAATCTTCAAAGTTACCTTTTCACACATCAATTTCAGTCTTTACAGTTATTCAGTTTTGAAACTACTTACACTGTTTTTTTTAAACAAATCCAAAAAGTCCAAATATAAAGCCTTACCTTTTTACACTTATGCAAATCATTCTTAGGATGAAAACCCATCCCCGTGTTCGACCTAGGGCATATGCGGTAGCTTATTTCGACGTGGGAGGAGACAGGTATATAAATTTTGGTGATTTTAGCTCGGCTCTTGTGGCACGAGATCAGTAACACTCGAAAATATACCTAGTAGTCTTCGACATGTTTAGGGTGTTTTATAATTTCAATGTTTAAGTGAGTTAAATGAGAAAGCATTAGGCTTGAAGAGACCGAAAAATTTACAAGACTTGAGGATAAAATTGTAATTTTGCAAAAAAAAAAGGGGGGTTTTGAGAGCAAACCATGGCTTAAGGATAGAGGGCTTGATTTAGGACAAAATTTGGTCTCAATTAAGGGAGAACAAACTGTAGAGAGAGAGAGAAGAAGAGAAGCCATGCAAAAAGGTATGGATTTTTTTGTATGGATTCTATGATTTTTGGTATGGAATTGTATGGATCTTTGGATTTTGTATGAGAATAAGGATAAATTAGTAATTGAGCAAAAATGGGATATGAAAATCAAAAAGTGTAGAGATGGGCCATAGTAGGAATAACAAAAGTTGATTTACAATATTTAAATGATTGTGGACTTAAGTGCAATTAAGGAAAAATTGTGACTAAAAGGACATGAGACAAAGACAAAAATCATTTGGTTTCATCTAAATTTTTAGGGCTTCACGGTTTTTAGAAGAAGAAGGGAGAAAGGAAGAGGAAGAAGAGGAAGAGGAAGGAGAAGGAGGACAAGATCAAAATCAGGTGTGGAATCCTTTATGTTTGGATTTTTGATATGAATCCTAAGGTTTTGGATGGAGCTTTGTTTCTCCTTTAGTCTAGGTTTATGCAAAGAGCACATAAACTCTTGAATTGTTGGGGTTGTGAGAGTAAAACCCCAATTGGTTTAAGGTAAGCATGGAATCATAAAAATTAGCATGTAGTTTTGCAGCTGGATTAGGTGGACTGAAGGTTCCCAGTTCTTTGGATTTCGCCTAGGGTTTTGAGGTTTGAGGTTCCATAGCACTCATTTCAAGTGTTGTGGAGTTGTTTTTAGATGAATTCCATGTAAATTCTTAAGGTATATGAATTATAGGAGTTGTATGTTGTTAATTGGCAGCAAAAGTGGCAAAAAGAAGCAAATCTGGGAAAAATGGAAGCAAAACACAAATTACGGAAAAATTCAAGATTTGTCTCGTCGGAAATGCTCTATTTTCCTATTTCGACCCATTTTCGTATTTTGACCATAACTTGGTCATTTCGTATCCAATTTGAGTGATTTAAGTTGATGGTTAAAATAGACTTCAAGGAGAATCAAACATAGAAATAAGCATTGTCAAATTCTGATTCTAAATGGCCTAAACATTCACTCCAACTAGGGCCATGTTGAAGCCACTTTCTGGTTCAGTTTTTGAACATAGATTAGCTCGGTTGTTTTGGACGTAACGTGAGTTTCGTTGCTCCGATTTGGGTGATTCCAATTGTAGAAGAACCCTTAGCACCTTAGCTTCAAAAGATTATAAAGAACCAGTGTCAAATATGGAGTCTAGACATTGTTAAATGGGTATTTTAAATAGTCCCGAGTGTAAAATCGGTAAAATGAATAGTTTGGAATGAAATTGCCATAACTTGAATTTGGATGAGTCAATTGGAATGATTCCAATTTATAAGTAAAGTAAATTCATAGAGGAAAAAAAAAAGGATTTGAATTGAGGGCATTAAGGTCATTTTGTAAAGAAAAGGGGTAATTTGGTTATTTCCTAGGTTACGTATTTTAAGTGTGGTAAAAGGAGATTTAAGTGAATGTGATGTGGTTGGGTGAAAATGAATGTGTATGGTGGATAAAAGGGAAGTTATGGTTAATGGTTTGTTGTGGTTTTCTTGAAAAAGTTGAAAAGAACTATCCGACGGGGAAAGCGAATTAAGAGCGGGAAAGCCAGCGGGATTGGCGGTGAAACGTGAGTGTAAAACTAATATTTTGAAAATTGAGTTTTAAGGTAAATGATTTTAATGTGAAAAAGGAAAAATTATATAAATGTTTATATATGGATATCCATAAGAATGTAGTAAATATATAAATGTTTACTTTGCCTAAATATATGTATTTATATTAAATGTTTATATATGTATGCATATGTTAAGGCATTATGAAGTTTAAAAATGTGTAAGAATGCATATGTATATTTGCATATATATGTTTAATGATAAAGTAAAGGATTTAAATGGATTTATAAATGTATTTTGAAGAAAGGAGTGAATGATTTTAATATTAAAATGAAAAGTTTAAAGTAAATGTTTATATATGTATGCATATGTTAAGGCATTATGGAAGTTTAAAAATGTGTGAAGAAGAATGCATAAATGTATAAATGATAAAGTAAAGGTTTTAAATGGATTTATAAATGTATTTGGAAGAAATATTTTATTGATGGATTTACCACAACCCCATAATTATTATGGTGATATCGTAGAGTACCTTGGCGTGTAAGGATTTAGGGTAAGAGTTAGCAGGTTACTAACTAGAGGGGAGGTGGGGTGTCTAGAGTAATATCCTTGCGTGATATGGTGCTATGGCGGAACCTTATCTGGCGTGAGTTTCTCAGCGTAGTAGTTATGTTGGAATGTGTTGTCCTCACCGTCAGTACCCGGCTTGTTCGTGTGTTTAAATTTGGGTTCATCAGAAAGAAGAAAGAAGTGGTTCCAAGGCATATAAATGGATTTTTAATGGTATAAGTATGTATTGCTTTTAAAAAAAAAAAAGTTTAAGGCATAAATTGATTTTTAATTGTATAAGTATGTATTACTTTGGTATACACTGAAAATGTTATCTTAATGAAAATGTACACTCACTGGGCTCCTTTAGCTCATTCTTTCCCATATGTTTCAAAAACATTTTCCAGGACGAACAAGTGTGCGAGTAGAGTACCCTCTGTGCGATGAGTTGAGCCATCGAGGAAGGCGATAGCATGTGACACGGGTGACAATTGTGTAAAATAGTTTGCTATATTGCATATGGCCGATACTTTTGTCATGTATATATATGCATATGTGGATATATTTTGAAAGGAACTTCTTAAGTGGGTGACTAGAGTCGACTCGAAATGATCTTTTGATAAAAAAATGCATGGAATTGAAGAAGTTTAGAATGTTTTGATAATTGAAATGGTTATGTATATGTGTATATATTGTGTTGATTGAGGAGTTGTGGACAAGGAGTCCTAACAGGAAGTTGAAAATTGGAAGATTAGAAGTGTTTTAAAATGTTTCGCAGGTTTGTAAATTTGGGAAAGTCAGAAAACGAGGAGAAACTCGGCCCGTTTTACGAAAAATCTAAGCGTTTAAGAAAAAGAAAGAAAAAAAAATTACCATACTTCGCATTATTTTCTAAAGATATGTTAAGGATTGTAAAGGGTTAAACTCCGTAGTTTTATTTACGATGGTTTTGAGGAAAGGATTTCTATATCCATTTGGAGTGCGGGAGGCTCCCCTCGGGTTCATGAGTTAATCGGTCGGGATCTTTCAACGTGGTATCGAACCACGGTTTTGAAAATGTTATAAGATTTGAAAATTTGATTTCATATGATTGTTTTAATGTTTTATTTTAAAATTGCATAAATTATGTGATTTAAAATCATATATGCATTACATGACATGTAAATTTTGAATTCACGAAGTGCGTGCGTCGAAATCGACCTTATAAGGGAGAGCTCTGAGGGCATTAGTACCTGCAGAAATATCGAGGTTTCATTTATAGGAAATAATATAGATCTTTTAAGTTGGAAGGTCTAGGAAAAGGAATCTTGCACTTTGAATTTCAAGATTTTACATTGGAGGATAGGAGAATAGTGTGAGTGAAAAGATCATAAAAGTTGGAAAAGAAATTGTAGGCATGTGAAAAGTCACAAATCATCAACACCTTAGGAGGAATATTATTATAATGTAAATCGAGACTTACATGCAAATGGGAGTCATTACAGAATTTGAATGAAAATGCATTTACTGCTTCAACATGGAAATGATAATGTTCTCTGAGGTTCAAGCGAGGGATGAGCAATTAGAGGACATGGGAGGTCGATATTTAGAGAATGGAGTGTTAAGATAGTTGTTGAAAAAAAATTGAAGAAAACGATTCTAATGATAGATTAACATATAAATGCATGATCTTATACATATTGAACAATCAATTGTAGGATATAAGGTCCTTATTCAAGAAATGCCACAAGTCATGTATCGAAGGAATTTAGTCATGTATCATTGCTTGAAAAAGTTGAATCCGATGATAAAAGATAAAAATGGAAAAGCCCAAAGGTCGAGTATCATTGCTTGAAAGCAATATTCTACGCAATAAAGACTACAATGGAAAAACTCCAAGGTCATATCATGGCTTGAAGGTTTGTTGTGGAGTCTTAGTCCGGAGATTTGGACCACATTAAGCATCGGCTTGACCCACACCGCAGTCTGACGAATAGTAGAAGCGTAATTAGGGATGAGAGGGCATGGGTTTGAAATCGAATACGCATAGTCAGGGCGAAGCGGGTGGGTCGCGTGGGTTCAAGGAGGTTACAGTAAGCAATTGGGGTTTTATGGATTATTTATCTAAACATTCTATTGAATTATATTAAGGCTTTAGCTATTAAATTGAACATGATTCTAGGTTGATTTGCTAAGAAATTAGAAAAGAAAGAATGATAAATATAAGGATTGTCAAATTGGAGTGACTTTTGATGTTAATGGAAGTGATGTTGTTTGATTGGTTTTAATTGATTTAATGACATTACTTGAAACACTTGAAGGAATTAATCGATTAATGGAATTAAGATTGAATAGAAAATGAGATGAGAGGTTAGGCCCGAAAGGGTTTGGTGGAAATGCATTGGTTTGATTTAGTTTAAGTAAATCAATGACATTGGATGAATTATCAAAAATAATTTGTTAAAAGAAACTGGAAGAAATTGAAGAAATAAATATGAATGTGTGACATGTAGGATTTGACCACCCTAGGAGAAGTATGGAAAAGTCGAGTTTCCCTTAATTTTAATCAATTGGAAGTGATTAAATGCCTAATGGAATGTGTTAGAATTAATGTTTGAAGAAGAAGAATTGATTAAGATATAAATGTACTTTTTGCTAAGGTTAAGGGTATTATAGGTTTTTCACTTTAAGGATGCTAATGAAGCTGATTTGAGGCTTGCAGATGTTGTCATGAGCGCGATTTAATTGGAAGTGAATTGGATGATTTGGGGACTTCATGATGAGGATGTTCCCAGACGACGTCGAACACGATATGGGCATTTGAGTTCCTAGTCATTGCCATTTGGACTACAGATGTCCCATTTGCTTGCATGGATCTCATGAGCAGTTTCAGGCCTTACTTAGTGGTTTGTGTATGCTGATGATATCATTGGTGCTGTGCCGAGGCGATGGAAAAGAACATCTGCGGAAACGCGAGGATATTAATACAAGCGCATTGCAGAACATTCAGTTATATATACTAAACTGATGCTTCATCACATTTGGCTCGGCGATTATTAACCTTTTACAGGGCCTGGTTTTGGGTCTCGGTGGATCAGATTGAAGGTGACTATCGAATTGGAAACCTCCTACGAGTGTTGCATAGATAGTTTTTACGGGTTTGGCGAGAGTATTATCGTAAATTCGTTTGAAGATTTTCTAAAATAGCCACGCCTTTGGCCCCTAGGCGGTAAAGAAAAGAGGCGGTGCATGTTGAGAGAGCTTGTCGAGCGGAGTTTTGATGAAGCGAAAGGAGATTGAGCCTGAAGCTCTGTGCTTGCTTCCATCGAGCGGGATGCTTCTGCGGTGTATTGTGATGCCCTTAGGTAGGGTCTAGGTTGTGTATTAATGCAGAATGACAAGGTGATTACATATGCTTCTAGATGATTGAAGAAGCGTAGAGCAATTATCCTACGCACGACCTTGAGCCCCAGCAGCAGTAGTATTGCCTTGTGGATTCTTGACGTACTTATATGGGTACTATATGATTTTACGGATCATAAGAGCTTACGATTATCTATTTACGCTGAGAAGCTGAACATGAGACGGAGGAGATGGGTTGAGTGGTCAAAGGATTATGAATGTACCCAATTGAATATCACATCTGGAAAGGCGAGCGTATTGGTCTCTTAGTAAGAGACCCGTGAGTTTCCGTATCGCATGAGGTCGACCATCTTCCTGACTCATGGTGAATTATAGGTGTGATTTGATGACCAATTGGGAGCAACTAATTATACCACTAAATATATCATCACTGTAATTGATAAACGAGGGATTAAGGCTCAGATTAAGATCCACAGATAATTGTTTGCAGGTATAAGGCATTAAATAAAATTAGTCAGTGAAAATGGAAGAATAAAATGGAATATGGTTTATTATAATTCATTAGCGAATATGAGAGGTCGAGGTAGTTTAGTAATTTCCATTGTTTAAGGCAGAGAGATCCCGAGGAGTTTACCTCACGGTTTGGTCAGTTTGCAGAATCTTTAGTTGGCCTTAGTGCAACGATCTGACTTACTATCCATAGGCAGATGGCCAATGCGAGAGGACTATCTGGAGACTTTGAAGGATATGCTTAGGGCATGTGTTTATGGAGTTTGAGGAGTGGGACCTTATCTGCCCATGATGGGTTGCATACAATAACAATTATTAGGCCAGTATTAGTATAACCCCTTATGAGGCTCTTTATGGACGGAAATGTCGAACTCCAGTTTGTTGGGATGAAGTGGCGAAAAGTCGCGGTGGGAGAATGTCAGTGACTTGTGATAAGATCAAGGTTATAAAGGATGGCAGAAAATTGCCTGAGGCCCAGACGAAAGGAAAAGTTATGCGGACAATCGTAGTAGGGACCTAGAGTTCGAGTAGGGGATATGGTATTTTTGAGGATTTCCCGCGAGTACTAAGATTTGAGACGATGAATCTGCAGAGTCAAATATATTAGACCATCTGAGTTGTTGGGGATTGTAAAGAGGTGGCATATCAGTTGGAGTTTCCATCGACCTTGTTCCAATTCATGATGTTTTCCATGTTTCTATGCTCCTTGATGATCACATACCAGATACTTCACATGTATTGTGAGCAACCGCAGAGAAATTGACATACAAAGAGGAACCAGTGCAGATCCTCGACCGTCAAGAGCAAGTTCTGCGCAACAAGATTATTCCGCTAAAGTGATGGCCAAAAGGTATCAGTGGAGAAGTCATACAATGTAGGAAGCTACATAGAGCATGAGGAGCGTATTTAAGAGGCATTATCCCCATCTCTTCGATGTGTATTTAATGTTTAATTTCGAGGACTTAAATTTATAAGGGAGAATCAGAACACCAAAATATACCCTAGCGTACTCGACATGTTTCATTTTGTAAGCATGATTTCAATGTTTCGTGAGTTAAATGAGAAACGTGGAAACGAGAGACCCGAAAATTTACAAGACTTAAGGATAAAATTGTAATTTTGGAAAAAAAAAAGGGGGGGTTTTGAGAGCCAAACATGGCCTAAGGATAGAGGGCTTGATTTAAGACCAAATTTGGTCTCAATTAAGGGAGAACAAACCGTAGAGAGAGAGAGAATAAGAGAAGCCAAGCAAAAAGGTATGGATTTTTTTGTATGGATTCTATGATTTTTGGTATGGAATTGTATGGATTGATTTTAAAGGAGAATAAGGATAAATTAGTAATTGAGCAAAAAGGGGATATGAAAATCAAAAAGTGTAGATATGGGCCATAGTAGGAATAACAAAAGTTGATTTACAATATTTAAATGCTTGTGGACTTAAGTGCAATTAAAGAAAAAATTGTGACTAAAAGGACATGAGACAAAGACAAAACTCATTTTGGTCTCCTAAATTTTGGGGTTTACCGCTTTTTAGAAGAAGAATGGAGAAAGGAAGAGGAAGAAGAGGAAGAGGAAGGAGAAGGAGGACAAGATCAAAATCAGGTGTGGAATCCTTTATGTTTGGATTTTTGATATGAATTTAAGGTTCGATGGAGATTTGTTTCTCCTTTAGTCTAGGTTTATGCAAAGAGCACATAAACTCTTGAATTGTTGGGGTTGTGAGAGTAAAACCCCAATTGGTGTAAGGTAAGCATGGAATCATCAAAATTATGTGGTTTTAAAAAGAATTGGTGGACCGAGGTTGAGTTCTTGGATTTTCACCTGTGGGTTTTCGAGGTTTCGATACTCCATAAAGACTCATTTCAAGTGTTGTGGAGTTTTTTTTAGATGAATTCCATGTAAATTCTTGAGGTATATGAATTATAGGAGTTGTATGATGTTAATTGGCAGCAAAATGGCAAAAAGAAGCAAATCTGGGAAAATGTTAAAGAAACACAAATTCGAAAATTCAAGGATCGGGCTCGCACAGAAATGCTCAAGCCTCGTTGACCGCTTTTTGTATCGCGACCATAACTTGCTCATTTCTGATCCGATTGAGTGATTCAAGTTGTCGGTTAAAAAGACGCGAATCAAACATATAGAAATAGGAATCGTCAAATTCTGATTCTACTGGCCTAAAAATTCACTCCAACTAGGGCCATGTTTAAGCCACTTCCTGGTTCAGTTTTTGAACATAGATTAGCCCGGTTGTTTTAGACGTAACGTGAGTTTCGGTACTCTGATTTGGGTGTTTCGAATTGGAGAAAAACCCTTAGCACCTTAACTTCAAATTATTATAAAGAACCAGTGTCAAGTATGGAGTCAAGACATTGTAAAATGGGTATTTCAAACAGTCCCGAGTGTAAAATCGATAAAATGACTAGTTTGGCATGAAAATGCCATAACTTGAATTTGGATGAGTCACCTGAATGATTCCAATTTCTAAGTAAAGTAAATTCATAGAGGAAAAAAGTGATTAATCTGAGGGCATTAAGGTCATTTTGTAAAGAAAAAGGGGTAATTTGGTTATTTCCGTTACGATTTCAAGTGTGGTAAAAGGAGATTTAAGTGAATGTGATGTGGTCAAGTGAAAATGAATGTATGGTGGATTAAAATTATGGTTAATGGTTTGTTGTGGTTTTCTTGAAAAAGGTAAAAAGGACTATCTGGACGAAATCCGGGAATTCGACTGAAGCAAGCTGATTGGTTTCTGAATCGCGGAGTGTAAAACTAATATTTTGAAAATTGAGTTTTAAAGGTAAATGATTTATCAGAAAGTGAAAAGATTAATATAAATGTTTATATGGATATCCATAAGAATGTAGTGTAAATATAAATGTTTACTTTGTTTTTAAATATATGTATTACTTATATTAAATGTTAATATATATGCATATGTTAAGGCATTATGGAATTTTAAAAATGTGTAAAGAATGCATATGTACATTTGCATATATAAAGTTTTAATGATAAAGTAAAGGGTTTAAATGGATTTATGTCTATTTTTTGAAGAAAGGAGTGAATGATTTAATGTTAAAATGAAAGTTTTAACGTGAATGCTATATACGTATGCATACGTTAAGGCATTATGGAAGCTTAAATGTGTAAAGAAGAACGACAATGTATAAATGATAAAGTAAAGGTTTTAAATGGATTTATAAATGTATTTGGAAGAAATATTTATTGATGGTTGCCTCTAACCCCATATGACTGGCAGGACTGAGCATTCGCCGAGTACTTGCCGCAGGCACTGGAGGGTAAAGTTATAGGTTACTAACCGAGGGAGGGAATTAAAGTTCAGAGTAATATCCTCGCACGCGGATAAGGTGCTATGACTGAACCTTATGCAAAGCGTGAAAGCCCGCTAGCCATTGCGGTTATGACCGAATGTGATCGTCCTCACCGTCGCATCTTAAAACTGCTCTGTTTATTCCCCTGGGTTCCATCAGAAAGAAAGAAAGAAAGAAAGAAAGAAATTTTAAGGCATAAATGGATTTTTAATGGTATAAGTATGTATTGCTTTAAAAAAACAAAAAGTTTAATGCATAAATTGATTTTTAATTGTATAAGTATGTATTACTTTGGTCTATATTGAAAATGTTATCTTAATGAAAATGTACACTCACTTGGCTCCTTTAGCTCATTCTTTCCCATATGTTTCAAAAACATTTTCAGGACCCGAGACAAAGGCCAAGACAAGACCCTCCCGTGCAAAGGAGTCGAGCCATCGAGGAGACGACGATGTGAACTCACGATCAGCTTGCATATTTTATATTAAGTGCCGAATACTTTGTCATATATATGCATATATGGATATATTTTGGCAAGAACCACGGTTTGCCTGGCTTAAGTCCCGCTAAAGCCCACCTTTGATAAAAAATGTCTGAATCAAGAAGCTTAGAATGTTTTGATAATTGAAATGAATGTATGTATATGTGTATATATTGTGTTGATTGAAAGCCAGGACAAGGAGTCCTAACAAGGAAGTTGAAAATTGGAAGATTAGAAGTGTTTTTAAATGTTTTCTCAGCTTTTGTAAATTTGGGAAAGTCCGAAAAACAGAGGAAACTCTGGCAAATTTTTCTGAAAAATCTAAGCGTTTGAAAAATAAAAGAAAAGAAAAATAAAATTACCACTTCGCTTCCGCATTATTTTCTAAAGATATGTTAAGGATTGTAAAGGGGTTCGCTCCATGGATTTTATTTGATGGTTTTGAGGAAAGGTTTCTATATCCATTGGAGTGCCGGGAGGTCCCCTCGGGTTCATGAGGTTAATCCTGGTTGGGATCTTTCAAAAATTGATACTGTAAGGACAAGAGTTCAATTTCAAGTTTTTAGTGGAATAACTCAGAAATTAATAAATTAAAATGATTGATTAAAAAGTTTAATTAATTATTGAATTTATTGGAGCTGTACCATGTGTGTCCATGGGTCCCAATTCAAGCTCCTATATTACTACAATGAAGGATTCATGATTCGGGAATATATTACACTCTTTTTTTTTTATGATCAAGGCTTGGAAATTAATATCGACGCTTATAGATTAAGAGTATAATAGAACGTTATAAATTAATATCGACAGCTATAGATTAAAAGTAATAAGTATGATCGTTATAAATTAATACCGGGATACATGTAGATTATGAGTAATCGCACACTGCCATATTAATGAAGACCGTATGGAGCAAATTTGAAAATATCCAAATTGGTTGGATATTTATGCAATTAGGGTTGATTATAAATAAGAAACCCTTGCCCCAATAACAAAAAAAAAAAAAGGAGGTTTTTTCCATACCCTAGTCTCCTAGAGAGTCTCTTCCCTGGGGAGATCCTCGTCTCATGTGTCGAGTGACGCTGCGCATCCAGCAGTAAAAACTATAAGGTATTGTTCCGCATCTGACCGTTGGTGCCCAGCACACACCATGGAAGGAGGGTGGGATTGAAGCACCTTCAAAAGTGTGAGATGTTTTTACCCTACTAGCCAACAAATCTCCTATAACCATACCGTATGATCTCATCTTCACCTTTGATATTAATATGTGTTTGTGCATGGGCTTCGAAATAAGATTTTATGAAAAATTTTAAAACCTACTCCGCTGGGCGCGCTTTTGATTTTATTCCATCGGGAGGTCACAATAATAATCACGCATAATTTATGTACGTAGGCAATCGAAATATTTTGGACTTTGAAGAAGATAATTAGGTTATGGAAGGTAATCATAAGGAGGAAATAAACAAAATGCAAATTGAAAGCTAGTGGGGAGTCGAATACTGCCGACCAAAAAAGGGAAGAGAGCAAATGTTAAAATACAAAAGTCCTCCATTTTCCGACCATCTGTGCATGTTGATAAGGAAGGTGTAGAATTTATGTACTTCACAAGATTATTATCTTATAATGATTTTTATATTGATATATGGAAACATATCTCTCTTAGGATTTAAAAAAAATGTTATGTTCAATTGTTTATAATTTGTTTATTGAATGTTTGATTTTCTTAATTTGTTTATAATTGGATTCGGTTTAAATTTATTTTCTCATTTTACATAAGATTTGATACATATAGTGGAGCATCCTTTTCTCTAAGTTAATGTTAATTTTTCCATATTATATTGACAAACCAAGAATAAAAATAATAAATCAATGTTGCACATGACCTTATCTATCGTTAAAGTTGTTAATTCACATGACATGTGATTCATGGTAGAATTAGAAAAAAGTTTGGAATAGAAACAGTTATGCTTAATATATTTTATCTCCTCGTAATATCAACCATCTAATGCTTAAAGATGAACCCTGATTATAAGAATCCAATAATGGATACTAATGAATTTAAATATTTGATCACTCCAATTTTAAATTTTGAAATGTAGAATGAGGTCTTATAAAAACACCTACGGAAATAAATCACTTATGTGTAAGTTGATATGGAGAAGAAGTAGAAGAATGTATTAAAAGGTTAAGATGCAAATCACTATGTTGTACTTACATTTAAAAGTATAATAATTTTTTTTGCATGTTAATCATGTTAATTATCTTAAACATGTTAATCATCAAATTCATCTTTTGCATCAAATGGCGGACCCAATGTGTGTCTAGGGGGTACATGCACCACCCAAAAAAATTATTGATTAAGTCTGGGTTGCATAGGATGTTGAAGGGCAAGCCTACCACTGCCTTCGGTGAAGATTCTGCAAGATCTAAGGTTTCTAAGTCTACTATATGATATTAGCTCTAGGAAAAATAGAGGATTGGCATATTGGATTAAGATCCATGTACATATGCTAGGATTGGCTTAATATTTTGCAGTAGTTATTTAAAGGCTCATTTTGAAGCATTTATGAGGCGGTTTAGTCACAATATTGAATACTAGGACGATATTTAGGTGGAAATTTGTGATAATTTCAAAAACCTTTACCTTGTATCATCTTTTTGAAGTTAGGTTGGGTTTGAAGGTTCTTAGTCAAAAAATGGATTTAGAATTTCTACACAGGGAGAAGAAAATATAACGAAAAAAAATTAAATGAAAGGAAGACTTATATACTGGCAATATTAGTTAGAGCGTGGATATTTTTTATAAAGGTATTATTTTCTAAAATATTAGTTTGAACATGGATATTTGAGGGGGAAATGGTAAATAAACAATTTACATTTTTATAGATTGATTTCATTTATCTTCATGTCTTCTTAAAACCATGGTAGGAACAGTTTCGTTTTGAAAGAGTCCCTTGGTTTGCACCATGGGCATAAGAACATGTCTCTCACACAAGGGTTCAAATAGTAACATATATGCTTCAGCCTCCTCGACTATGGTATGCAACGCGGTCGAGTCATAGATGTTGTCGTGAGAATTACAATATAATTTCAAAGAATACGCCATTATTAATTATTCGGGACTGTGATTATTCAAAAACACATATGATACCTCCTGAAATGGTAGTGAAAGTGAAAAAGATTTGTTTCTTAATCTCATAAATCAAACAAATAATATGATTTTTTGAGTGGTTGTACTTGTGTGCACGACCAAACTGTGTTATGCACTGTTTGGGTCACTTATAGGGTTCACTGTTCATGGACACTGTTCACTAACACTGTTCATGGACACAGTTCATTAAATATATATATATGACCCCCAGGTTTTGGGGCATCATAATAATTAGGGTTCATCTTTAAGCATTGGATGGTTGATATTACAAAGATAAAATGCCTTTTAAGCATAACTTTGTTTCTATTCAAAAAGTTTTCTAATTCTACCTATGAATGTATGTATGTAGATGAAACAATCTTTAAAACAATGAATGCATGTCATGTGTAACATTGATTTATTATTTTTAGTCTTGGTTTGGTCACTATAATATGGAAAAATTAACATTAACTTTGAGAAAAGGATGCTCTACTATATGTATCAAATCTTATGTAAAATGAGAAAATAAATTTAGGCCGAATCAAATTATAAACAAATTAAGATAATTAAACGTTCAAGAAACAAATTATAAACAATTGAACATAACATATTTTTTAAATCCTAAGAGAGATATGTTTTCATATATCAATGTAAAAATAATTATAAGATATCAATACTTTATGAAATTTATAAATTCTACACCTTCCTTATCAACATGCATGTTGGTTTAAAATGGGAGAAGTTTTTGTGACTTTAACATTTGCTCTCTTCCCTTTTCTACTCAGTAGTATTCGACTCCCCACTGGCTTTCCATTTGCATTTTGTTTCTTTCCTCCTATGTATGATTATCTTCCATAACCTAATTATCTTCTTCAAAGTCCAGAATATTTTGATTTCCTACCCATCTATAAATTGTTTGTGATTGTTATTATGATACCCTTATCTTGAGGGTCCCGTTGACAACCCGTCAACCTATGGAAACCAATGGGTGCACACCATCATGTCCCATTTATCGGGATCCATAATCTAACAAAAATCAGACAGAGTCTACTCTGTATGGGAAGCTGTATCCAAAATACTACTTGCATAACAATACATCACATGACCCATCCGGGCTTAATATACCACACCGAGTCACTCATGAGTCATAGCGACCACTCGGGCCCATTCAACCATACCCCGAATGCATCGGCATACGTGACTACGAGTGACATGTTTCGCAAGAGTTCAATTATACACTCTTAAAAGTAAAATGATAGTATTAAAACTCGATTGTTCTAATATACATATACAAAATACGGTTGAAAGCCACATCCGACTTCCTTCATATGTGTGGTCCCGAAAGCAGGTCAGCCACCTGCATCTTACTTGTACCTAAAAGGTCCCATGATGGGGTGAGCAAAGCCTAGTGGTGATAATCTCCTACAAGGGTTACTCCCCACCTAAGTGCTAATGCAATGATCAAACGAACCCATAAACATCCAAGTGAAAATGTGTACATGAATGTCGTACGTCATGCATGGAATGTCTTCATGCCCGTATCCCGAGTCACGCACCGACTCCCTCACACATGCCTATGCCAAGTGTGACAACCGTTATTGGTAGTACCAATGACACACATATACCGAGCCCTTACCGGCCACGGCACTCCAATGCAAGTGCCACGGGCAACTTAATCCGTGAGTCAATCCCGACCGCCATTACACAACTCAAGTCTATGTGATAACCGTGGTGTCTTATTTTCGTGGGTAACTACATCTTTTCGGATCACACCACGGGTCTCTTACACCCAATGTTCTAGGCTTTTCACCTGAGGAGATTAATTGTTGCTCCGCCAAACACACATTAATTATATTTCATTGTATGCTTTGAACCGTGAGTCATTTATTAGACGTTGTCGAAAGTACGAGCTCACAACCCATTCATCAACACCGATGATGGATGACCATACCCATTCAATATGCTTATGTCCCAATGCATATGCGATGCTAATGTCACTACAATTTCTCATGTTACATGCATGTTGCACACTACATGAACCATTCTCATCAGTTGTACTTCATGTCTATTACCATGTAAACATATATCGCAAGCATATAAGTTCCATATATTTCATGCCAATATATATATAGATATTGTATCAAGCATATTAGCATCCATCAATCCACGAGTAAACAAATAATGTCATACAACCTTCCTTAGGCTAACTCAAGGCAATTCCTACCTAATACAATAGCCTACAACATGCCATGCAATGGTCATGTCAAAACCCGGCTATGCACTTAGAGAAAAGGATGCTCCACTATATGTATCAAATCTTATATGACATGAGAAAATAAATTTAAACAGAATCCAATTATAAAAAATTAAGAAAATCAAACATTCGGGAAACAAATTATAAACAATTGAACATAACATTTTTTTAAAATTCTAAGAGAGATATGTTTCCATATATCAATATAAAAATCATTATAAGATATCAATACTCTAGGAAATTTATAAATTCTACACCTTCCTTATCAACTTACGTGGATAGCTAGAAAATGGAGGAGTTTTGTCTTTTAACATTTGCACTCTTCCTTTTTCTGCTCGGTAGTATTCGACTCCCCACTGGATTTCCATTTGCACGTTGTTTCTTTCCTTCTATGTATGATTACCTTCCATAACCTAATTATCTTCTTCATAGTCCATAATATTTCGATTGCCTACCCATCTATAAATTGTCTGTGATTGTTATTCATTTGAGCCTACTTCTTTTCCATGCCTTTTCTCAATGAGTCCAGAGTCTCTTGGTTTCTTTGAGTGATTGGAACTTTGCGGATTCGTCTCTTAGCCAAAACATTAAAGAAAAAAATCAAATATCTTTTTTTTTTTTTTTTTTTTAATTCCAAATGACCAAACTCATTTCCCGTAGATAATTAATAGATCCAAGCTTGTGAGAGTTAGGATGGATGCTGAATCAACAGTAATGTTTATTCTTCTTTTAATTTTTGCAATATCCATTAATTTTACCTATAAAAAGTTCAAGTGTTAATTTTTTTTACATGGTCTTTTAACTTAGATGAAAAAAATGAAATTTTATTTATTTTAATAAATTTTGTTAATTTTTTAGTTTTTTCATGGTGAACCATGGCTATGACAATTATCGTATTACACTAGCAAAGCAGATAAAGTTCCTGTAATATATTTATTCTTTATTGATTAAAAAAAAAAAGTCAAACTGGCCAATTCCATTTTTTGTATAATTTAACTAATATGTTTTTTTAGTTTGCATATTTTGATACCCATTTTTTTGTGTAATTTAACTAAAATGTTTTTTGCATTTTACATACTACAATTCTAAACTCCACAAGTTTCTTATTGCGATTCGAAAAGAAGACACTCTGGTCTAATAAGGCAAGTAATGGAAAAGATCGGTCACGTGAATGACTATCCGTGTAAAATGTTAGATGGGATTTTACTTTCTCATATGACTTAGCATCAAAACTCGATTCGTAATACATCTTAAAAACTATCATGAAGCATTTCATAGATCGAAAGGGAAGGGAAAAGGAAGACTCAAACTTGTTGGTTTACGAACATTTTGATACCACTCTCAAGAATTGGCTGGGGTTCAATGAGTTCGTGAATGAGGGTAATCTAACAAAGCCTTTTCTACAAATTCTTCGGTGGGTGAGAAGACTTCATATTTATGTCATTGCGAGTTTTAAGCATTTAAAACTATTGATTTTTGATATATATTCAAAATTGTGCAGAGATGTACTCAGAGGCCTCCATTGCCTTGTTGAGATTGAGGAAGACAATGCTAAATTAGGGACATTCCGTGAAACATTCTGCATTAAGAGTGTTGTCATAAGCAAGGGGTGAGCTAAACTAGCGAACATGAGAGCTTCGCAAAGGGTACTTCACATCGCCGGTGTACTCTATTCAGCCGTGAGGTCCCATGCCTGAGCTATGGAAATGACAACAATTTTAACTCAATGATAGAGGGTATCTTCACTAAGAAGTCGAAACCATATCTTCTCGAATCCATTCATGTACTTTCTAAGGTACACTAAATCTTAAAAAGGTAAGATTATTAATTAAAAATTGGTTAACTACAATTTTTTTTATTCTAATTTATGTTTTAGAGGACCCTAATATTTTCCTTGTATGCATGAAAAATATATTATCAAATACTGATACCACCTTAATTTTTGACCTCATGGTAGGTCGTTGCATTTCAAGTGCAAAGTTAAATGATGCTAGAATATACCACGAATCATAAGAAAGTCATGGATGAGATAAATGCATTACGCACTCCAAGCTGGATTAAGAATTTGGAGAAGAATGTTGACCCTCGCCTTGAGAAAGTTAAGCTAAAGGCTCGCGAAATAGGTTAGGGATCCTACAATTTCCTTTTATTATGCAAAAATGTGATCATACATGTGAATGAGGTTAGATTCACATTTCAATATGAATTTAATTGTTTGATTATAAGGATAACCAATTGATTTTATTCTAAATTTTTTATAGGAAGCAAGAAAAGCATATGATGATGGATCCATAGAAGTATTCAAAATATACACATACGAAGAACTTGCGAAACTTTTGGATGATATGTGGCCTAGTTTTATGTACCACCACCATGCAATTTCTAACAATAACCATATTAAAGTCCATGTTTTGGATGGGTAAGTGTTATTTTGCTTATTTATTTTTCAATTTTAATATTGAATTCATTTTAGTTTGAATAATTCTAATGCTTCCTATTTCTTGCGCTTTTTCTCGCCAAATTGCCAGACAACTAAGATTTCAGGGTGCTATTAGACACTGTGAGTTATTACAACAACACCCTCGCGCTCTTCCATCATTTTCTATCTCAAAAAAAAAAAAAATAATCAGCTTCCTAGGGCTTATTCTTCAAATTGGCATTCGTTGTAATGGGCGATTTATGGTGCATGAGACGTGTCGGAAAAAAGTCATGTCATGCCTACTGAATTTTTCATGTTTGAATTTTGTGTGGCATCAGTACCTATCTAAAATTGCATTTTATGATATACTTAAACATATGGAGAAGAATGACTTATCTTCTGATTTGCATTGAGGATGCATGACAAGTTTTTAAAAGCATGGTTGTCAAGCTGGATCAATGACAGAACATATATTACTTCTATAAATTACATGCAACAATACCCTACCTTATATGAACCAATGCTAAGACATATGGCATATTTGTATGACTTAATTTAGATAGATTTGTTGCTGGAAAGATGAATGAAAGAGATGATTGGTACCTAATGCTTTATTAAGCATACAATCTCACATCTCAATCTTGATTTTCCTTTTTGCTAAATGTGGATTGATCATGTTGCAATATCAACTAAGATTAGAGACATTGTCATCTGAGCCACTTTGATGGGAATTTATTCCGGTTCTGTGTCAATTATTATTATTTTTTTCTTTTGAGTTTCCATTTATAATTTCATATGAAAGACTATGTAACATATGATTTTCATTGACTGTGTGTGTTTATATATGGGTTCACTAGCTATAACAAAAAAAGGCCTTTAATAAAGGTTTTTCAATCTCAAGGAAAGGGATATATGTTAAGATAGGTACATGTTCATATATGTTGTCTATGCCGGTGACAAGCAAAGTCTTAAGCTACCTTGACATATACATATATAAAGGTTACTTGATTTATTTTTCATGTTTACATTAAATTTCTTATTCATTAAAGTTTAACAGTACCATTATGTAAAACAACTTATGAAAAGTTTAATACTCAATTGAGTACCTTTACATTAAACTTGAACCAACTTCAAATAATTATGAGCCCCAACTACATGTAAAATACTGTAAAGTAGTTACAGCCCTAGGGGATGGAAATTTCATTGCAACCCACTTGTTAATGACAGAGAGTGAAGATGAGGAAGTGTAGTATCTGACAATAATTATGTAGATAGATGCTTGGTGGAGAAATCCGCCTTGTCAAGGTTCTTGCATTTCACCAGATGAAGATGTCAATTTTATGTGAATTACTATGTTAGGGAAACTCCTCATCATTAGACATCTAAAAGAAAACAAACATTTCTCATTAGATGGTCCAAAAGAGTAGTAACCTAATTTATGCATATAAAACGAAATAGTAGATTCTAACTTGTAAAAATTAAACGTCCAAATATTATTAACCCAAATTCTTATATTCCAAATCACAAACCATCAACAAAATTTACATTACATGTACAACCAAGCAGTAAATAAATTAAATTATTTAATTAATACTAATAACACATTAGTAAATAAATTTTAATCTCAGAGCCAAACAACAAGTGAAACTCATTGAGTCATTTATTCAATTCTCTTATAAATTGAGCACAAGTGACATGTCCTAAACCAATATCTTAAATAGGTCATTATGAGGTAGAGAGTTTGGGAAGGCATGTATAAACATAGTTGGTTATGTCCAAGAACTATTACATTAGAATTTATCCACTGAGACGATTAGGGAACAAAGAATTTATTGAATCCTTAAAAAGAAAGTAGATCTCTTCAAATAGCTTTCTAATGGACTAAAGTTCTCATATTATCATTTATAATATATATATATATATATATATATATATATATATATATATATATATATATATATATATATATATATATAATGTAACTACCTTATATATACTTAATCCTTACTCTCACCAATAGTTACTCAACATCAACAAAATTTTCTTCACTTTGTATGCTCTTTTGTAGCATATCTCATCAACTAGGATGGACAAGTTTTTAACCAATTTATTTGATAGAAACAGTTGAAGACATTCATGTTACAACTAGGCAATTAGGTCCCCATGAAGAAGGAATTAGTGAAACGGAAACTAAGAAATCAAAATATATATTTGACTTTATTTCCATAAAAATGCTCATGTTATCTCAACTCATTAAAAATACCAAAATGAAAAGAGAAAAGTCATTTATGTTAGAAATAAAAAGTAGAAAAAGGAAAACATGGAAAAGAACATTACAATTTCAATGTAGAATGAGGTAATAGAATGAGCATTTTAGTATTCACTTGGAAGACGCCATCACAAAAGTAAAATCATATAATGTAGTGCCTTTAAAAAAAATATTGATGATATCCCCTTTTGTCTAATGAGTAATATCTTCTATTTAGCATATCATAACAAAGAAGATAATATCAATGTATCATAAATCTAATACGGATGGAATATATAACTTAAATGGAGTTACTACATCAAGTACAACCAATCCAAAAAAAAATCATATTATTTGTTTGATTTATGAGCTTAACAAACAAATCGTTTTAACTTTCACTACAATTTCAAGTGTCACCTCTATGTTTTCTTAATAATCTAGTCCAAAGAATTAATGATGACGTATTCCTTGAGAATACTATTGTAATTCTCATCACTATATTTGGCTTCGCTGACACACCCCCACCCCTACTAGCAGCATCGATGTGTCAAAGAACCCCAATAAACCTCACAACCCATACTGAATCCACTAGAGAACTCGGTGAAGCCAAGGTCGTATTGCTTTCCTCGAAACCCGATAAAATTTTTTTATTTTATGAAATTTGTGATTTTATAAAATTTTACAAAGATAGCAAACCATATAGACATGTCCTAAACCTCAGAAATACAATTTACACTTCCAAAATATGGCAACAAACAACACTTCTTCGAAAGAGCCTCAGGCTCATTGCATTTTCATAAAACATACTATGTACATACATATGCACAACTATACAAGTTCAAAGTATTTTCTTACAAATATATACAATAGTGGGTAAATATGCCACATATAACTAGTAGTGAGGAGGAACCTGATATATCCCAACGTCCGAGGTACTTGTTTCTGAAACATAATTTTTAAAACAAGAAAATAATGAGCTAAATGAGCTCAGTGAGTGTATTCTTTATAAATTGCTTGCCTTTTCTGAAAACATCTCAAAACTATAAACCTATCTTTTACCATCATTTTCAGAAAACCTTGCTTGCTTTGCCATAAAAGTTTCTAAAACTTTTCATAAATGCTTCGCCGTTTGCTATTATAAAGTCTCTCTCTAAAACTTTTATAAACCCGCTTGTCGCTTTTGCTATGTAAAAGTTTATAAAATTTTTTATAAACTGCTTGCTTGCTTATCAATGGTCTATTCAAAGTTGATTGTAAAACGATTATAAAAATAAAGATCAACCACTGGAGGTCTTTCTTGCTTGCTATACCCTTGTAAACAAGGGAAACCTGTGTCTCTACCGTGCCGGTGGAAGGACCTCGTGTCCACATCACCTATTCCGGTAAGTATGGTGAAATGCTTCATCACCACATAAATAGCTAGCTCTCTAACCCTATACCCAAAGACATGCCACTTGCCCTTCTAATATGCCATAATGTATAGCTAAGTTTGCTATCCAGTAAATCTAAATGCAATGCGTAATCACGCCCTAACTTTACTGCGGCACGCATAAATACCGATTGGTAATGCTTGCTTAAACTAGGGGATTTCTTAAGGCCTCGATTTATAAAAAAATATAATTTTAATGCTTGCTTGTTTCTTTTAAAATATAGTTTCAATAAATCAAAACCATAAGCTTTAAAAAATGGTTTAACTAATCAAAACCATAAGCTTAAAATATGGTTTAACAATTCAAAACCATAAGCTTAAAATATGGTTTAACCAATGAAAACCATAAGCTTAGAATATGGTTTAACAGTTGAAAACCATAAGCTTAAAATATGGTTTAAAAATTCAAAGCCATAAGCTTAAAATATGGTTTAACAATTAAAACCATAACATACCATCGTAAAACGATTTATAAATAATACACTAGTATTGAAAAATAAAGTTTAGAACACTCACTTTTTTTTTTTCCGTTTACAATAATTGAGCACGACTTCACAATTTCTCCGCCTCCACTTTTACCCTACACATTCAATGTATTAGACCACATGCGTCATCCCAACCAAGCAACTTGCACACTTTGTGTTACAATTAAATGTTTAAGAAAATATGTGATCCACAAATGTCATTCACAGGCATATGGCCAGATTCTATACTCAAGGGGCTTTCCGTAGAGTCCAAGAACACCTAAAAACATTTCTTTAATAATCCCAGACTTCGAAAACAATCCCGACTACACCCGAATCCATCTCAAAACAAACCCGAAATCACTCGAACTATCCTAAACAACCTTTAAAATTCCTAAAAATTCAGAAACTCACTCTAAAATTTTGGGACTTTAAAATTACTACTTCCTCACTCTAATTTAAAGAAAATTTCAAACCATTACATAGCTTTTGAAGTTAGAAATAACACGCAGGGAAATCTCCCACCCGTGGAGTTTGACGAAACGCTAAGATTTTGGTGTCCACGCATAGCCATTGTTACGTGGATCAACTTTTGCCTTATGCTCCGACGAAAACCTACGGTCTGATTTCCGTAGATCTTAGAGAGAAGCGAAGTGAAGAAAAAAAATAAAAATCTTCCTCTATCTTCAACGCCCTTCTCTGTCCGTCTTCTCCTTCCCATTCGACTTTTATATTTTTTTAAAATTATTATTATTATTATTATTAATACTATTATTACTATTACTATTATTATTATTATTATCATTTGGATATATGGCTCATATTGCCTCATTCGGGTTCGTTTCTGGCCCGAAAATTTTATTTCTTTTCAGTTCAATTTATTTTAAATGAACTTAACTCAATTCATTTCTCTCGACAGATTTTTGTAAAATCTCGTCTTTAAGTCAATGGGGCATTTATGACCCGTAAAATCGTGAAAATTTCGACGTTTCCAAAATTCGACGAATTTTTTCAGTCACTAGATTCGCGCGGACAATTTAACGAGCAATCCGTCAGCCATCCGAGGTCTAGAGAATTTTCTAGGTTTCCTTGAACCATTATGGCAATTTATTATTATTATCATCATTTAACTAATAAAGTTTAAGGATTCAGCCACCTCCTCCACTTTCCTTAATTGCAAAAGTGCCACCATTCTTTGAAAACTTTACAATTAAAAACTACTATGGCATTTAACTAATTAAGGAAGCCCTTGGTGCACATATGCGACCTTACTGCACAGACTCGAACACCCTCTGGCTTCTGGATTCGGCATTACAAATCCTCCTCCTTGTAATATTTCGTCATTTAAATGAACAAACTAAAACTTAAAGGAAAGAAATGATCGAATCACAAGATAGTCGAGGATACCGATGGCATCTCGAGCCTCCTTGCTCCTATGAAAAATTCTTCTCCTCATGATTCTTCCACATAACTTTAACTAAAGAAATCCCCTTACTCCTCAACACATGTTCCTTGTGATCTACAATCTGCACAAGTGTTTCCTCATAATTCAGGCTCTCCTTTAACTGCACTGGTCAACACATGTGAAGGATATGGGATGTACTTCCTTAACATCAACACATGGAATGTGTCATTAATCCTAGATAACTCTGGGGGTAACGGATTAGTACTCAAATAGTGCTGTTTTTAGGCTTGTTTATTGCAGGTTTTGTGCACTTTTTGTGTACTAATCAACTTACATAACCCAATTGATACACTAAGGTCCCAATTATGCTACTAATCATATTTTGTGAATATTTTCAGAAGTTTCAAGAAGACAATTCACCACTTTCTTCAAGCCAATTCAAACGCGAAGAACCCGAAAGTAGCCGGTCGCATGGCGCATAGAAATTGGAGCTAAATAAGGAGAGTGAAAATGAGTGTAATGCAGGTGTCATGAATCTTCGCAGGATGCAAAATTTTCGCATGGTGCAAAATTTTCGCAGCATGCGAAATTTTCACAATGTCCCTTGTTTTGCTGTATTGACCCCTTTTGACCGCTTTTTGTGGCTTTTTACCAAAATACCCTTTATGTAATTTTTGTTCTTTCATACATTTTTGTAAATTCATCACTCTGCCACTATATAAGCTCGCCTCAAGCCTTATAATGCTATCTTCTCGCTGGAAAATAAAGCTGGCGCCCCAAAGCTTCAAATTTCTTCATGCCCGCAAATCTTCCTTCCACTCTCTCCCTTTCTCGTATTTTCTCACCTGCTAAACAACCCTTGAGGATGACAACTCAAGGGATGCTTGGCTAAACCTCTTTCATCCTTGAAGAGTAGGACAACTGAGTGAAAGTTTGAGGTAAAGAGTTGTCCTCCTGTTGCCAACGCATGCATTTATTACCATTTATGTTTCTGCATCTCATGCTAGGTTTGAATCCCTGTGATGTACCCCAGTGGCCGTGATTAAGTAAGATTTAAAGGCTCGCGGATACTTATTGCCAGATCCACTCATGCTAGCTTAGTTGCCGCTATTTGCCCCCGCTGTGCCAGATCTGGGGGTCGCTTTAACCGCTTCTCAAACATTAATGGTCAATAAATGTCGTATACTAGAAGAAACACTTTTAGGGTTAAATTTTTATTGCTAAACGTAGATCCGGTTTGGGAAATGACTATAGGTTATTCTCCCCAACGCGAGGAAAAGGACCCGAGGATATTATATTTTCTTTCGAACCCTAAGCCCAGTGGCCCGAAACTTCAAGGACTTCTTTTACACTTTACTTCTCTGTAGTTACAGTTATACCAGCCATCAACCTCACTGTTTTTACCAAAACCCCAAATCTAAAGTGGGAAAACCAATTTCAATAACGATGACTCATTTAGCATGAAGAAAACCCATCCCTGAGTTGGACCCAGGGTCACTTAACGCAGCAGCTATGCTACGACAATGTGAACTCTAGGATAAAAATTCGCAGTTCAGGAGCAACATTCAGATCACCTAAGGATTGTGTTGCAGACCCTAAGGGAGCTAAGTAGCTTTTGTATGCCAAAGGGGTAACACACACAAAGTTGAGCAAGTGCCAGTTTTGGCTTGATAGGGTGGCATTCCTAGGTCATGTGATCCTAGCTGAAGGGGTGAGTGTGGATCCCCAAAAAATAGAAGTTGTGGTATGTTGGAAGCCGCTAAAGAATGTGTCAGAGGTTAAAAGCTTCCTTGGTTTAGTTAGGGTATTACAGGAAGTTTGTTGAGGGGTTCTCTAGGATAGCAGCCCCACTTACCAAGCTGACAAGGAAAGATGTCAAGTATGATTGGGTAGATACCTACCAACATTCGTGTTTGCCTTAAAGATGTGGAGACATTACTTATAGACCATAAGAGTCTTCAATATATTTTCACCTAGAAAAAGTGAAACCCGATGCTAAGAAGCCGTTTGAATCGATTATGACTACAATCGCATTTCAATGAGTTCATACAAAAAGTTAATGTCAGCACATGCCTTGGAGTAGGTGGCCGTAGAGTTCTTTTGCCTCATATGAGATCAAAGTTATCTTCCTATCAAGTAAGGATCCGAGGAGCTTTAGGAGTGATATTGAGGTCGAGGATTCAGAGCATTGTTACCATATTTCATGTTAATTTCCTAGTGGATCGATTCGCAGGCGCTTGCACGATCCACAGATGATTAAGCTTAAGGAAGAGATAGAAAACGGAAAGAAAACAGAGTTTCAAATCAGAGATGACGACATGATAGTGAAAGTGAAAATAATGTGTGAGCTAGAGTATGGCGAACTGAAGAAAGTCATTATGGAAGAAGCACATTCGTCTACGTATGTTATGCATCCAGGTAGTACCAAGATGTACAGGACTTTGAAAGAACATTATTGGTGGAAATGGGATGAAGAAAGAGATCGCAAGTTTCGTCTCCAGACGCAGAATTCTGTCGCCAGGTGGGGTGGAGAGCATCGAGGCCCGCTGGGAAGATACACATTCCTATTCCAAATTAGACGTGAAGATCACTATGGATTTTGTGATAGTCTTCCACTTTAATTTAGAGGCAAAGACGATGCTATATGGATGATACGGATCGAACACGAAGTTCGTCATTTTTCGCGCTAATGCTCGAGATCCTTGAAAAGTCGCCTAGCTTTATATGGATGAGATAGTGAGACTCTGGGCAGGTTCAAGTTTCGATAGTTTCCAAATCGAGGCCCTGTGTACATCCATGTTTTCAGCTCCAGCCTTTGCAAGCAAATTTTAGGTACTTCGCTTTTTATTTCAAAGATAGTATTTCATCCCCGTACCTATGGCAAGTAAGAGATGACCATTTGGGGACAAGAGGATATGCTAAGAGCTTGTGTACTCAATTGAAGGGAGTTGGGATACTCACTTGGCACCGATGGAGTTCGCCTAAAAACATAAGAGCCATCAAGCCGTGATGTGGTGATGGCTTCATTTGAAGTGTCAGATGGTAGGAAATGTAAGACTCAGCAGTCGATGAGGTTGGTAAGAGAAGATTGGTAAGCCCTGAATTAGTATAGATCACTTAAGAGAAAGTAAAAGTTATTCGTGAGAACTTGAAGACAGCAAGAGATAGACATCAAATTTACGTGGACAATCTTCGTAGAGACTTGTAGATCGAGATAGGTGACCTGGTCTTCCTGCAGATTTCCCCTTGGAAGGGTTGTTTTGAGATTTGGGAGGCGAGGCAAGCATAGTCCGAGATTTATAGGACCTTATGAGATTGTGATCAAGGTTGGGCCAGTATCTTATAGGTTGAAGTTACCCCCGCAGTTATCCAAGCACAGATCTGATGACACATTCCATGTTTCATGTTATGAAGTACATCCTGTGATCCTTCACATGTGTCGAGAGAGCGCCTGCAAATGAAAGGAGAACCCGACCCGGGAGGAAACACCTCGTGTAGATCAGAGATCGCATGAACAGTGTCGAGGAGCAAGGTGATTCCTTTAGTTAAAGTCCCATGGAAGAATCATGAAAGAGAGGGCGCCTACTAGAGCCAGAGGCTCAGATGCGCTACGTGTAAGATCCCCTTATACTCATTTTCGATCATATTTTTCTTTCCTTCGAGTTTAGTCTGCTCATTTCATGACCTAAATATTCTAAAGGGAGGATTTGTAACGTCGTCCCGAGAGGGTATCGCATTGTAAACTATGTGGTCGCATATGTGCACCAAGGGCTTCCCTTAATTATTTCAAAGTGCCATAGTAGTATTTTTCAAAGTTGTTTTAAGGATGAAATCAGAAGTTTTCAAATAATCAGGGCACTTTCGCAATTAAGGGAAAGAGGGTGAAAGTATAAATCATGGAAACTTTAATTAGTTAAAGGATAATAATAATAAATTGCCATAATGGTTCAGGGAAGCTTAGAAAATTCTCTAGATCTCATATGATGAAATGGGCAGAGCCATAAATTATCTCGCGAATCTAAATGGCTCCGTAAAAAATTTTTGTTTGAATTCTAAGATAGCCTGAATAGCTTACAAATTTCTCGTGATAACGTCGCCACGATTTTACAGTGACGGTAATTTTATAAAAATCTCGGAAGTCAGGAAATAACTTGAGCTAAGTTCATTTAAAATAAAATGAACTGAAAATAAAGAAATTGTTTCGGAGAAGAAACAGACCCGAATGAGACAATATGAGCTATGTATTCAAAATAATAATAATAATAATAATAATAATAATAATAATAATTAAAGAAAAGATAAAATCAAAAGGGACGGACATAAGGTTGTCTGACGGAGAGAAAGGCGTGAGAAGAAAGAGATTTTAGAGAGAGAAACTTCTCTCTAATATCTACGGAAATTGGATCGTAGGTTTTTATCGGAGCAGAAGGCAAAGTTGATCCACACGACGAGGGCTACGCGTGGGAACAAAAATCTTAGCGTTTGGTCAAACTTCACGAGGTAGGGAATTTTCCTACTTGTGTTATTTCTAGCCTAAAGGCTATGTAATGGCTTGAAATTTTCTTATAAGCTGTGAGATGCCGTAAATTTCAGTCCAAAAATTTTTGGACTGAGTTTATGAATTTTGAGGAATTTTTGATATTGTTTTCAGACAAATCAAGCAATTGATTCCTTTCTGACGCCGGGTTCAAATTTCAAGATTTTATTCGGACAGTCCGGACATAATTTTCATAAATGTTTTCAGATGTTTTTAGACTCTATGGAAAGTCCCTTAAGTCTAGAATGTAGCCATATGCCTGTCAATGGCATTTGGTTCCCACATATTTTCTGAAAAATTTAATTGCAGCACCAAGAATGAAAATTGCTTGGTTGTGCTGACGTGTGTGGTCTAATACATCGAATGTGTAGGGTAATAGCGAGGCGGGGAAAATTGTGAAGTTGGGCTCAATTGTTGTAACCGGAAATGTGAGTGTTTTAAACTTTATTTTTCAATACTAGTGTATTGTTTATAAATCGTTTGAAGCTGGTATGTTATGGTTTTAAATTGTTAAACCATATTTCAAGCTTATAGTTTTGAACTGTTAAACTATATTTCAAGCTTATGGTTTTAAATTGTTAAACCATGTTTCAATCTTATAGTTTTGAATTGTTAAACTATATTTCAAGCTTATGGTTTTGAATTGTTAAACCATATTTTAAAGCTTATGGTTTTGATTTGTTAAACCATATTTGTAAAGTAAGCAAGCAAGCAATATGTTTTTTTCAGCAAGCAAGCAAGCTATGGTTTTGATTTGTTAAACTATATTTTAAAAACAAGCAAGCAAGCAAGCAATGGTTAAAAAATCCCTAGTTTTAAGCAAACATACTAGTCAGAGGTATTCCGTACGTGCACGGTGAAGTTAGGACATTATTTCATGCATTTTAGAGTTGCCTAGTCAGTAAACTTAGTTCATGCATCATGGCATACTAAAGAGGACTGTGGCACGTACTGGAGTATATAGGGTTAGCGCGCTAGCTATTATATGGTGATGTAGACACGAGGTATTTCCACCATATTTACCAGAAAAGGTGACATGGACACGAGGTCCTTTCTTTACTCAAGACTGCAGAGAGACACAAAGCCTCGTGGCCATTGGGGTGGTACAACAAGCAAGAAAGGCCTCCAATGGTTGATCTTGATTTATAAGCATTTTTCATACAATTTTAAAATCAAGCACTGGTAAGCAAGCAAGCATTTTATGAAAAGTTTTTAGAAAATTTTAAAGCAAAGAAAAAGCAAGAAGAAATTTATGAAAAGTTTTAGAAACTTTTAAACGAAGCAAGCAGCAATTTTATGAAAAGTCTGAGGAGCTTTTATAGCAAAGCATGTAAGGTTTTCTTGAAAATGTCTTCTAAAAGATAATTTTATAGTTTTTAGATATTTTCAAAAAAAAAAGCAACCATTTTATAAAGCAAACACTCACTGAGCTCGTTTAGCTCATTATTTTCATGTTTTAAAAACTATGTTCCGTGCATGTGCACGCCGACGCCGGACATATTGTGATTCTCCCGACTTATAGTATAAGTGTCAGATAACTAACTTTTTGTAAGAAAATACTGGAACTTTTATAGTTGTGTATATGTATGTACATAGTTTCGCTTACGAATGTGGTGAGCCTAAGGCTATTTTGAAGAAGGTCATTGGCCGCTATGTTTTAAAAAGTGTAAACTGTGATATACAGTTTTGAGATATGTTCAGATAGTCGTTATGCCGCCGAAATTTTATAAAATCACAAGTTTAGAAAAAGAAAAATTTTGCACGTTTCTTCAGAAGGCAACACGCCCCCGTCTTCACGGATTCTCCTTAGTCGTTGGAAGTAATGGCTGGGGATTTCTATGGGGTGGCCAAGCATTTCACCACCCGGCTAGTGGGGGCGAGGGTGTGTCCACTAACCTCATCCCAAACACACCTGAGTCCTACATTTACCGGCCATACAATCTACTAAAATGGAGCCATCTCTATACCGGCCCCGATAGTCGTTTGTCGTAGGGAGAACCCATCGGGGCCAAACAGTATCCCAACTCCGCTTGAATTCCATCACACAAACTCTAGCATATCCTTCTAATGTTCAACGCCCTCTCTAACTCGGCCATCCGTCTCGAGGATGACGTTTGCGGCCGGGAATGAAGGTGAGTATCTAAAGCCGCCCGTGCAAACCGGGCCCAAACCCGGATGTGAACCCTGTCCCGACCTCAAACTATCGAAACTGAACCCCATGAAGTCTCACTATCTCATCCACATACAACACCAAAGCCAACTTTTCCGTAGAACTTAACATTAACTCGGTAGAAAATGAGTTGCACTGCTTAATCGATCAACTATCGCCCTATATAAAGCACGTATGTCGTCTAAGTCCTACGCGGAAAGCCATATATCACAAAAATCCATGCTGATCTTCTCTCATTTCCAGTATCAGAATAGAGAGTAACTATATCTCTCCCCTCACGCCTAATGCTTTGCCTCACCTATCGATACAAAGTTAGGCATCTATGCATTTAAACATGCGATCTCTTTCTTCATTCCATTCCACTAATAATGTTCTTTCAAAGTACGGTACATCTTGGTACTACATTGATGCATAGCATAAGCATATGAATACGCTTCTTTCATAATGTCTTTCTTTAGTTTGCCAAACTCCGTCACACACATTCTCTGCCCTTTCACTATCCTGCATCATCCCTGATTTGAAACTTTGCTTCCTTCCCCTTTTCTATCTATTCCTTAAGCTTAATCATCTAGGGATCCTACAACTGCCCAACTCGAATCTGATCCACTAGCAGAGGTCTAACATGAAATGTGGCTAACAAGGCTCCTGAATCCTCAGCCTCAATATCACCCCTGGTGCTCCGTGATCCACCAACAAAGGAAGATAACCCCGATCTCATGAGACAAAAACTCTCCTCCTTACTCAAGGCATCTGCCAACATTAGCTTTTCGGATGGTACCAATGCACGCCGTAGTCCTTAATCAACTCAAACCATCTTCTTTGCCTCAGTTTTAACTCTTTCTGGGTGAAAATATATTGAAGACTCTTATGATTTGTAAAGATCCTGCAAGGAGCACCATATAAGTAATGCCTCCATATCTTCATAGCAAACAAGGCTGTTGCAAGCTATAAGTCGTGTGTAGGGTAATTCTCCTCATGCTTCTTCAGTTACCCAGAGGCATGCACAATCACCCTATCATTCTGCATCAAAACACAACCAAGGCCTTGCCGTAAAGCATGACTATAAACCACAAACCCATATCTTCCACTGGGCAAAGCTAGAACTGGAGTTGAAATCAATATACCCTTCAACTCCTCAAATTTATGTCACCCACTCCAATCATACGCTCGACATCTTTTTCTCATTACCGTCATTGGGCTCCTATCTTGGAGAACCCTCCAACAAACTTCCTATATTACCCAGCTAAACCAAGGAAGCTTCTAACCTTTGACACATTCTTTGGTGGTTTCCAACTTACCACACTCACCCCCTCAACTGAGATCACATGACCTAGGAATTCCAATCCAAAAATGGCACTCAAGCCAACTTTCCATATTAACCGGCCGCCTCCCTTAGTGGTCTCGCTAACACAATCCTCGTGTTCTCGAATGTCTTTTGGGTTACATGAATACACTAGGATGTCCTTAATAAAGTATATGACGAGCCTATCCAAATACGGTTAGAATACCTGGTTCATTAAATCCATATACGCCGGCCAAGATTACCAACCAAACTGGCATCACCGTAAACTCATAATTATCAGAGTGTCCTGAATGCGCCTTAGGAACACCACCTCCCGCAGACCAACAGATGATACCCCTACCAAATCTATCTGAGTACACACTCGAGACCCTAGAGCCGATCGAATAACCCATCGATCCTAAAGGAGTGGGATACCGATTTCGATGGTAATTTCGCTCAATTGTAATCTATATGATATATGCAAACTCCCATCTTTCTTTTATACTAAGAGAACAGTTCCCATGGAGATATGCTCTGGCCGAAGATCCCCTTACTTAACTACTTCCCTTCCAATGTGAGCCCAAGCTCCCTCAACCGCAGGAGCCATCCCATAAGGAGGAATGGGAAATGTACCATCCCCGGGATGAAATCAATGGTGAACTCCACTTCTCTATCCGGAGGTAACTCCAAATATCATTCAGGAAAACATCCTCGGGGGAACTCTAACAACGAGAATCTCATCCACTAGAGTCCCCTCCTTCCTTGTCTCCACCACATAAGCTAGATAACCCTCACAACCCTTACACAGCATCCTCTACGCTGCCATGGCAGAGATCATATTGGGAGATAACTCTCTACATATTCCCCTAAACTTTACCTCCAATTTCCTTGGCATATGCAACTTTATTTCCTTTTTATAACAATCTAATGTGGCCCTATGGCAAGACAACCAATTCATGTCGAGAACCACATCAAAATCCCTCATATCTAGGTCCACAAGATCCGGGCTGGAACTCCCTTTCGTCTCTAATCGAACCCTACTATCTCCGACTACTCTTCCCGAGAATAATGGTACTCCTCGCCGAGTGGAAATCCTCATACGACCCACCAATGGTCGGGTTTCTGGGGGACCCCGACCGGCCGTCATATGGCTCGGGCGCCTAACTCGTGCTCTCCTTATAGACCTTCTCTAGGCCTTTAGAACCTCTGTGGCGGTGGCCGAGGCCGCAGCCGCCGAGGAGTTGCTATAGCCACTATTCGAACAACTGCGCCACCTCTGGGGCGCCCGCATGGTCTAACCTCGGCCGCCGCCGAGGCCGATCTTACGGAGATGGTAAAGAACCAATCAAGTACAAACTCTCTTAGGTACTATAGTATGCTCGAATGATTTTCGAATGGCTTTCCTAGGACGACCTCGACGTCCTCTACCTGATATAATGCTTTATTCGCAAAATCAACTGTTTAGTACTTTGAAAAACTTAAAATGTATGTACTGTGTATTAGAAAATCCATAGTTGCCATTAGTGTAAAATAGTGTATAAGAAAACTACACTGCTTAATAACACAGGTTTTCTAAGACCCGGCTTCGATAATTAACTTCGACACACTTCACCCCCTTACTAAGAAAGCGATGCCAAGAACCCCATGCTGGAAACCCCCAACCGATACATCCAACGACTCCAGAGAATCCCGTGGAAGCTAAGCCATGTTGCTCGCTAAAAACTCATATAAAACCTTCTTTTCTTTTTCTAAACTTGTGATTTTATAAAGTTCGCTGAAGATAATACGTATATAGGACATGTCCCAAAACCCAGAATACAATTTACACTTCCAAAAATGCTGGCAAACTAACAACATTTCTTCAAAAGAGCCTCAGTTTCACGCATTTTCATAAAACACACTATGTACATACATATGCAATAACTTTACAAGTTCAAAGTATTTTTCTTACAAATAAATACATTACCGGGTAACATGACATATAACTAGTGAATGAGGGACCATGATATGTCCCAACGTCCGGCGTACCTATTCCTAAAAGATAATTTTTAAAACATGAAAATAATGAGCTCAACGAGCCGAAAGGATGTATGTTTATAAATTACTCGGGCTTTTCTAAAAATATATCTCAAAATTGTAAAACTATGTTTTACCATCATTTTTTAAAACCTCGCTACGCGCCATAAAGGTTTCTAAAACTTTTCATAAACTCCATTGTTGCTTTGCTATAAAGTTTCTAAAACTTTTCATAAATGGTTGCTGGTTGCTTTGCTATAAAGTTTCTAAAATTTTTTATAAACTCGTCACTGCTTGCTATAAAAGTTTATAAAACTTTTTATAAACTCCGCTTGCTCGCTTATCGTGGACGAAGTCGTATGTAAAAACGCTTAAAAATAAAGATCAACCACTTGAGGCCTTTCTTGCTTGTTGTACCCTAGAAAACATGGAAACCTATCTCTACCGCGGCCGATAGAAGGACCTTTGTGTCCACATCACCTATTCGATAAATATGGGTGGAATGCTTCATCGCACATAAACAGGGCTAGCGCGCTAACCCTATATACCCAAATACGCGCTACACGGTCCTCCTCTAATATGACATAATGCATGAGCTAAGTTTGCTGACCAGGAAAATTTAAAATGCAATGCAATCATGTCCTAACTTTACCGTGCACGTACGGAATACCTCTGACCGGTAATGCTTGCTTAAACAAGGGATTTCTTAAGGCTTGATTTATAAAAATATAATTTTTCTTGCTTGCTTGCTTTTTAAAATATGGTTTAACAAATCAAAACAATAAGTTTTAAAATATGGTTTAACCAATCAAACCATGTTAAATGTGATTTAACACCAAAACCATAAGCTTAAAATACGAACCAATCAAACCATAAGCTAAAATATGGATGAACAATTCAAAACCATAAGATTAAAATATGGTTTAACACCAAAACCATAAACTTTAAATATGGTTTAACAATTAAAATCATAACATACCACCATAAAATGATTTATAAACAATACACTAGTATTGAAAAATAAAGTTTAGAACACTCAACTTTTTTTTTTTCTCGCTTACACACCGGAAGACGACTTCTCACAATTTCTCGCCGCTTACCCTACACATTCACCGTGCATTAGACCACACGCATTATCCCAACCAACCAACTTACACACTTGGTGTTACAATTAAAATTTTCAAAATTACGTGGCCCTAAATGGCATTCACAAAGTATACGGCTAGATTCTGTGACGGACTTCCGTAGATTCTGGGTTAAACACCTAAAATATTTCGAAAATCTTGTCCATCGTCCGAAAAACAATCTTTGTACTTCAACCCGAATCGTTCAAATGCCCGAAATTCACTCGAATCAGTCCAAAAATGTATCTAAAAATTCCTAAAATTCCTAAACCCTGCCTAAAAATTCGACTTAAATTTATGGCCTCTCACGGCCCCCTAAGAAGTACCCTCAAGTCATTACCTAGCATTTAGCTGGAAATGAACACAAGAGGAATATGCCCTACCTCGTGAGAATCTGACGAAACGCTAAGATTTTGGTGCCCACACGTAGCCTCTAAATAAGGCGGATCAACTTTGCTCTCTCGGCTTCCGACGAAACCCATGGTCGATTTCCGTATTCAGAGAGAAGTCGAAGAGGAAAGAAAAAAAAAAATCTTCCTTTCTCTTCCACGCCCTTCTCTGTCAGTCTTCTCCTTCCCATTTGACTTTTGTCTTCTTTTTTTTTAATAATAATAATAATAATTATTATTATTATTATTTTGTGAAAAAGTATTGAATGTTATCCTTTTACTAAGATGAATTACATCATTTGTTAGGGTTAATCTGTATGTTAGTTGGTCGAGAATCTAGATATTTTTGTTTATCTCCTATGTCTAGCAAAAATCGTATTGTGTTTAAAGTGGAAGTTTACGGAGGGATTGACTCTTCCAATAATATGAAATCGAGGGTAAATCTATATAATATTTTTAAGCTAAATATTCAATATGATGAGTATTCGATAATGCATAAGTAATCTTATAGATTATAGAGTAGGGTTTATTTCCCTTCTCTCATAAAATTGTTTCTAAAAATCCCGAATCGACTTCTGTGGTTCTATCAAAATCTCTATCTGCCAAATTATAAGCAATTTTTGGAAATATATTAAATATTAACTTTTGATATTTAAGATTTCCTCTAATTATCCCTAAAATTGCTTCTTTTTTTATTTATAATCCTCTTATCTAATAATGCTAAATCTATAGAAGTATCAATTCCTACTCTAAAGGTAGCACTTATAATCATTTGTATAGAACCAATTTAAATCCATCCAATCTTACATCGATCCTTTTCATTTATTTTTTTGAATTCTTTGATACAATTCGTTTTTTTCTAATAATGGAATCTCAATCTTATTAGATGTTGCTTCAATGTTTAAAGCTTTTTCCTTTAAACTAAGTCCATAATACATAATATTTTTTTTAATCCAATTTTTTCCAATAACTTTCTACTTAAATCCGTATCGTCAAAGGGAATACCATAGCCGCCTCTTTTAATCTTTTTAAATAACTGACTATCAAATAAGATTTCCTAAGAAAAATCTCCTAAGTTTTCGATTACTTGGTTATCAATAATGAAGGGACCCAACCCGAGTTTCCTTTTCTTAACTCGGGGGACCCTCCCGGCACTCCAACAGATTCAAAAAAAAAAAAACCTTTCATTTTGTTTAAACCTTTTCAAAAGTGAATCCGTGGAGCGAACTCATTTATACAGTTACATTTTCCATTAAAATCTAATGAAACATGGTGGGACAAATTTTTTTTTTTTCTTTTTAAACATTAAACCCTTTATAGAAAATCGGGTAGAGTTTCCTTTGTTTTTCGGACATGTACCAATTTAAAACACATGTAATAAAACAATTTAATTTACTCCACATCCAACAATGGGACATCAAGTCCACCACAACCAATTTCAAATCAAACTTTAAATTCATTTTCTGAACACTATAGATATATAAACAATATTTTAAAACCTATATACATTACAAAATAAAGGTCTACAAGTAGTTAATTACAATAAAAACTATACATTTTCAAAAGGCTATTGGCTGGCCACGTTGAAGCTGGAAAGGTCACCGTCCGAGGATGCCCGAATCGCACATCGCTCTACCGAAAAATGTTTTATAAAACATTTGGAAAAGTGGTGAGCTAAAGAAGCCTGTTGAGAGCGCAGCTCATAAAAATAATGTTTCCAAGATATACTAAAATACAATGTGTAAAACAATTATAAACATATCCTTTCCATAAACATTTTCTTTACTTTCTTTTCTCCATATAGATAAAATACAATGTGTAAAACAATTGTATCAACATATCTTTCAATATACTTTCTTTTCCTTTTAACTCATTACATCCGGAGCCCGCATACCATTAACTACCATCGGGTCCATGAAAAAGAACCTCCGAGGAAACAATTTTTCAGGATCACCGATGGCCCAAAAAGGAACCTCCAGAAATCACCTCTACCGTTAACCACCGCTGACTATGAAAAGAAGCTACGAGGAAATACCTTACGATCACCGACATGGCCTAAAAGGAACCTCTGTAAATCGTGGCCTTTCTTTTGTACTTTTCACACATGGCAATATGCATCACTCTTCCCTTCCCTCTATAAAAATCCTAACCTCTTTCCATACCATGCACGCGTAAAGTGTTTTTTTTAGTCAACTTTCCTTTAAATCCTATCTCTGTAACATAGGGTAACCATGGATTCAAACATTTTCATAGAAACATGTATATATAAAATATACATTCATAAACATTTCATTTCATATGGAAACCATAAATCACGCTTTATAAAACTATGGAAACCATAATCATTTCATATTTTCTCAACATAATTTAATGTTAAGAAAACCACATTTCTTTTCGCTTGAACATTTATAATTATAGATATGAAAAACATATACATTTGTAAACATTAATATATATATATTTTCATAAACATTTACATTTTCCGCCACCTTAGTTATTTAAGCCCTTTTTCCTCCTTCAAATAAAACTTTCCACCTCCACCCTTGTCCTTTATCACCTTCCTCCTACAAGTCACCTTATCCATAAAATCTATTAACATCCATACCTTAATCATGTTCAATTAAACCATTAACTATACTATAATTTCCAGAAACCCTTAAGCATTTAATCACTTCCAATTGATTAAAATCAATTGAACTCAACCTATTTTGTTCTCATGATTTTCGTATGCTAAACCCCATGGCAATTACTACCCCATACAATAACCTACATGCTATGAAATGTCATATCAAACCTTGCTATTCACATCGACATAACCACAACCCGCATTAATTGATGCAAAACATACCCGTGACATGGTCTGATCGCCCTCCTGAGACTCTACAAAGAATATTGATAGAATTCGACCAATGAGTTTCCATAGAGTCTAAGAACACGAAACGGAGTTCGGGACGAAGAACTTCTTGGCTTTTTCATTCAAAATTGGTCAATTTACTCTATTTACATTGGAAACAAATTGCGGATAATTCGATTCAGGGTCTTAACTGCTAATCCGACATTTTTTATTTGTACTCTCATTTTTAGATACGGTGATTAGGTTCTTCTCCGCCTGGAATCACCCAACAAGATCCCGAAACTCGCGATATATCCTAAACAACAAGCGATCACCGCTTTCAAACAACTTAAACTATTCCAACATAGTTCTTTGAATGCATTGAGTCCAAATCGTCGAATTTGCATTGACCTATTTCAAGAAGAAATGCCATCTCTATCAATCTAGTTTACTTAGAAATTGAAGCACTAATTCGGATGTGCTGGCCATGTTATGGCAAAATACGCTATGGAGTCAGAACACAAAACAGAAAACTACATAAACATAACTCCGTCAATGCATTTTTTAGTCCAAATAGCCTGAATTTGATAACCATTTCGTTGAGAAATGTTCTCCCATCGCCTTAGTTTACATAGCAATTTGAAGACTCAATTCGGATGAGTGATGGCCAAGTTATGGCAAAACTACCGTCATGGAGTCTTAAAAACATGTCGTAAACACTCCGCCCTCGAACATAGCTCAGTCAATGAATTGTTGAGTCCAAAGGGCCTTAATTGATAGACCTATTTTAAGAATAAATGTTCTCCTATCAGTCTAGTTTATGTAGCAATTTTAATCACTAAATTCGGATGAGTGAAGGCCATGTTATGGAAAAAATACAATCATGGGGTCGGAGAAAAAAAAATGGACATCATCTCCCCTCGGGACACACATGCCCCAGGACGTAAATTAACCCGTGTAGGAGAAAACCTCATCTCAAATGGGGTGATTCACGACACCACCTTTTCTCTCGCTCGTGAAACCCGAACTCAGACCTTCGCAATCCGCATTCCGTACCCACAGCCCCGCCACGAGACGCCTTTACCGACCCAACTAGATCCAACCCACGAAATCCCGTGAATCGAAAAGAGAAGATTGCTTTTCTCTCTCACTCTCTCTCTCTATTAGAGTTCGCTGTAATTGCTAAAATGAGAGCTTTAGATTTTAGATATTTGCAGTGTGGACGCGGCCCACGCCGCACACGTGTCACACTCCTTCTGGGTTCGTTTCATTCCCTAAACAATTTATTTCGTCCTGATTTTAGTTTCATCTATCTGAAATGGAAATTCTTTAAATATTTGACATTTTTGGGATTTTTCTAAAAATCTCATTTTCGGGGTCAAATTCAGGATGCTCGTCATCAATTTCGTGGAAAATCCGGGATCGTCTCAAATTTAAACGTACTCGACTAGGTAACTTAGATTTCGCAGATCTAATCAATGAAATCAAGCCATCCGGTATTCTAGAAAAAAGTTCGCATTTTTCTATGGCAAATTTTCATCGTTCCCTTTTTCGTGAAAAATTGCATTTTCACCCCTTAACATACTCGCTTTAATCTATTTTAACTTCTTTTCGATCAATACATTATTATGAACATATTTTTACTTCTGGGCTGTTTTTAAAATTAATGCTCATTTGACTATTTCCACAAATACCTAACTCATCTAAAACGAAATAATATTCATGGAAATTGTAAATTGGGGTCTTACAAATAATAATATTACTCATCTTCTTCGTATAAATTTGATTCTCGACCAAAGTCGTTTCATATATGACCCCTCCGACGAAGATCATTTATATCTTATATCTGCCATTAACCTTTAATTAAGTCTTCCTGGTCAAATCCTTTTCATTATCTATGTCTATCCTTAATTTTCTTTTATTGAATTTATTAGACATTCATTAGCACAATGCCCAAACCTGTCGCAATCATAACATCTACATTCCTTAGTTTGTTTCAAATGCTTCTATAAATCGTTTTTCTACTATTGATATTCCAATTTCTATTGTTATTCCACTTCGCCTAAAATACCCCGGGTCTTTTCGAATAAAATATTCTTCTCGTCTAAATCCAAATCGACATGAATTTTTTATTGAATTTATTTCTTTTTGGTGCATAAGGTTTTTTCAAATCTCAAGACAATAATCATTATTTCCTTTACAACATGTAACATTCTTTTCTAATCACTTTTCTTTAATTAAATAAGTTTGGTGACAGCATTCGCTTAATTTTTCTTTTAGAAATGAGATCCTTCTTCGTAAGGTGTCAGAATTAACAAAAGGATAGTCCCGTATTAGCGCAGATGTGACACCCCAAATTTCCGGGGGTCTTTTTTGTTTTTTTTCCTAGTAATTAGTGCACTTAGTGCAATGATAAATTTTTTAAGAAGCCTATGAGCACCAAATGCCATCTTCGTGCATATGTATGGTTAGGATTCTAGACTAATAGATCTTCCATGGAGTCCAAGAGCTTAAAACTGAATTTACGAGGAAGTCAGGTCATCCGGAAGTCAATGCCAGATCATTCCCTAGACGAGGCCGCCTCGGCCAAAGGTCACACTAGGCAAGAAGAGGCCTGGCCGACTATATTTGAGTACCAAATGCCATCAACAGAATGTGGTCATTCTGACCTTCATGAGTTTCCATAGAGTCTAAGAACACTTAAACGACGACCAGGAAGTTATGGTTGTCCTAAGTCACGCTTCATATGAGCAAGAATCGACGTGCGTAACTCAATAAAATCTACTTTGTTTTTCGAACACCATAGAATGTGATTATAATTTTGATCCATATATCTATGAATTCTAAACTCAAAGGGATTTGTAGAGCTCCACAACGCAAGTGAAACGGACTTTCCCGTACCAGGTTATGATCGTCCGGGTCGGGCACAACCGAGCCTGCTCCCGCCGAGCCCCGGCCAAGAGCCCGGGGCCAAAGCGGAGGTCGGCCTCATGCAAACACGCAGCAAGAGAGCTCATGCAAACTATGCAGAAGATCTCATGCGCCATGCAGAGCTCATGCATCCATGCGTAAGAGTCATGCAGAGAGCTCATGCAGCCTCATGCGAAGAGCTCATGCAGAGAGCTCATGCAACCATGTAAAAGAGCTCATGTGCCATGAAGACAGCTCATGCAGAGAGCTCATGCAAACATGCAGAGAGCGCGCTTCATGCAAGCTTTATGCGAAGAGCTCATGAAGCCTGGCGTGTGCCATGAGAGTCGGCGCCATGCAGAGAGCTCTTGGCACTATGCGTAAGAGTCGTAAGAACAGCTACGGTTAGTAAAATCTTAAACCGCCTTCAAAAATCAAGAACAAAAGCCATTAACATCTAACTTCACTTTTCTAAAACATTTTCGCACTTGACTACACCCATTCAGGCAATAAAAATAATCATTATTTGGTCAAAAATTGACATTTTTTGAAAGACTTTCTCTGTCATTTCATCACCTAGTTTTTTCCAATATCTCATGTTAGGAAATCTACAACAACAATTTTATGAGAATCCACTATTTCAATATCAAATATATATATTCAGAAAGGAATACGTTTCCATCTAATAAAGACGTTTGTTTTCATGTTTAGATGGTAGATTATTTTTTATAAATGCCTTAACCCGAGTATTATCGCCCCTTAGCAAAAAAAAATCTTGTAACAAAAAAATATGAAAATTTTTAATCCTTTCGATAACAACTAAGAATTCTTTCTCATTAATATGATATATTTCTTCGCAAGTGTAAAAGTCTCTGGCGTATACCTACATAATTCTTCATCATTTTTGGATTCGCTCGCATTACCGCCTCATGTATTGTTAGAAGAATCGCTTTCTATAAATCAAATCATCGTTGTCATGGTAGTTTTAACTTGGTAGATTACACGAGATTTTTATAAATCTAATTATTTTCATGTTCTAGTGAACTCAAATTTATGTTTTTCACTAGTTAGTTGTCACAAGGGGTTTTCTAAGATTAGCTAAGTTTATAATAATCTTCAAAGATAATTTAGTATTCCCAAAATCTTTTTGAAGTTGTTTTCGACCGTTATTTTTTGGAAAATCTTTAATTCTTTCTAAAATATGATTCTCTTAACTCACCCTTCTGAATCTATTACTAATCCAAAGTTTAATTTTTGTTCTCCTATAATAGCTTTTCTTTTTCCAAAGACCAATACTCAAGGAGTTTGACATAAATTCATAAAAGTATTTAAACAGCTTTAATGTTGTTCTTTAGTTGATGAAGAAATTAATATATCATCAATATACAGATAAATTCACAATCTCTAAAAATAAAAATCACTTTTCTTCGAAGATTTCCAGGAGCATTTTTCAAATTCAAAAGGTAATAATGCTCATTCAGAATGCCCTCGGGCGAGAGTACCTAAAGGCGCTTTAAAGCTTAGAATCTTCACCATTTAATCTAATAGAATCCTACTAGCAATCAAAATGTAGAGTGCCATTTACAATTTTTCTTTATGAATTAATGTTTCTTATTTGGTAAGAAATAACCATCAAAAATCGATTGTCATTTAATTATTTATAGTTAACAACCATTCAGCTTATTTTGTATTAATCTCATTTCCTTTTATTCTCGTAACATAAATGCGCAAATATGGGTTTTTGAATGGACGAATTAGTTTGGAGTTTATACAATTCTTTTAATTGAGTTTGAAATTCTTACGATCTAATTCATTATGACATTAGTTTTACTCTAATAATCTTATTCTGACGGAATTCAAGGGTTGTATAAATCTTATTATGATCCCAAAACTTTAAAGTGGATTGGCCAACATAGAGTGATTTTTAGCTTAAGTCGACTACATAAAGTAAGGAGTGAAGCACTTAGTTTCAAGTTTAAGTAATGGATGGAAAATTAGGTTTGTGGTGCGTGGGAGAGGGATAGGATAATCACCACATCACCCGCAAGGTACAAAGGGAATAGGAAGTTTACAAGCATATGTGAGCTTTTGGCGAGAGTGAGATCCAATGATTACAGGAGTCTTAAATGAAGATAGTAAGAAGCATTGCTTTGGGACAATAATTCGGAAATAGTCAAGAAAATTAAGCCACTAAGAAGAATATCACAGCCAGATATGAAATTATAGGAAAGGTAATTTAACGATATATTTATCAAGAAGAATTATTATAGGTTGTTTCGATTCCTTGGAAATCGTGATATTCGACGGAGATAGTCTTTACCTTTGAATTGCGTAACCTGCATGATATCACAGCAGAAACAACCAGCTTGATAAACATAGACCCGATTCGCATCAATATAAAGAAAGGGCTGGGCTATAATCAAGATAGTTTATTCCAATGAGTATAGACAGAGAAACGGCTAGTCATTTGAAATTGTAATATGATGTTGATTGTTTAAGTACAAATGTTCTGATGTAATTTGCCATACCATTGTTCAAGAAAAGTCATACCTAGCATGATACCGCATTGTATCATTTTTTTCCTTCATCTTCAACCATTAATGGTGTAACTATTCGATTGTTTAATCTTATGAGAATAAAGTACGCACTTTGTCTCACAAAATTCTTCACCTCAAGGTACTAATATAAGTAATGTGTTCTTCCAAGTCTTCTAAATCTAACATAAAGGTTGCTTAGAAATATAACTAGAAGCCACTCCCGCATCAAATCATTATATTAGTTTGTTCCATTTATGACCATCAAATATTTCCTTAATCTTATAATTTGTAATCTTCTTATTTTGTGAAAAGTATTGAATGTTATCCTTACTAGGATGAATTACATCATTTGTTAGGTTAATCTAGAACAAAGAAGTATCGAGAATCTAGATATTTTGGTTTATCTCCTTTCTTGGTTTAGCAAAAAATATCGTCTGGAGTTTAGTAGTGTGGAAGTTTCCTCGGAGTGACAGACTCTTCCAATATCATGAAATAAGAGGTAAATTCTATATAATCTTTGAGCAAAATATTCAATATGATGAGTATTCGATAATGTATAGGCACTTATAGGTTATAGGAGTAGGGTTTATTTCCCTTCTCTCATAAAATCTTGTCTTTAATGAATCCTACCAAGTCATTTCCCCGACTTTCTCGATATTAAAAAATCTCATCCTTGAAATCATCAGTGATTATCATCCAAATGTGGTGAATACTCAATTTGTCTTAGAATCTCAGAAATTTTTTCCGTTCACTTACTCAAGACGAATTTAACTACAGAGTCCCGCTTCTCACAAGGTCATCCGAGATCTAGAGAATTTTCTGTGAGCTCCCTTGAACCATTCTAGAAATCTCTTATTATTATTATCATTTAACTAATTAAAGTTTCCATGATTTAACACCCCCTATTCTCCTTAATTGGGAAAAGTGCTTCACACACAAGACGCCCCTTCAAAAACTTTACAATTAAAACTACCATGGCACTCAACTAATGATCACTAGATTGTGTTATGCTTCTTGCTCGTAAACTCCGTGTGAAGTTCTTTCCGGTTCAGGATCAAACGAACGTAGTTCAACTCTGATCCGTACCCTTCACATACATTTCACAACTATAATCGAAAAATGACACACCAAACAAGACAACTAAATTACAAGCACTTGTAAGAAAAATAAAAATAAGAATTTATAATATATAATTGTAATTTTTCAATATCAACTCGCCAGAACACCCCGGGTCTCCGAGAGAGTCTGGCGCATACGATACCTGTGTAGGTGTATAAGAGTACCAAGTGTCACATTGTAGTATTTTGGAGACTAAAGTAGGAAATGAAAGTTTATGAAACCCGGAATTTGTGGTATTAAACCAAGGGTACAATTGTCATTTAGCAAAAAGATTTTTGAAAAGCAAAAATCATTAAGTGTAGAGAAGGGCCATAGTAGGGATTTCAAAAGTTGGTATTGCAAAATTAAAGTGTTGAGGGCTATTTCTACAATTAAAGGAAATGTTAAAATATAATAATAGGAAAAATAAAAGCAAAATTATTCGTCTCTAAAAGTTTCCAAGGTCTCTAGCTAAATCTTTAGAGGAGAGGAGAGAGCCAAGAGGAGGAAGAGAAGGAAGAAGAAGGAGAAGGAGAAGAAGACCCAAAGATCAAGGTATGTTTGTCTTTGAATCAAATGTCTTTTGATGTCTAGGGCTTTTAGTGTGAATTTCCATGGAGATTGTTCCTCCTTTGGTCTAGGGTTGTGTGGAAAGATCACTCAAACCTTTGAATTGTTGGGGTTATTAGAGTAAAACCCCAATTGGGAGAAAATAGACATGGAATCATCAAATTATGGTTTGATAAAGAATTGGTGGACCTTAAAGCAAAGTTGTTCTTGGATTTGCACCTAAGGTTTTGTGTTTTGAGGTTCCAAAGCACCAATTCAAATGTTGTGGAGTTGTTGATGATTTCCATGATGTTTCTTGAAGTGTTATGAATTATAGAAGTTGTATGGAGTGAATTGGCATCAAAAGTGGGAAAATAACAAAATCAAGGCGCTAAGGTGTACTGGTACATGAACAGTAGTGTACCAAGACACCCCACCAGGAAGCAAAAAAGTGTACGGCATACACTTTAAGGGTGTGTACCCAGACACCCCGTTCGCTCTCGCTTTGACAAGTTTTCGTATTTTGGCCATAACATTCTCATTTCTTATCCGATTTGAGTAATTCAAGTGGATACGTAAAATAGACTTCAAGGAGAACCAAACCTAAAGAATAGGCATCGCAAAATTCTGATCCTAAGTGGCCAAAAAATTCACTCAAAGTGGGGCCATGTGCAAGAAAAATTCTGATTCCAGCTTTGGTCATAGAGTAGTCCCAAGTTGTTTACGTAACTTGAGTTTCTCGCGGTTCGACCAGATTCCAGCTTGAATAGAAACCTTAGCACCTAGCTTTAAAAGATTACAAAGAGATAGTGACTAAGTCTAAAGAGTATGTTAAGTTATGCAAGAGCGATAAATTTGTCGTTGTATTCGAATAGTGTGTAGGTTAAAAAGCAAAGGCTGGATAAGTGTGGAACTCGTGCCTGCTAAGAAAGCAAAGAGGTGAGTGTTCTAAACTGATTTTTCAAATACTAGTGTATTATTATTATTATTATAAACTGTTTTTGCACTCGTATTTAATGGTTTGGATTGGTAAACCATCTTAAGAAGCAAGCAATGATTTTAGAAAAGCAAGTAATGGTTCTGATGCATCCAATCATACCTATAATTGAAAAGTAAGCAAATGGTTTTGATTTAAACCATCTTGAAAGCAAGTATTTGGTTTTAAATTGTAAAACCATAATTACAAATGAGCAAGGGTTTTGAATAATTAAACCATTTTTCAAGTACAAGTAAAGCAAATGGTTTTGAAGTATTAAACCATTTCCAAACAAGTTAGCAAGCAAGCAAATGGTTTTAAATTGTAAAACCATTTTTCAAAAAGCAAGCAAGCAAGCAAGTTAAATGAAAAATCAGGAAAGGCTCCTTCCCCCAGTTCTAAGCAAAATGTCCTGGCTGGGGAGGTATTCCGTGACGTACCTGCGTGAGTTAGGTTCTCATTACATGCATTTTAGTTTGCTCTAGTCAAGAAACTTAGGACATGAATCATGCATTTAAAGGAGACCGTGGCACGATGTGAGTATATCATCAGTTATGAGCTCTAACTAAGTATGGTGATGGCGACACGAGGTCAATTCCACCATATTCAATAAAAAGGTGATGCGGGATAAAGGTCCTTCCTTAATTCCATCATTGAGCACGTGTTCCCGTGTTCACTAGGGTAAAGGAAGAAAAATAAACGCTGGTTGATGCTTTACAAACATGACATAGATTTGAAACAACCATTTGGGCTCTTGGCCGCCAAGGCTTCCGGGAGAGTTTTAAAGCAACCTGGCCGAGCCTGGCAGTTCGCTTAGATTTCAAACGACGGCTGAGCCAAGCTCCCTTGGGTTTTATTTTCAAGCATGTGGTTGAGCTCAAGCTCCCATTTTTATGAAAAAGTTTTGAGAAACTTTTAAAACAAAAGGTTTGTGAAAGGTTTTAAGAAACATTTCAAGCCAGATAAAGCAAGCAAGCAAGGGGAATTTTGAGAAGTTTATAAACTTCTACAAGAAAGCAATAAGAGTTTTATTAAACTTTACAAACACAGTGCAAACAATCCAAAAAGTTTTAAACTTTTAAAGCAAGGCAAAGCAAAGTAAAGCTTCCCGAAAATATTTGTAAAAGAGAGTTTTACATTTTTTGAGATGTTTTCTCCTAAAAAAAGCAAACATATTACAAAAGATACACTCATCGAGCCTGCTTTTAGCTCATTATTTTCCATTTTAAAACTATTTTCCGTGCACAGTACGCAAGACGCCGGAGCACAATAGGATTTGTCCCGACATCGTATAAGTGTTGTGTATTAATATCAGCTTCAGGTTAAGAACATACTTTGAAATTGTATAATGGGACATATGTATGTACATAGTTTGTTGTGAGAATGTGTTGGTATGATGGTTGCCATGTTTGGATATTTGGATATAGTGTAAATTGGATGTATACAGGATTTGCAATTATGCCATGTGCAGTCGTCATGCTGCCGAAGTTTTCCGCTGCTAAGATTTTACCAAATCCTAAGTTGAAAAATAAAAGAAAAAAATTTATACGAGGTTTAAGCAAGCATACTAGCCTCGTCACGTGGATTTATACGCTAGGAGTAACCTACCGGGATTTCCGCGGAGTGGCACGGCGACACCCGCCGGGTGGGCGGGTGTGTCAAACTCTAAAACAACTCCCCGAAAATGGCGCCAAAAACTTGGTAAGCCGAAAGCGTGATGTGTAAAATGTGTCCGCCTATGTGCGCAAGTGCACGCTGGCCGCCTTTGGGCACATAAGATACCCAGGGTACGATATCGATCCACGTGGAGAAGTGCGTCGACTCACCGAAATTGGCCTGTAATATTATCCGACTTGTTCAATGACTAGTTAACTACGATGTGAGATTAAACTAAACTAAATTATCTTAGTAAATCACCATGTCAGGAGACTAAGGCCTGCTCCCCTCGCCACATTTGTCGGATTACTACCCAGAAATTACTATTCTCGTCTATCTCGCGACTTATTGATGGCGAGGTGATCGCATTTCACGATACCCTCTCTCGAGGTGTCCGCCTTTATCTCGCTAGCAGATCGGGAAAAATTTCTACCCCAACCCAATGCTCGAAATTCTTAAATGTTTAACCTTAATCACCACCCTAATCCGCATATCTCATTTACGACCGATCAGGGTCGCTCTATCTCGATCCTCGGGCGCCCTCATCGCCGATCTCGATACCTAACTTAATCATAATGCTCATTATACATCACATGTATAACCACATATAGAGAGCAGATACTAACATGTCATAAATAACTTTGTCGACTTTCCTCTGGCTGACCAAAGGCCGCGACGTGGTAGCCGATTCTCGCTTTTATGTTGCAGCTCCAAACGCCTAAAAACCACGATCCTAACCTCGCAATTCACTTTAAAACTCCATAAATCGTATCTGGGTTATAATGTGCCATTTAATGTAAATCAACTAAAACATAAAAGAGGATCGCGGTATACTATGAGTGTTTTAGGCACTCATCGCTTCGCCATTAATGTTTTAAATGACTACATATGCATGTGTTTGAAAGTGTATGTATGCGAAAAATTTTTGGATGAAATTATTTTGGGTGGGGAGAGTATAAACCCGTGAAATTTTAAATTTTAAATTTTTCAAAAAAAAGGGCAAACGGTACTTACCGTATTAGTCCATAAAAAGCTGGGATTTTTCTGGGGCTTATCTGGATGATGAAATCCGATTGCAATCGTTGAATCGTCTTACGAAATCTAGCCTACCAAGTCGAATTTTGTCGGATTGCATCACACCTCATGCTATGTGTCAACATGCATGGCATCTTGGCGATATAAAATGGGAGCTCCAATTCGCCGTAGGGGCAACAAGAAGAGAAGGAAGGGAGGGAGGAAAGGAAAAGAAATGAAGGAAAGCAAAAGATAAGGAGGAAAGAAGAAAAAGAAAGAAGAAAAATAGAAGGAAAAACGAGGAAAGAATGAAAATAAGAGAGGGAAAGGAAAGAGAAAAGGAAGGAGGTCACAGAGGAGCAGACTCCGCACCGACAAAGAACCCGAATCGGCGCTTACAAGAGGTAGGTTTCCTCCTACTATGGTTATTTAACGCCTAGGGGCCAATGCATCGGCCTAATCCGCTTTCACCCCATTTCAGGCGAATTTAAAATGTGTTTCGCTGGGTTTGCCGTTATGCTAGGTCAAAGACCTGGCTTTACGAGGTTTCGTGGATCGTCCGAGATCGAATAATGTGTTCCCGAAGGTAAAACTCGAGCATAATGGCAAATAGGGGTGTGCCCAAATTTCCACACACACCAGGAACCGACGCATCAACTTCGACTACCATAAATTTCGTCAACACCGATGGTTTCGTTCGGCATTACCGAAAAGCTCGTTGAGTATAGAATTTATCAGATAAAATGCTCATCCAAAAGTAGCTGAACATTGGGCTAGTCACTGAAGGCGCCTGAGGAATGGTCTTTTTTGTTTTCTAACTATCGCTTTCGAAACCGCCTTGTATCCGAAAGCCTCGGGACTACATGGCCTGCTGCAGAATCAGGTGTTGATGTTTTGTGTGGTATTTACAAAAAATGGACTTTCTAGACTAAGTCCAGATTATTTCCGAGGCCAAGCATGGCCGGATTTATGGCTGGGAATGGCTAATGTGTGTTATTGCCATAAATTGAATGACATGCTGGATATGTTAAATTATCTAATATATAGCGATAAAGATGGAAAAAAGTATATGCATTAGTTTCAGAGGATCACTACACAATGTCTCGTACCTTTAGAATATGAATTATAGCATTACTCGCTTACAATGGTTGGAATTATGTTAATACATGCTTAATGATGTGTCGACATGAATGAACTGATGATAGAACAGATGGGCATGCTTATTTGATGTATTGATTCAATGTATGGAATATTGACATGATCGCACATGTCGATGCTGAACTTAATATAAATATTATGTGCATTAGACATGAGGGTTCATAGCACACACATAGTGTACCTGCAGATGCAGAGGTCTTCTACATCGTCATGGGTTTGAGTGCAGTGGCACAAATTGCATTGCATTAGTGTGCAGTAACACTGCATTACATGGGTGTGTGTACATGGTACTAGTTTGACACTGCATTTAATTTAGAATCGTGTGGGCTTGGGAATGGGACGAAGTCCAACTGAGTTCCATAGTGTCAACTGAAAATGGAAAAAGAATAGTGTCGGGCATAGCAAGCAGGGGATAGACACCCCCCTCCCCCCTCAAGTGAAAAGCCTGAAAACCTAGTTATACAGCGTATCAATTGGTGAAAGCCCGAAAAATTTCGGAGGGTGTAAGAGACCCCGAAAAGTTATGTTGCCCAAAAAGACACGAAACAATTAAATAAATATCACATAAACTATGGGTTGTGAGATGGGAGTCGGGACTGACTCAGTATTGATTTCTTATTGGCACTTGAATTAGGTGGTGGGTCGAGGTCACTCTATACACGGGCATGTAGAGTGTCGTCTGATAAGATACTTTACTTTTCTTTCAATGATAAGACAACATGTCTTCACGGACAAGTTAGGTCGCGTGACTGCGGTCGATCATTTACGTGCAATTCTAGCGGGAGTGCAAAATCTTTACAGGATTTATCTCTACTAGGCGTTAAATTTCACCCCATCGTGGGACCCCCTTTCGTGCATGATGTGTGCAGTAGATGCCACGGCCCTGAGCTTCTCGAGATTACATGCTGCCTCGACTGTACTACATTCATGTTTATGTATACATTAGAGCTGAAACTAGTTTAATAAATGTTTTTTGTATTAGAGGATGTAATAACTCTTGGATCCATAGAAATGTATGGTTTTGTAACTGTATGGATGAGTATGGATAATGGGCCTGGTTCGGTCATTTTATTCATGTATGGGTCTCATGATATGAGACACACATGTTTTCACATGTTGACGGTGCTCAACGAGATCCCCGGGTTTTAGGTCGTCAGCAGCGTTTTTATCTGGCAGCATGGTACATGAGTGAATAAGATTTGTGAAGTGGAAGAGATGTCGTTACGCACGCGAAAAGTACCTAAAAGGTTACCAACGATGATATTCAAAGTGTACGGTATTTAAAAGAAAGATAGGGATTTATTTGAGGTTCCTCAGCTACTCCAAGTGATCGTAAGACTGTTTCCTCGGAGGTTCATGGGCCAATGGTGGTTAACGGTAGGCGGGTCCCATTGGATATGACGGATTCAAAAAGGAAATGAAAGTAAAGTAAATGTTTATTGAAAGGATATGTTTATACAATCATTTTACACATTGTATTTGAACTATATGGAAAAGGAAGTAAAGTAAATATTTATTGTAATGATATTTATACAATTGTTTTACATCGTATTTGAACCTGCATGGAAAAGAAAGTATAGTAAATGTTTATTTAAATGAGATGTTTATATTACTGTTCTTTACACATTGTATTTGAACCCGTATCTGTGAAAACATTATTTTCCTTATAAATCGTATTTTCACTAAGCTCCTTTAACTCATCTTCGCTTTCCAACAATTCTTGTAAAATATTTAAAAGGGGTAGTATCGACGAAAGAAGGCTCTCTGAGCATCTCGTGCATAGTGAGCAAACATACTTTCACCATTACCTACTCACCACTTCTTTATAAAATGTATAGACCTTGAGCTTTCCAAATAACTACTAGCAACTTTATTTTGTAATGTATATATGTTTTTTGTAATATTGCTTATATTCTTATGGCAAGTTTAGAAATGATTTAAATTTCTTTGATTTGAAATTTTCAGGTGGACTCGATGTCTCGTGTTGGATGAGCAAATTTGAACATTGGGTAGTGTGTAAAATGTTTTATTATGGTGCAAGGTGTCCTGTAAACAGAGGAGGACCCAACCCCGAGTTTTCCTTTTTCTAACCTGGGACCCTCCATGCACTACTACAAATAAAAAAACGTTTCTTTTAAAACCCTTTAAAAGTGAATCCGCGACCGAACCCATTTATATGCTATGCTTTCCATTAAAATCTGCTACATGGTGGGAAATTTTTTCTTTTATTTTAAACCTTTATAGAAAATCGGGTAGAGTTTCCTCTATTTTTTGGACATCTTCGAATTTACAACACCTATAATAACACATTCTATACTACCAAAAAGATTCATTTACTCCACATCCAACTACGGGACATCAAGTCCACCACAAGCAATTTCAAATCGAAATTTAAAATCATTTTCTGAACACCATTGAAATATAAACAATATTTTTATAATCATGGCTTCGAGCCTGTGGAATACTCCCAACCGCCTACATACCTCTATCACATAGAGGACCAGAGCTATCGTAGTTCATTTCTTTAAAACATATACACATTACAAAATAAAGGTGCACGAGTAGTTATATACAAAAGGTCTTTACATTTTCAAAAGTAGTTGTCGCGTGAGGAGGAAGTGTCACTGGCCCGGAGGATGCTTGAACTGCTCTTCAGCCTCTGCGACTAAAAAATTTTTATAAAACATTTGGAAATAGGGTGAGCTAAAGGAGCTCAGTGAGAGTACAATTCATAAGAAAATAATGTTTCCAGATATAGTTCAAATACAATGTGTAAAGCAATTGTATAAACATATCATTTCAATAAAAATTTACTTTACTTTCTTTTCCATATAGTTCAAATACAATGTGTAAAACAATTGTATAAACATATCATTTCAATAAACATTTACTTTACTTTATTTTCCTTTATGAATCCGTCATATTCAATGGAACCCGCCTACCGTTAACCACTGTTGGCCAATGAAAGAACCTCCTAGGAAACAGTCTTACGATCACTGATGGCCCAAAAAGGAACCTCTGATAAATCGTGCCTTTCTTTCAAATACCATTGCACTATGGAATAAATCACATTATGAGTTAGCAACCTTTTCATACTTTTCACGTGCATGGCAATATGCATCACTCTTCCCTTCCCTCTATAAACAAAATCCTATCCCTTTCCCTTATGTGACATGCACCTCAGAAAGTACTTTTATTCGAATTTCTTTTAAACTTTATCTTTGTAACATAGGGTAACCATGGATTCAAACATTTTCATATAACCATATAAACATATATATATATGTTAATAAACATTTCATTTAATATGGAAACCATAAATTAGGCTTTATAAAACTATGGAAATCATAATCATTAAATATTTTCTAAACATAATTTAAAGTCAAGAAAACCACATTTCATTTTTTTTTTTTTTTTTTTTTTTTTCATTTGAACACAGGCAATACGACATATGAAAACATATACATTGGTAAACATTAATAGATATATATTTTCATAAACATTTACATTTTCCCTTACCTTAGTTATTTAAGCCCTTTTTTCCTCGAAAAAAAAACATTCCACCTCCACCCTTGTCCTTAATCACTTGTACCTAAATTTCCGCACACTCGATGAATCGGCGTGTCAATCTCTGATTTTACTATACTTTTCGGTCCGAACTCCGATTCGCGCGTTCTTGGACTCTACAGAAAGATCATTGAGTCTAAAATTTAATAAGATCAAGTTGTCAACCAAAATGTTGGCTAAAAATTGGGCCGTAACTGATGAAGTTGAGGAATGGTCCGCTCGCTTCGACCGTTTTTGAACCGTTGAACTAATGTTGACCGCATGCGTGGCCCTAATGGTAACGTTGCTGGATGCCGCAGATTACAAAAACCAGACTTCCAACTGAATATATTGGCTTCGACGCCACATATCTTATTTACGTCGAATGGCTAATGTGTGTTGTTGCCATACAAATTACCACAATATGCTAAATATGTGAAATTATGCGTGATAGATGTGATAAAGAGAAATAATTATATGCATTAGGGTCAGATGACTCCGCGCACTCACGCTCCTGCCCGAATAGAATTATGGCATTATTTGCCTAAGTAATGGTTGAACTTATGTTAATACATGCTTGAATGATGTGTTGAAATGAATGAACTGAATAATAGAAAAGATGTAGTGCATGCTTATGTGATGTCCTAATTTGAATGTGTGGAATATTAACATGACTACATGTATGTTAAATATATGAAATGTTGTGTGCATTACACATGAGTGTTCATAGCACACACATAGTGTACGGTGTAGAATGTTCATGTAGAAGTCTTCATACATTGGCTCAAGTGGGTTTGAGGGTAGTGGCATAAAATCAAGATTGGTGACAGGTAAAGGTAGAATAATTCACATTACATGAGAGTGTGTACAAGGTAATCGATTTGGCATCGCGGCTTTGGTGTTGAATCAGGCTTATGAATGGATGAATTCCACCCGCTCCACAAGAGTTAAATGAAAAATGGAAATGAAATGTGCTCTGCGTAGCAAGTAGGGGGATAGATACCCCCTTAGGTGAAAAGCCCGATAACTGGCTGGGACAACGTGATCCACCAAGTGAAAGCCCAAAAAATGTCGGCGGGTGTAAGAGACGCGGCGTGAGACCCCGAAAAGTTATGTCGCCAAAAGACAAGAAACAATTAAAATAAATATCACATAGACTACGGTTAGGAGATGGGAGTCAGGATCGACTTAAGATTGATTTCCCATTCTCGCACTTGCATCGTGGTGGGCTCCAGGTCGACCCGGCACTGGGGTATGTAGAGGCGTCATCTCACATGCATGTAGATTTTTTCCATGATAGGACAACAAGCGTATGCATTACGGATTGGTTGTCGGTTTGATTGTGAAATGACCTTACGTGAGGAATACAGCCCCCTTATGTGATATCTCTATCGCGTTAGCTCACCCCCGCCGTGGGACCCCTTTAAGGCAGCATGAAAGGTGGTGCAGCGTACCGACGCTCCTGTAGGCTCAGATATGAAGCCGGGCCGATCGTGGCCTTGGATTCTGCTCAGGTACGCACAGAACGAACTAGTTTTAATACATGTTTTGTATTAAGAGTGATGTAATAACTCTCGGATCTGGAATGTATTGGCTCAGAACTGCATTTTTATCGGAAGACAAGACGGGCCCTATTTGGTCATTTTACTCAAGTAATGGGTCTCATGATATGAGACACATTAGGCTTCCGCAGAAACTGACCAAGTGGGTCAACAAGGCCCCGGAAGCTTCGGTGTCACATCCGCAGCTTGTCCTTGATTATGCAAATGGATTTGGGCAAGCATCTACCAATTGTTAGTACCGGAGTAGAACATTCTGGAGAATACTTAACAATTCATACTTATGTGAATTTTTCTTTACTCGTGATCAGAATCGTCGGTGATCCGAAGACCGATGTCGTGTGAGTGCTTTATCAAGATATGCTTAAGTAGAGTTTGAAATACTAAAGTTATTATGCCTATGTGGAGTATTTTTGCTTAACCTAATTTTTTATAATTTTTTTATTTTTATTCTATACTAGATTCTGAACATGTACTCATACCCTTGCTCGATGTTTTTCTCTTTATTGTAATGGGGTTTATTGGGTGAGGTATTATTTTTCCTCTTGTCGTATAATTACATTTTGAGTATATGATTCCACAAGAAAAACTAATGGTCAATGTGCTACAATTGAACATGCCTTTCCCTACTCCAATATGTGTTTATGAGGAGATTGCTTCTTGCATTCATATTCTGTTGAAGGATAATATTGCTACTACTAAGGACAAGATGAACACAACTGCTGGGTCATTTTCTTTGTTGAAATCGATTTTGGTTCACGCTAATCTCATAACTGTTGTGCCATATAATGGCCAATGTATGATAGTTTTAGATCAAAACTCGATTTTTTGGCTTACATTTTGGTTCTCATCCTCCCCATAAAATTCTTGTAAACATGCACTGTAAAACCCGTGAAAATTTTAAATTTGAACTTTTCGGATAAAAAGGGGCAAAACCGTAGTTTATAGAATAGTCCCATAAGTTTGGATTTTTCAGATTCTGATGGCTAAATGATTGCACCGTTGGAATCGTCTCACAAATCGGCCACCCGCCGACCCCAGTCAATTCTCGCATACTACCTCACTATTTCGAGGCAACGAGGCTCCGCTCATACTACGAGTCATGGATGACACATGAAAAACCATGTGGGTGACACACGAAAATCCATGTGAGTGGTACATGGCAAGCCATGTGTCACAATGCATGGCAAAGGCATGCCAGTGTGACACTTGGCAAGCCATGTGTGTGACACAAGCCATGCCATGTGTCAACATGCATGGCTCCTTTGAAGCCTATATAAGGGGTTTCACTTAGGTTGTACTTACAAGCAAGGGGGCAGCAAGCTTTAGTCCATGGGAGCAGCAAGGAGAAGGAGGGGGAAGGGAAAAAGTGAAAGGGAGGAAAGGAGAAGAGAAAGGGAGGAAAGGAAAGGAGAAAAGAAAGAAGAAAAGAGAAGAAGAAAGGGAGGAATACAGGGAAAAGAAAGAGGAAAAGGAAGGAGTGTTAAGTGCTTAGTTGAGCGTAACTGCACTAAGCAGGGTGAACTGAATCTGACTATAAGAGGTAGGTTTCCTCCTACTGCTATTTTACGCCAGGGGTCGTGTAATGGCCTACGTTTCGTTTTGCCTGTGCACTCAGATGTCGTGGTGGTTTGTTTATGATCGCGGTGATGGTCAAAGACTCCGGGTTTCATTGGTTTGGGAATGTCCAAAACGTAACATTGTATTTCTCAAACAAAGAAAAATCCCGAGCAGAATGGCAAACTGGGTGTGCTCCAAATTTCCGTCGCCTCAATCTACCAATCTCTCGGACGCAATAACTTTCTCTTGTCCGAACTCCGACAGGCGTTTCCTAGACTCTACGTAAAAGACGCTTCGAGTCTATAATTTAATAAGATAAAGCGTCACTAAAAATGTAAATAACATTGGTCCGGATCACTGACAATTGAGGAATACGTCAAGTATGGCTCGAAACTGCTGGGAACCTGGCGAAATCGAAATGCCTGGGACTCCGCCTATGGCCCGAGCAAGGAATTGCGTGTTGGATTTTTGTGTGGTATTTATAAAAACTGGACTTTATGGACTAAGTAATGTATTATTTCTGTGCCAAGTATGGCCTGGATTATGGCTCGAATGGCTAATGTGTGTTATTGCCATAAATTCAATGACATACGGCGTGAAATTATGACATATGTGTGATAAAGATGGAAATAATTATATGCATTGGGCTATATGATTGACACACTATGTCTCCCACTTCGAATAGAATTATAGCACATTCTTGCCTAAGTAATGGTCGAATTATGTTAATACATGCTTGAATGATGTCGACATGAATGAACTAAATGATAGAAAAGAAGTGAAGTATGCTTATGTAATGTACCGATTTGAATGTAGCGGAATATCGACATGACTCGCATGTATGCTGCTGATGTTAAATCGAATATATGGAATTTTGTGTGCATTAGACACGAAAGGTTCATAGCACACATAGTGTATGGTGTAGAACGTCCATGTAGAGGTCTTCATATTATCATGGGTTTTAGGTGCAATAGCACAAATTGCATTGTATCAGGAAAGTGTAACAATCGCATTACATGAGTGTGTGTGTACACGGTATCGGTTTGGCACCGCGCTTGGTGTAGAACTGTGGTGCTTGGAAATTAAGACGGTCCAATTGAGTTCCATAGTGTTAAACGAAATGGAAAATGAAATGTGTCGAGCGTAGGGGGCAGGGGATAGAGTTCATTAGTGCCAAAAGTGCTATTTTCTCAACCCCGTTTATTTAAGGTTTTGAGCACTTTTTATGTACTAATCAGCGTAATTAACCCAATTTGCACATTAAGGTCCCTGTTATTCTACTGATCGTATTTTGTGGCTAATTTTATAGTTTTTTCAAGCTATTTATGCCAAAATTGTTGAGTCGATCCAAGCACTAGGAATTCAAGTCAAAATCAGCATTACAGATTAGATACCAGAAGGAAAGAGGAGCAGAAAACTTAAGAAAATGGAGCATAGAAAATTTTGCCGTGATTGCAAATTTTGCTACCCGCAAAATTTCGCAGTTATTTAAATTAGATGCGCAGTTGCGACCACACTACAGTAAATTCCCGCAACCTGCGAATTTTCGGAGGTTGATAAATTTGCTTCCCGCTACACCGCTCATGCCTCTCACGCCACTGTCCACCAAGCACGCTTTCGATGTTTTGTTACACTTTTTGTTTCTTCCAAATTCGGTTCTGTAATAGCTTTAGTTTTGTTTTTTTTTTTTTTTTTTTAATTTTCCTTGCTCGAGAAGAATATAAGCCTCTGGCCAAGCTCTCAGACAATCAATCACTTCTAAGCAATAAATTTTCTGGGAGAAGCTTAGCTCCTCGCTTTTCTTCTCACGCTTCTTTTCTCTCATTTTCGGGAATTCTCAAGTGCCCAAACACCCTCGACGATGACAACTCAGGATGAGCTAGCAAAACCCCTTCCTCCTTAAAGCATAAGGTCATGCGTGGATCCGCTGCAACTATTCGCTCTCTTTAACGCAAGTTTTTATCGGGCATTTATGTTCCTATTTCTCACTTAGGTTACAACTCTTTCTGATGTGCCTTTATTGATCAAGATTTGACAATCTTGTGTGGTTCAAAGGATGTTTATTATTATCCACCGAGATTCATTAGTCGCTTTCTATTTGTGACCGTGAGGTGATCAGGAGGCACGTTCACCGGTTTCCAGGAGCACAATGCTCTCAATAAATTCTATTTTTCAAAAGGGAAAATCATAGGGTTTAGTTTTTAAAGCTAAATGAAGATCCGGTTCGGGAAATAACTATAGGTCATCCTCCACAACACGAGGAAATAGACCTGAGAACCCTTCAGTGAACTTTAGAAACCAAATCCAATAGCCTGACACTTCAAGGAGACTTCTTTTACATTTTATTTTATTTAAATTTCAGTTTTCCAACCATTACATCCCCTGTTTTTACAAAATTCCAAAATCCAAATTGAATTCACCATTTTGGCCTTCATTGTAAATCATTTGTACGAAGAAAACCCATCCCTTTGTTCGACCTTAGAGCCATTATACTGCAGTAGCTTTGATACGGCAGTAGGATTTGGGATATAAATTTTGTTGATTTCGGATCACCCTACTGTGGCACGAAACAAATGCCGCCTGCGGATGGTGCTCTAAGTGTATCAATCACAGCGGGAGCACTAGTGAATTTTCTTTTATTTTTCTGCTTACTTTCGCTTCAGTTTTCCAAATTTTCTGTTAATTTTTTTTTGGGCTAACATTACCTTCTTTTTTTTTTGGTGTAATCTTTGTTTTCCTTTTTTTTTCCTTGTTTGGTGTTTCCGGGCCTCTATTTTGCTGCAGAGAACACGGTTTTCGGGGTAAGGGATTCTGAAGGCAGTTTGATCAAAGCCAATTTTCCCACATAACATGTACTGAACTTGAATTGTGATCAAATGGAACACCTAGAGGGAGAGCAGTACAGTCAATACCCTATGGAGAGAAACCATGGTGCATATATGTCCATGAGGGATTACAGACACTTGCCATGGCATAATCAACAACCAGTTGAGAGAAATCCAAACCTATCTAGGTCCATGAGGGACTATAGAAACCCTCCATGGATGAGTGCACCCTCCTACATGGTTCCCCCAAGAAGTGCACCATATGAAAATGCTTACAACCCTAGTTGGGGGAACCACACAAATTCCTCATGGGAATCAAGACCTCCACAGTATACACCTCCTGCTCCTCCATATTATGCTTCAACTCCTCAGCCACCACAACCACCATAGTTATCCTCTTTAGTCGAGGGAAGCACACCGAACTCGAGCAAATCGGTGGATACTTTTGTATAGGAGCTAAAAGTAGTGAATGTCCAGCCAATAAAATCTCGACATAATGGAGAAAAAATCGACACGCGGCAGCTCTCGTGCCACAAGAGAGAATTGATGGATTTCAAAGTGACATTGATAATAAATTTGACATTCTACAGAACTCCATTTCAAGACTCACCAATCAACACATTCATCAAGAGGAAGAGTGCCTGAGTGACACCATGGTGTAGGAGCGCCAACAAGAAATTGCGCAAGAAGGTCGATAGAAAATTTTGAATCCTCAGACACTGGTTTTGCTGTTTGTACATGGGAGAAGAAAGAAGAAACCTCCCCAATGCTGACTGAGGAGGGTAATGGAAAGGAAGAAATGGAAGAGCCCCAGAAGCCCACTGCCAAAGCCATCAATAAATTTCCATCGCTACGCACCTTTAGTCGACCAAGTGTATACCTCGGGCCACCGCAAAGACAATCCACACCCAAACTCCTGCCCAGCTACGCCGTCCATAACCCGTCGTGCAAAACATTAAGAAATTAGCGGCCAATGTTCGAGCCTTTGCCACTACATCAAAGACACTAGGAGCTGCCCACTGCATGGCATAGCGGTGGCCTCAGCCTGGGCTAGACATGGAGCACCCGAACCTCGAAGAGCATGCCAAGCCCCACTAGCCTAACAGCCTCCAGCATTTAAAATCAGTTTGGGGAGCAGCTACTTCCCCTACTTTTTGTTTTCATTTTTCTTATTTTATTTCATTTTATTTTATTCTATTTTATTTTATTTTGATTTCTTTAACTTTTCTTCTTAAATTTTCTCTAATTTTTAGCTAATCTTTGTTTCCAGCTTATTTCTTTTCAATTTTCTGTAATTTTCCTTAACTTTTCTCTCTGCTTGAGCCATACTTGACCAAAAATTCGTTATAGCGACCTAGAAAATTTCTCAAGCAGATGCGAAATTCTCGCAGCTCGCACTATTCTCACATTTTAGGTTACCGTTTTCTCGTACTATTCACCTTTTGTCTTCTTTTGTTATATATATATATATATATATATATATATATATATATATATATATATATTATATATATATATATATATATATATATATATATATATATATATATATTTATTTAAAAATTGTCTCTCTATATATATATATATATATATATATATATATATAAATAAATAAAATAAAATAAAAAATTTCTTATTATTAAAAATAACAAAAATCGCAATGCTTAAATTTCCTCGCTGTAACCCGCGACTTTCGCAACCATCCCTCTAATTTCACAACCCATTTTACTTTCATTATAACTATCTCATTCACCTGCTTTGTATGCTGGGCATCGTTGGAAAGTTTAGAGAGTGTAGAATCCAAATATAGCAAGAAAGAACACTTTTGAAATTATGATGAAGGTGTAAGTTTCAAAATGATCCAACTGGTCACTTTTTTCCTCGCTTTTCTTCTCCTAACTTTTTTATTTGAAGCCCAAACGGAGTGAATACGGTGTCGATGGAAAGCCTATAAGTCTCCTACACACAATGGAGCACATCTCATCAAGGGGAGGTAGCACTTCCTTCTTTAACTTCCAATCCAAGCCCCACTTGCGGGACAATGAGACATTCGTCGGGGAAGAGTTAGCTAAGGAAGTGACATTTCATGTTTTGTCAAGTGTCGAGCGTGCCCACTTTGCGGATGTTCAAATAAGCCGTTTTTCCTTTTGTGAAGCTGTTATACTATACAGCTTACTTTTTCAAAAATTGCATCCTTTTTTGTGTTTTGCCTAGCCCGTAGTGTGAAAAATTGAAACACTATTCAATTCTATTGATGTTAGATTGCTCAAGGCTCAGTTTAAGGATGAGCGCTGAACTCTTGTTATTTTCGACCCTTTTTCTTCCACCTTTAGTTAACCACACATAAAGGCACATCGCCAACACAATAGGGTCGAACGCTCACTTCCTAAACATTGTAAAACGCACTTCGTTTCAAGTACCACTTGTAAATAGGTTATGACCCCCAAATAGTAGAAGGCAAGCCAATGGTGTCTTCCAAGAGAAAAGAAAAATAAAAGAAAAAGAAAAATAAAAAGAAAAAGAAGAAAATTGCAACGCTTGCCTCAAACCCGAGCAAGGTCCGAGGGGTATATGGCGAAAGCCTTAAAGCTTGGTGCCCTAGGCTAATCGGTTGGGAGCCACCGACTTAAGGCTCGCTACATAGTGGGATGGGTGGGAGCTGGGGCTAGTTGTGTGTTGAGTTTCAAATCATTCTAAGTCCTAAGAAGTCCTAAGAGTTAGCGCCGAAAGATCCTCTATGACTTGTTGCCCCGAGACTTCTAATTGGTTGGGAGTCATTGGTAGACTTCGGCTACATGGGCTTTGGTGAGGTCGATTCCCCAAAGATTGCACCCCAACAACACAAAAAAATACTGTGGAATAAGAGTGGTCCCGATGTATTTGAAGCTGGTTGTCCTAGGTGACTCAAGCAGTAGCTTGGCAGGGAGAGTGCGCTTTAGCATTTATTGTTGAGAACTGATAAAAAAAACACTTAGGTTTCGGTGGAAGTCTCTGGTTGATTCAAGAAGAAGGAGGCTCTTTTGATACTCAATTTTGTATGGCATTCATTCTCTCAAGATATTATTGGGAAAGGGTTTTATGATTCTTACTTAGGGTTAGGCATTACTCATTCACAACCTTTTTTAAATATATTTTTTGTGAACATAATTTTGATTTTGTTTAGTATAATCTCTCTTTCTTTTGCTCTTTCATCGCTAAGGGGCTAGCAAATGTGTGTGTGTTTGGGAGGGGTGATTAGTGCTCAAAAGTGCTATTTCTCAGCTCGTTTATTTAAGGTTTTGAGCACTTTTTATGTATCACTAATCAGCGTAATTAACCCAATATGCACATTATGTCCCCGCTGCTCTAACACTGATCGTATTGCGGGCTAATTTTATACAGAAAAGCCATTTATGCCAAAATTGTTGAGTCGATTCAAGCACAAAGAATTCGAGTCAAACTCACCATTGCAGATCATATACTAGAAGGAAAGAGGAGCAGAAAACAGAAGAAAATGGAGCATAGCAAAAATTCCGCAGGATTAAGTAAATCCTTAGACGGTATATAAATTCCCGCAGCCATAAATTTGTTTCCCGACACACACTGTTCATGCCTCTGCAGCCACTGTTCACCTTCTTTTTGACGCTTTAATGTTTTTGTTACAATTTTTTGTTTCTTCCAAATTTGTCCTTGTAATAGCTTTTAATTTTGGTTTCTTTTGTTATTTTCCTTGTTTTGAGTAGTATATAAGCCTCAGTCAAGCTCCGTACAATCAATCACGTAAGAATAAATTTTCGGGAAAAGCTACCTCCCCGCTTTTTTTTCTTCTCTACCGCTCCCTTTTCTCTCATTTTCGGGCATCTCAGGCCAAACACCGAGGATGACAACTCGAAGGATGAGCGCTAAAACCCTTCCTCCTGAAGCGTAAGGCTACGGGTGTAGGATCTCGAAGGTAACCGCTGGTTCGCTTTTAAAGCAAGTTTTTATCGGCATTTATGTTCCTATTTCCGACTCCAGTTATAACTCTTTGTCGCGGCCTTCATTGATCGTAAGATTTGCAATCTTTAAGGTTCATCGATGCTTATTGCTGTATCTACTGAGATTCATTATTGCTTTCATTTGTCAATGCGGAGGTAGATCAAGGAGGCACGTTTTCACTTTCTGGGAGCATTAATGTTCAATAAATGCTTTTTTTCAAAAGGGAAAATCATAAGGTTTAGTTTTTAAAACTAAATGAAGATTCGGTTCGGGAAATGACTATAGGTCATCCTCATTAACGCGATGAAATGGACCAAGAACCCCTCAGTGAACTTTAGAACCCAAATCCAGTACCCTGACACTTCAAGGAGACTTCTTGCACATTTTATTTTATTTAAATTTCAGTTTGCCAACCATTACACCCCTCAAGCTTTTAAAAATCCCAAAATCCAAACCAGAATTCTCCATTTCGCCTTCACCGTAAACAAATCATTCAGACAAAGAAACCCATCCTCGCTTGACCCTTGGAGCACACTATACCGCACGTTTGCTACTACAGCAGATTTAGGATATAATTAAGTGATTTCAATCACCCCATCGGTGATTTAATCAATACCCCCTCAAGTGAAAAGAATGAAAACCTGGTTAGACAACGTATCCACCGGTGAAAGCCCGAAAAATGTCGAAGGGTGTAAAAGACTTGCGGTGTAAAACACGAGAAAATTCGAATTTTTGGAAAATGGGTAAAACTGTAATTTCGGTCAAAACCCAAAATTTTTCTAGATCTCAAATGACAAAAATACTTCTTACCATTTGAATCGTCTCCTCACAAATCTACCTTACCATGTCGACTGGTCGACTCGAGACACCTCTGACCACGCTTCGGGCACGCAGTGTCGGGTTGCCATAAAACTGGCTCGAGACATGTGATGTGACAACAAAGATTCCACTACATGTACCCATGTGACACATGTTGCATGAGTAGAGAGATTATGGGAATGAATGACCTAAATAGTGCCAAGTGTAAAAAATCCAAAACTTAGGGACACATTCGGAATTTTTTAATTGTTAATTGAATAAGACAAAATGGAGAATAGTCATCTTCTCCACAAAACACTTCAAAACGTATCAAGTGAAATCAAGAGTTTGTTTCTACTTATAGAGCCTTTCTCTTATTTTCTGCTACCAATCGTCTGCTTCCCCACTTAAAGAAGCTAAAGTAGATCTACGCGTTAGTGCTGCTATGATAATTATTTGGTGGAGTTTCGACAACTCCAAGAGGTAGGATCTTTTCCTACTTGTGATATTCTTTGGCTAAGAGCCATGTTTATGGAGTCAGTGATATTTCGAGGTTTGATTTAGCCGCAAATCTCTGGCCCCAAGCTTGAACCGAGCGGAGAAGATCCCAAATCTCTCATATCGTGGAACATGCCAATCAGATGTTTCACTATTCATATGAATAGTGACATGAATTTTTTTTTTTTTTTTTATGATGTTGAGTGATTCAAAATGAATTGCTTCAGGTTTGCTGACAGCCCATGAGCTAATTTTTGGTGTAATCAAGCTGTGAATTTGCATAATATAGATTTATGTGGATTAATTATGTTAGTATATACATGTTTTATATATTAGCATGAGTTTGTCGATCGCATCATGCATTCCATATGCACCGGTGCACCCTAGAATATTAGGAGGAGTGCATGACATGAAATTCTGAAAGAAAACGAAAATGTTTGTGAAAGGAATTTCAAGGAAGATTTTTCGAAGAATCGCTTCGAGAGTTGTCCAACGTATCCCTTCTGACGAGGACCATGACTGCTGAGAAATATCCAAAGAATTCGCCACAGGTAGTCCAACGTATTTACCGAAATTCGGTGAGTGAGTTTTCGAGGAACAAAAGGTTTTGTTTTGAAAAATTGGATATTTTACTTCGCTTTGGTTTAACATATGTGGGTGGAGCTCGTGAGACTCCCCGTGGACATGAGATTGGTCATGTAGATGTTCGAGCAGGTTCACATAATCGCTGATGTGATTGTTTGCCATGACATGTGCACTTAGCGAGTAACCCAGTAAGAAATTATCACCACGGGCTTTGCTTACCCCGTCGAGGGATCACGCCTATTTCAGTAACAGGAGGTGACGAGGACCCGCGCCTCACTGAGAGGCCGTGTTTCTAGAAGAAAGCCAGGTTGTGGCTTTGGGTATCCATTTTGTATAACATGTGTTAAAACTCTAAATTTTGATATATGTTTGGTAAAGAGTAATTTATTAACTCTTGAACTATTGTATATAGTTGATGTATTTTGTGGGTATTAATGCAGGGGCCAAAGTGGCCATTATTTTACTCACATGTGGACCCTGTGTGGTCATTGTAAACTGTTTGGGACAGGTTGTATTTAGGTAGAGCTCTCCGTACAAAGGAGACTCTGCCCGATTTTCATGAGTGGTGCCTACACCCCAACATCCACGACATTCCACTGCCGATCAAGTCACAACTGACCCCCGGGAAACTCGTAATCACAACACGGCGCCTGCGTGATAATACCTGCGCCGAGACTGGGCCAGGCCATGGTCATCGAGGTATAAGAACATCATAGCTCGTATAGCTCATCAGTGGTTTGTGGCGGGTCATCAAGGTAGGTGAACCTCACCGACAGATTAGAACACTACATGCATCATGCTTTATGTGTGATCGGGTGTATAACATGGACGTGTGATCAGGTGTTATGAATTGCAGTGATCCGTGTGCTTAGTGAATAGCACATGAGGAAAAAATTGTCAATACTAGGTTTAGTGTGAGAACAAGTTGCTGAGGAATTTGGGAAATGTCCATACCAAAAAAAAAAAAATTATGGGCATTAGCTTCGCTTGAATATGAACAGACAGGGTTGTGAAATTCGAGAAATTCAAAGTGGTAACAAGAAAACATGAATCAAAACTCAGTACTGAGTTGGTATGAACTGGTGTGTTCATCTCAGATTAGAGTAGTAAGGAGGCTGATTAGAGATGAAAAATGGCGTTATTGAGGAGAAATTTTTTACTGGTTTTACAAAGTTGTGTAAAAGGAAAAAATATTAAAATAAATATTTTTGGTTCTATCGAAAATGAAAGAAATATATATATAAAATAAATTTTTTTGTCAGATAAGGATTTTAAAATATGAAATTATTGTCTTGCATCACCTATGAATGCATGGACATAGTGTATAAAATTTTTTTGGTATGTGAATAGTATCTCGAGGCCGTGTTTATACCTTAGAGATGCTGCATCAGTTCTGATAATGTTGGGCTTAGAGGTTGAGGCCTTGGAGGAGCCTCAGATGTGAGTTCCTCCCTGATTAGGGCGACAGACGATATTGCCGGGTCGCGAGCCAGATCTCGTGATTCTACTTTACAAGGACCTTAAGGGTCGCGCGGACATGTCGAGTTCGACGTCATTCTGGGATGGATTATTTGATAACTTGATATGGTTGTCATCGATCGTGGAGCTGTGAGAGGCTACCCCCCCACACAACAATGTGACTGCACTCCGTGTTGTATCAGGACAAGCATGATTTTTGTCCCGCACTCTGCAGCGACTCAGTGTGTGTCAAGGAAGGATGGGGCTGGCTAATTAACAGACCTACTAGATCTACCCTCGAGTAGTCTGGCAGTATGAGGATGTTTTTCCCGATAAGTACCTTATTGCCTCCGCAGAGGGTCGTAGACTTCAGATCGAAGTCACACCCTGGGCATTTCTCCTGGCTCCTACGACTTTGCATAGATGTCACCGCTTGAGTCAGGAACTCAGTCCAGATATAGTATAAGGGACAAGGGGGACCATTAGATCGAGCACTTCTCACCACATGGCGTCCTGCCTCTATTTGGTTAAGAAGAATGACAAGGATCCGATCAGTATCGACTACGTATATTGAATAGAGCACACCAATAATTCCATCACTAAGCCAGGATTGACGATTTATTTGATCGTGAGAGAGCGACCTACCCAAGATGTACCTTGCAATCGTTACAACCGCTGAGGGTTAGGAAGACGTATCTCTAAGACAAAGGTTTAGACACATTACGCACTTGGAGTTTCATAGCGATGTCTTCTGATCGGACAGAATGTGCCAACAACATTCATGGACCTCAAGCATAGGGTATTTCACCTATCAAGATCAGTTTGTCAAAGTCTTTGTGGATGACAATTTGATCTACTCCCAAATGAGCGGGTTACGAGGATCACTGAGATCGCTTTATAGTCGCCGAGAGATCATCACCGCGACGCCAAGTTCGTGGGGCGCGAGCTCGCGCTAAGGTGAGATTTTTTGGACACGTGGTGTCAGCATCATGCGTGTCATTTGACCCAGAGAAGGTCAAGGCCGTGATGAGTTGGGAGAGGTCAAAGTCAGTCTTTGAGATAAGTAGTTTCTCGATCGGGCCGGTACTACAAGATATCTATCGAGGATTTCCTTCCGATCGCCTACACCTATGACGATCACCCTAAGGCTCAAGTTTGATTGGGATAACCAATGCGAGGAGGCATTCCAGCAGTTGAAGAGGAGGCTTACTTTAGCTCCTACCCTGATAGTTCCAGAGAGAGGAAAGGGGTACACAGTGTATTGTGATGGCTCTGTGGCCTGATTGGGGATGTGCTTTGGATGCAAATCCGGAGGGTAGTAGCTTATGGTTCCCAAGTAGTCAAGAATCATGAGCAGAATTACCCCACACACGACATGGAGTTGGCGGCCGTAGTCTTCACCTTGAAGATCTAGCGTCATTACTTATATGGTGAGGAGTTCGACGTGTACTCAAACCTCAAAAGTCTAAAGTATATTTTCACGCAACGGGACCTCAATATGAAGCAGCGCAGATGGATGGAGTTCCTATAGGATTATGACTTCACTTTGCATTACCATCCTGGTAAGGCAAATGTGGTGGGTGATACACTCGGGCCGGGTCACGGAAGCATTGGCTATTATACTTCCTCAGAGGGCGACGCTCAAGATCGTGGGATACTTGGGCTACAAAGATACGAATGCACTGTGTGGTACATCGGGAGTTTAGCAGCTGGCATTCCTAACAGTAGAGTGATCGAGTCCCAAGGATAGGACACGGAGGTAGTATCCATCGTGACCTGCACAAATGCACATATGACGAGGGATGGACCGTCTAATATATATTTAGTCTTTGGAGATAAAGGATCGCAAAGTGGTTCTCAATGGATCGATTTCCGAGAGAGGAGATTCTCGTGGAGTTTCACAAGCCTCGATTTTGTCGCGGTATCCAGTGGACATGAAGATGTACCAGATCTCGCTGCTGCAGACATCGAGCGGATGAAGAGTCACGTAGGGGACTTTGTTCGACGATAACTCATGTGTCAGCAGAGTAAGGTTGAGCACCGTGGCAAGATGGCTACTCATCCATCGGTTGCGGCTGGGCGGGCTGGGAGCACGTCACTGATGGGATTTTGTGACCCACTTGCTACGAACAATCAAGTAGGACATGATGCTAGCATGGGCGGGGGGAGAGTGAACCTGGATCACTAAGCTCCAAGACATTTTCTGCAATGCGCTGATGACCTTCACATTGGATAGATTTTGCCGGTTGTACATTCAAGAGATAGTATGACTACATGGAGTACCAGTATCTATAGTGTCGAATAGAGACCCGAGGTTTACGATGCACTTTTGGAAGAGTTTCCAGAAGGCTATGGGAACACGGCTGACCATGAGTAGAACTTTCCACCCACGCATTCCGATAGTCAAAACTGATAGACTATAAAGGAGGACATGCTTTTAGCACGCTGGGTCCCGGATCATAAGGGTACTGGAAGAGTTAATTCTGCCCTAGTGGAATTTGCCTTACAACAACGCTATCGCTTGTATAAAGAAGATTGGCACCATATGAGGCATTGTGGGCCGGGAGGCCAAGGCAGATCACCGATATGTCGGGACCGAGGTAGAGAGAGCTCCATCACTTGTCCCGACAAAAGAGGACACCTCCGAGAAGGTGAGCTCTCATACAACAAATATCTTCTGAAGGTATTCTAAGATAGGAGTGGTCGTTCCCAAGTGAAGCGAGGAAGCGCCAGGTATATCAGGCCCTTCGAGATACCGGGGGCAGGCAGCACTCAGAAGCACGTTGGATTTATCGGGCCAAAGATGTCAGGTGTCCATGAGGTATTTCATGTCTCCATGTTCGAATGTACACCCATCCAAATTTCATGTAGTGGATCGCGTAGATTGAGGTTGACACGGATGGGGACTCGAGGAGGGACTAGCGGTATCGCGGGATACCGGACGTTTTGCGACGCAAGACCGTGAGGCTAGTGAGGGTGCTAAGTGGCAAAAGATCGTGGAGTGGAGGAGAGTCAACGCGGAGCACGACGACACGAAGTGTGCCACCTATCTCTTCTTCGTTAGGATGAAGTTACGTGGTTTAGTCAAGTATTACCTAAATGACTAGTTTACAAGCATGATATAGTGCACATTGCATATGCATGTGAGTTTGTTGCGGTTGTACTGAATTTCGGGACCAAATTCTTTTTAAGGAGGGGAGAATGTAAAACCCGAGAAAATTCGAATTTTCTGCAAAATGGTAAATTGTACTTCAGCCAAACCGAAAATTTTTCTAGATCTCATATGATGAAAGGGATTTCACCGTTGGAATCGTCTCGCAAAATCTAGCTACGATGTCCAATTTCATTGAATTCCGAGACCGTCGGAATTTCATGTTTTTCTAGGCACCATGTGTCGGGTGCTGTAAAACGGGTTTGAGAGACATGTGATGTGACAAAAGTTACCTACTACATGTACCCATGTGACACATGTTGCATGAGTAGAGAGATGATGAGAATGAATGACTTAGATAGTGTCAAGTGTCAAAAATCCAAAACTTAGGGACACATTGAGAATTTTTGAATTGTTAATTGAATAAGAAAAATGTGAGAATAGTCATCTTCTCCATTAAAACTGAAGGGAAATTGCAGTAGGCTGGAGTTTTCATTTCTAAAGAGAGAGAGAGATCCTTCTCTAGATTTCGTTGTTTCGACCGTCGCTTCTCGACGAGCAAGGAAGCAAAGTCGACTACGCGCGAGGGCTACGCTGTGGACACCGATTTGGTGGAGTTCCAACAACTCCAAGAGGTCTTTTCCTACTTGTGATATTCTTTGGATAAGAGCCATGTTTAGGGTTAGGGATATTCTAAGGCTTGACTTAGCCGTAAATTCGATCTAAAACCTTTGAACTCGAGCGAAAAGATCCTACCTTGGTGGTCGTGGAACAGCAACCAAGGGTTTCACTGCCATGAATAGTAACGGTTTTTGTGTGATTTCTTTTATGATGTCGAGTGATTCAAAATGAATCGCTTGTGTTGTTGATTAGCCTGGTATGTGAGTTAATTTCGTGTAATTGGTTGTGAATTTGCATAACATGATTTATGTGGATTAATTATGTTAGTATATACATGTTTTATATACTAGCATGAATTTGTTGGGATTGGCATCATGCATTCCATATGCACTGGGGCACCCTAGAATATTAGGAGTGAATGCATGAGATGAAATTGAAAGAAACGAAATGCCTGTAAGGACTTTCATAGATTTTCCAAGAATCGCTTGAAAGTTGTCCAACGTATCACTTCTGATGAGGACCAAGACTGCTTTGGAGAAACATCCAAAGCACAATCTCGCCCCTGAGGGTAGTCCAATGTATTTACTGCATCTCTGGTAGTGAGTTTCGAGAACAAAAGCTGTTTTGAAAATCGGGACAGTCGTATTTAGGTAGAGCACTGCACAGCCGAGACTCCCGCCTCGATTTTCATGAGTGGTGCTCGTTACCTCTGACATCCAATGAATATTCCATGTTAACGGGTTGTCAACTAATTCCTCGAAATGGGGCGTCACATGCGATGAGACCCCGAAAAGTGTTGTTGCCCAAAAATACACGAAACGATTAAATAAATACTACATATCATGGGTTGTGATACGGAGCCTAATCGTACCGATATTGATTCTTATTGCACTTGCATTGGGGGTGGGCCTGAGGTTGACCCTGCAGAGATTTTTGGGTAAGAAGTGTAGAGTATCACCATACATGCATGTAGATTTTTTTCCATGATAGACAATATGTACGCACCGATTGGTTGTCGGGTTCGAATGTGAAATGATCATTCGTGATGTGCACTCCTGTGGAGAATAACCCTCGTAGGGATTTATCTCATCAAGCATTAGCTCATCCCCGGCTGTGGAACCCCCTTTCTTCGTGCACAGGATGTGCACAGAAGACAACGCCTCCCAGAGGTCGGGATTACGGCTGCCTGACCGTGGGATTTGATTCTCGCTTTTGTGTATATAATAGGAATGAACTAGTTTTAATATACGCTTGTATTAGAGGATGTAAGAACCTTAGATCTATGAAATGTATGGTTTTGTAACTGCATGGACGAGTATGGATTATGGGCCCTATTGGGTCATTTTTACCATGTATGGGTCTCATGATATGAGACACAGTTTCATACTGTGTCGATGCGGGTCAATGGGACCCCGTTCTCAAGGCCACATGCACAATTATTGATGGATAGAAGTTATACATACTATACTAATTGTATTATTTCAATTATGAGAAATGAAAAAGCTTTTCTGTATGTGTGGTAGAACTTGTTTCTTCTTGGAAATTTTCTATTGTCGAAAAGAAAAATTTTCTCTCTTATATGATATATCTAACAGGTTAAATGTATGAGATGAATGTACTCATTTCCCAACAATTATACATACGCACGCACATAAGCCACATTGGTACTAGTTCAAAGATGCCACCACCACTCACTACAACAAAATGGTTTATCAAATCGCTTGACTTAGGTCATTGTGGCAAAAAGATGATTCTTTAACTTTATACCCTCAACATTTTTATGAAACGCCGCTTATATGCTTTCCGTCTAGGCCAATGTCATCACTTCGGCTTCTATAACATCAAAAGAAGTTAAAAATGCTCAGATAATGACTTTGTGATATCACACAACATTTTGAAATGTTGTTAAATCCTTTCACTGCATGCTGTAACATATAGATATTACGAAGTTATTACATCACTTAAATATACTATTTCAAACTTCCAAGTGTCACCATATCAGTTTATTATGATAGACCTTATGACATTTGTAAGTGTTGTTAAATCAAAGTCATTACAAAATTAATGTGTCATAATACAACGCTATAATGACAAGTTTTTGTGTCTCTTAAGTATAATGTTTCGACACTCGTCGTATTAGTTTATTATGATATGACTTATAACATTTTTAAGTGTTGTGACATTCATCTCGGGCTACAACATTATTATGCGCCAGATACCGTGATGGCACATCAGTAGTTGCCTGAACATACGTTTCAATACTTTTAGTCACATCGTGACGCCTCTTATGATGTTACTACCGACTTTTGTAAGTGTTGCTAAACAACTCCACTACGCATTATTACGTTGTCATAATATATATCTACTACGATAAGTGGTCAGTGATCGCTCAAGTATAATGTTTTCGATTCTTCCAAATGCCGCCATATGTTTATTACGATAAGATTCACTTTACTTACGTGCTGGATAAAATAACTCAAATTACAAACATGCCAATATATGTTGTAATATATTGCAACAATGATATTTTATCGCGGTAGTTTAAACATAATGTTTTTATAATTACAATTGTAAGGATATCGATTTATTATGATATTATTACCCATTGTCATGATATTTCCAGAAGTGTCGTGAATGACAATTTGTCATAAACAACAGATAAGACATTTTAAAAATATCATTATTCATCATCCTTTACGCATATAATTGTTGGGCTTTATCATTATTATTAATCTCTTTACATACATCTAAAGTAATTAATATATGTATATCATAAAGATATCTTATTAATCAGCCAGAGAAATTGTCAATAAAATACGATACTTGTAGAAATAAGAGTATTAATAAGACATTTAAATTTATCAATAAAAAGTTTATATAATGATATAAATTTAAAATAAACAATGATATGCCATTAAATAATATCAATGACATGCCATTAAATTAAATCACCAAAGTATTTCGAAGAAACGCAACTTCTTCGCACAGAAGACCATCACGCCTAGTAAGAATATCTTGTATCATCTTTACTTCGAAATGTCAAAATTGCAACTTCGCAAGCCCGGCCGCTCATTCATCCGTCACTATCCTTTTTATCAAGCATTTTGGAACTGATTTTGAAACTCATTTCTCGGACACGACCATTTTTATCTGGACCAAGGACTTTAGAAATTGCATCTTCTTTCAAAGGAACTATAGCCTCATTCGGTCAGAAAGCTCACCTTTTTCTTCATCTACGCTAAAAGTTGTTCAATTTTTCATACAAAATGAATTCGCCTAAATACATACAAATATCAACTAAGAATTTAGAATTATTCAAATAACCAAAGAAAGAAGAAAAAATAAATTCTTACTAAAGTTGCCGCAGATTCAAGATACATAACTGGGTCTTTATGCTTGTGATACTTCAAAAAGATCTTTATTCAGTTTGGTTGACGCCCATTTTTCTTCTTAAACTGTAGTAAAACACAAATTAATCACTTACCCACCGCTTTAAATAAATAAATCACATTTCAAAATCAGGATAATTTAAAGGGAAAGAAAATAAAATTCTCCATAGTAAAATAGTCATACGAGCATATGAAATAGTCCTAGAAGTTTGTGGCATTTTCATATGCGACCTTATCTCCTTACTCCCTTCGTATTTATTCTTTGTAAGCACATATTATAAAAATGTGGTTATATCTACCAAAAATAATGTACATATTACTTATACAAGTTAAATCTCGTGACCTATCGAGCTTAACATCATTTCACAAGCTTCATAATTCATCGATTGGCTCTGCCTCTCGATCCGGGTTAGCCTTTAACTCTGCTAAAGTTGAGTATTTGTTAAAATACTCAACATACAGACTATGTTTGAATATCCTTAAACACTTGCCGACTTCACTAAAAACCCATTGCTTTCTATTTTGTGTCAAATCAAACTCGGGGATGTAAAAGAAAAAAAAAGCCATTAGTTTAACTTAAAAAACAAAGAAGTGAAAAATAATTTTAAAAGATATCTATCAAACAAAAAATTACCTTAATAACATCCTTATTTGTCTTTATTAATACCTTTAACTTTTCTCCAATCGTAAGCTTCAAGTGGAGTTAGTCTTTTTTCTTTGCCACAGCTCCACAAAAGTATTCAAGCTCACCATCATCCACACACCGATTTAAACCTGTTGAATTTACAGATGTACTTTTCTCTCCGTGGTCTAAACCCCATATGTCGAAGTGGCCATTTTAACTCGAGTATTACGTATTTCCTAATATTGGTCAGGTACGAAAAATTAAATTTAATTATCATATTAATATAGCTAATGATAGGTGCATGAGACACATGAATAATAAAGGTCATAAATAACTAATTTGGTGACTTAAATATTAATATACAAGATGAAATAAATAACTAATTGTGCAAATTTGTAAACCCGAGAAAAATTCAATTTTTCGAAAAGTGTAAAACTATAATTTTATGTTGAAACCGGAAATTGATCAACATGAGATTTTTACTTAAAAATCTCTAAGCTCAGAAGTGGCCTCGACGGGTTCATTTGCCAGCCAATTTAACCGAAAAGAAATAAAATTTTATGCAAATGACCTTGAATAAGTAATAGAAATCGTTATCCAAATAATAATAATAAAATAATAATAATAATAATAATATAATAATAATAAAAGGAAAAAATCATAAAAGCAAGAACTGACAGACAGAGAGGGAGAGCAAGAGAGAGAGAGAGAGAGAGGATTTTTTCTTTTCTTTCTCTTGTTTCTTTCTCGTATCTACGAAAAATAAACGTTGTGTTTTTGTCTGGATCGAAACCAAAGTTGACCCACACAATGAGAGCTACGCGTGACACCCCAAAAAGGAAGCCGACAAACACCACGAGGTAGGTTTTTATCCTACTTGAAGCTACACTTTGTTTAAGTGTTTTGTCAAGCCAGCTTGCCTGAGGCCTCAACTGCCGAGCCGACGGGGTCCCAAAACTCGACAAAATTACAATCTGGAGAATTTTTGAGCTCATTTGGACAGTCCTGACTGTAAGGGCTGTTTTGGGGTGTTTGTTTCACACTTCATTCGGAAATATTTTTGAAATGAATGGCCTGAGTCAGGTGGAATAAATAGGTTAATATAAGCTTGATGTGTTATCTTGATGTCACAATTATATGGTTATAATCGTGTGTATACAGCCTTGGAGACAGATTGTGGATTTGCTCAATTATATGGAATATATTTGTGTGTGTAGGCCATTAGAGATGAGATTGTGAATTGCTCAAATGAGCTAATTGGGGTGATGTTTACTTAGTTATCATCAGCCTCAAGTGAGCTAGTTTGGGTGATGGTTATCCATGTTAAATTACATGGTGTGAATGTAATTTGGTGAATATATGCATAATTGATATATTGTATAAAAATGATTTAAATGGAATAATGCATTTCATATGCACCCGGTAATCAGATTTAGGCTTGAGGCATGACATGAATTTTCTCGAAACTAACATGGTTACGTAGAAAGTGAATTTCAAGGTGTTGATTTTCTTCTCGAGAATTGGGTTAGGAGATGGCTAATGATCATTTCTTGGACATGAGGACCATGATCAAAGCTTTTGTAAAGCTCACCAACCACTCCGCCGAGGGTAGTCCCACATTTTACCGACACTGGCAGGGGCTGGCCTTTCAAAAAAAACAACAAAGTTTGTTTGAAAATGATATTTTTCTCTACACACGCTTAGGCAAGTGTGAGAGCTCTGTGAGGTCTCTAGACATGGGAACACACAGATGATCCAAGTAGGTGATCAATATTTTCTTGGAGGTGCTTAAATTGGAGCATTGCATATGCACTTAGGTGGAGAGTAACCCATTTAGGGTGATTCCACTACTAGGCGATAGCTCACCCTATCGAGGAACATTTTTCGTACAAGGGAGCCCAAGAAAACGACTCTTCTTAGAGTGTCATTTGCAAGAAAGCCGCTGTGCTTTGATGGTTTTTTTTGATAATATATATTAGAATTGTAAATTTTAATATGTATCATTAAGAGAATGTATAACTCTTGGACTATTAAATATACTGGATATTTCTATATTTTCAGTATTGGTTTATGGGCCCAAGAGGCCATTTTTACTGTGTATGCCTCAGATACGAGACGTAGATTTTCCGTAGGTTGATTCCGTAGTCAACTGACCCCCGAGTTTCTGGGGGGTGTCACAAAGATTGTATCGCAGCCAAGGTAAACGACACCGAGCCGCGGGCAAGATAAGTGTAGTCCGATACCAACGCCACCGGGCTGTATCGAGCATGTGCATACCACTACCTAGGGCTTGAGGAATATGGGCTTAGCCATCGCATTGGCGTGTGAAATTCGATACTAGCTGCCATGGGCCTTGGTATCGTGAGTTTAGGTACACGAATACCTAGGAGTTCATGGGACGGGTTTAGACCACTGCATGCATGGTGTGTTTCGTGTTGTGTTCTGATATGTGTTCCATGTTTGTGATTGTGTGATTATTGCGCTGAAAATTTATATGCATGGCATAATGCATATAGGAAAAAGTGGAATGCTAAGATTAGGAACTATAACCTTAGGGGTTCGGAAAATGAAATGAACCTGAAAGTGTTGAATTTTATTGAAATAAATAAAAGGAGGGTCGCGTGCACCACTTAGGCGATGAACGGTCGCTTTCATGGTTACTAAGTCTACTAGTAATTGGCAGCGCATTACTAGTTCGACCAAAATGAGATTAAACAAAGTTTGCTGTCATTTGACATGTGTGTGATTGCAAGTCAAGGCCAAGGACGCAGTAGGTCGCCCACGAGGTGTTAGCGGCCGCAGCAAATATTTGACTAGCCGGCCTTGCTGGCGGTCAAGCCAAGGTGCCGGGCCGCTACGTACGCTTAGTGTAGCCGTAGTCGTGGAGGTCCGGCAACCTCCGCAGATTTAGGTCACATCATTCTTCCACGCTTATGGGGTATCCGATGGTGGCACAATGTTCTAACATATTGAGAATGTATTGAGGGGTAATGGACATACCATGCACCTAAGATCGTTAGCTAAGGTCTCCATTTGTAGGTGAGTCCCGCGGTGGTGGACCGGTTAAGACCTGGTATGTGCAATGATCGCAGAGTTCATGGTCGAGAGCAAGTATTTTCCAACCATCGCTGTGACAAGCTAAGGCCTAAGAGTTCCTGTGAGCCGAAAGTGTGGAACAATGATAGTGATGGAGCACATGGCCGTATTCAATCGAAGTTGAAAGTTTTGGTGGAGCGATCAGCGGGCCACAGATATGGCCAAGGTCGAGATTTGAGAATGGATTGAAGTTGTCCATTCTGAGCAAGATCGTGGGCCTTTCACAGCATGGACGCTATGGTCAAGACGTTTAGCCATAGATTCGAGATGAAGGACGGACATGCAGTTCGCCGAGACAGCGCCGGGAAGAGAGGCGGAGACGCCTTCTTCTCGAGTTTGAGCTTTTTGTGCTGCGCCTCGAAAGTTTTCATTGTATGGAAAATTCTCCTCAGATCTAGTGGTGAGCCGCCGATATGGTGTATATATCTGTGCCTTGATGTCATTCGTGACATGGATGAGTTAACAACCCATCGCGTCGCGATTGTGACCCGAGGTAAGCTATCATACTTATTACCCGCCTTGAGTTGTACGCTGCAGCATATGCATGTGAGTGATTGCTGCCAGATGCGTGAATTCTTAGGGACGAAATTCGTGGTGGAATGTGTAAAACCCTCATAAAAATTTATTTTTTTCCTGAAAAAGGGTAAAATGATAATTTCGGTTGAAAACCGGAAATTGACTTCAAGGGCAAGATTTTTACGAAAATCTCGGAAGTCACGAAGTGACTTAATTTAAGTTCATTTACAATAAAGTGAACTGAAAAGAAATAAAATTTTTTGGGAAAGAAATGGACGCGAATAGGGCAATAGAAATCGTTTATCCAAATAATAATAATAATAATATAATAATATTATAATAATAATAAAAAGAAAACAAAATCATAAAAAGGGGGCAGAACGGACAGGACGGAGAGGGAGAGCGTAGAGAGAGGGAGGAGAGGATTTTATTTTTATTTATTTTTCTTTCTCTTGTTTCTTTCGATCTACTAAAATCTGGAACAAGCAAGTTTTTTGCCTGACTAAAGGGCAAAGTTATCTACGTAATGAGAGCTACGCTGGACACCAAAAAGTTGGAGTTTCTACAAACTCCAAGGTGGGTTTTATCCTACTTGAAGTTGCACTTTTGTTTAAGTGTTTTGTAATGTTTCCGCTGGTCGAGGCCTTGAATCCAGCCAAGCTTGATCGGTCCTAAAATCCTCGGGACCGAATCATGGAATCTTGAGAATTTCGAGTCTATTTGGACAGTCCGTGACTGTGTAGGTGTTTGTTTCATAGTTTATTGAAATATTTTTGAAATGAATGACTTGAGTTGTGTGGAATTAATAGGTTAATGCGTAAGCTTGATGTGTTGACATGATGTTACCATTAGATGAAATTATACCAGTGTACAGCCTCGAGATGAGATTAGGATTTGCCCACCATATGGAATATAATCAGGTGTGCAGGCTATCGAGACGAGATTGTGAATTGCCCAACGAGCTAATTCGTGATGTTTGATGAATATTGAATAGCTCAAGTGAGCTAGTTTGGGTGATGGTTGATCCATGTTAAATTACATGTGGTGTGAATGTAATTTGTAAATATATGCATAATTGATATATTGTATAAAAATGATTGAAATGGCATAATGCATTTCATATGCACTGGGTAACCTACAATTTAGGTGTGAGTGCATGATATGGATTTTCTAAAAAACGAACATGGTTGCGAAAGGAATTTCACATGATGATTTTCTCAAGAATTGGGTCGAGGATGGGCCAACAGATCATTTCGATGAGGACTATGATCGAGCTCAAAAGCTCACCAACCAATTCGCCTCTGAGGGTAGTCCCATATTTTTTTCCTACACTTCGTAGTTTATTT